>CAMZMU010000077.1:15998824-16311811 GCA_947311845.1 Poa pratensis
ACTATAGGCCTATTAGCCTCATCCATGCCGTATCCCGTCCCGTCAGTTCCGGACTAGTTCAATGAATGGATAAATTCATATTGCTTTTTTCTCCATGAAAAAAAGGCCAAAATGATGCACTCGTTTGGCTCCCTTTCATGAATTGCCTAGTATCCCGGCTCAAAGTGGATTCATCAAATCTAGAATTCATGACTATTTCATGTACATGAGAAACTACGTGAGAAGATTTCATAAGGCAAAATCCCCGGCTCTTTTGCTCAAACTTGGCATCAAGAAGGCTTTTGATTTGTTGCGATGGGACAATCTGCTTGATCTACTCCAAAGGTGTGGCTTCTTCTCGGCTCGGTTTTGCATTGGATTGCGGCGCTTTTATTTTCCGCATCATCTGTGTCCTCTTGAATTGGATCCCAAGCTCTCTCCAATTAGCATGGAGGGGGACCCCTTCGCTCCGCTCCTCTTCGTGCCCGCGATTGACCACTTCAAGTAGTACTTCACAAAGCCACAATCAATGAGATCTCCACCGCCTCCGGGTAGACTGCTTGTATCCGCACCTCCCTGTTTCGCCGATGACGCAGGCCGTTTTCTTTGGCTCCGATAAAAAAGGACATTGACACTCTCCGCACATCCTTCACAATTTTGGAGAGGTCTCGGGCTTGTTATAAATGTACAAAAGCATGGTGGTTCATATTAGATGTGGGCGGTTGATCTAAATGCGACCTTACTTGGTTTCCCCCCGCCGTGAGATTCACTTCCCATTGCGCTACTTGGGGCTGCCTCTCTTGGTGCATCGTCTTAGAGGGGTGGATTTTTAGTTTATTGTGGACAAGATGGCAAAGATATTGCCTATTGGGCAAGGAAAGTTTGTCACCGCAGCCGGAAGGGTGGCTCCTATCAAATCCATGAGCACGGTAGATTCATCTAACCCCTAACAGCCTTGCCCCCCCCCCCCCCCCCCCCCCCCCCCCCCCCCCCACACACACACACAGCACACCCACCCAAAAAAAGCACTTGCTATGCTGAAGATTCTTTTCTTTGGGCGACGTCGGATAAGGTCTCCGGTGGCAAATGCAAGGTGAAATAGGACATTGTGTGCAAGCCAAAGAATATGGGAGGGCTTGGAGTTATTGACCTTTAAAAGTTTGCTAGAGCTTTGAGGCTAAGATGGCATGAATGGACGGAACCGGAGCACGCCCGGGTGGGTTTGTGACACCCTTGCAATGATGCGGATATGGAACTTTTCTATGCATCCACCAACATCACTAGAGATGGAAAGACCGCCAAGTTTTGGAACTCGCCTTGGTTGAATGGCCTCAAACCAAAATATATTGCACCCTCCATTTTCGCCATCTCAAAACAAAAGAACTTCACGGTGCATAAGGCCCTTCCCCCAATTGTTTTGGGTAAGAAACTTAAACCTCACGGGTGGTGTTTCGGTTCCCCAAATCACCGAGTTTTACAACCTTTGGTGCAAACTTCAAGATACCCAGCTTTCCTATGACACTAGGGATGCTATCTCATGGAAGCTCACAAATGATGGGACTTACACCGCGGTCTCGGCCTACTTGACGCAATTTGTTGCGGTGCCCGTCTACTACATGATGTCGGCGGTATATCAAAATCCCTCCCACCCCCCCCCCCAAATGAAATTTTTTTGCTTGGTTGATTCTCCAAAATCGTGTGTGGACTTCGGATCAGCTTGCTCGTAGGGGATGGCCGCATTGTGGCCTTTACCAACTTTGCAAGAGGGAACCGGAAACCACAACGCACATCATGTTCAAATGTCGCTACTCGCTTCGTATTTGGAACGGCCTCAAGGATTGGCTTGGCTTGATGGACTTTGATATTACGCAATGGAACAACTTCACAACTTTACACGACTTTCATGTATTCCACAGTTTAACCTCATCTTTACCTGCTAGCTAATTGAGGTATCTACTCGGGCTTATTATTTACACGCCTTTCATGTATTCCACAGTTTAACCTCATCTTTACTTCCCTATTTGCTGTAGAGAAAAAATTGCAGTTTCCTATTTGGGGCAGCAAGGGCAAGCGCGTACGTCGCTTAATTGCAGGTTCACATGGCCCTGCTTCCGTTAGCCAAAACTGGAAGAACACGGTTTCTTGGCAATGGGGACCCGATTCTTGTAGAGAAGAAAATAAGACCAGACGGCTGGAAAGGATGGAAGAAAAGATCACATCGGCCACTTGCCAGCTTCTCCAACACCTTTACGCTCTTCACTCTCCTACCACCCCGGGCCGCAGCATCCACCCGACCCAAGGGGATGAAGCTCATCCTGGGAAGCCCGGGGACATGGAGCGGCATGGGTCTGTACCATGGTCACCGCTCACGGGCTCACGGCTACTCCAACTACAGCTCCTTCTTGTACTTTGTTCCACCCACCACCACTAATTTCATTTTCTTCACATACCTCTCCTGCAAAGTTGCAGTGCCAGTTTTTGCCTGCATGGTTGGCAGTATGTTCGTATGAATTTCTAGATTTTTTTTGTTTCCCTAATCCTTCCTTCAATATTCCTCCTGCTGTGCGAGTGCCTCTCTGGGTATTAGAACATTTTGAGGAGGAAAGCAAAAAAAAAAAGAACATTAATCCTTCCTTCAATATGCATGTTTTGGCAAATCGTAACAGATTAATGATAGCATATTATACTGTTTGGACCAGGTGTTATGGAAGTGCAGTTTAGTCTTCAGCCTGCTCTATAGTTTCAACCTGGATCAGCAAACAAGCCACACAATTACAACAGGCACCATGCATAATCATAAATAACTGGATCTCATGAGACATAAAAGATAACTGGCGTATAAAAGTAACTAGACTAATGCAATGCAGTCTTAGAGCAAGTACAATAATACAGCCAACAGCTGGCTATAAGAAATTGTCATGTCATTTATAGCCGACATGTACAATAGTTAGATATAAGAATGTGGTACTTTATTAATATATGTCACACCTCACACTCTTACAAAGTGCCTAGAAGCACGTGCTAGAGCTGGCTCTTACATGAGAACCCACTCCCCTTCTCTCTCCTCCATGTCATCTAACAAATATTATTTTAACCTTTATAGCCTGCTTACATATTGTACTTGCTCTTATGAAAGTTCATGACCAGTGTGAGTTCGAGAAAACTGTAAGCTAAGCTAGATGATTTCTCTAACAGCGAAACCCGAGAGAAAAATCTTAAAATGCAATGGAAGAACATAAATGCAATCACGTATGTTAACTTCGAAGACCATAAAAGCATGAATTTCAATGGACCGAAAAGTTTAAATCATACTTGTGCTAGTGTAGAAAGCACAACAGCACCCATCAGAAAACAGCGTAGCAACTTATTCAAACTAGCATCGGCTACAACTCCATAAATGTGATTCGGATAAATGTATTCAAGGACTACACAACCAGAGCTCTTAAACTAACAAGACAGTAGATACATCTGAAAGCATATCATGCGTTCGGTGTATAGATCATGTAAGCAGATCTCAGAACAAGCATATCAACAGTCTGAAAATGACATGTTCGTGACAATACAAAGTACTACTTGGTACAGCAAATGTTCACAGTACTAGAAGCAGGATTTTGTGAGTGCATCCGTCTCACAAACATCATGTGAATAGCAAAGCAATCCACAGCAATTACTCTCAATGAATTGAACAGACGTTGAGCTCAAGACGAATCTTCCGAAAAGTTGACAGCCAGGTCCCAGTAGTGTGGAACAGAAGCATCTGCAAACACCTTCTTGGCAGCAGCCTCACTCCGACACTGATGCACACTGAACTTGGGAAAGGTGCGCTTCGCCACACTACCTTGCCATACTAATACACAGCTATTCACAGGTTTGTCTGGTTCATCCTCAGCGTCATCCTCGCCACCAACTGCAGCAGCCCAGTCAATCCGATTCAGCATCAGCTTATTGTACCTCTTGATTGACTTCTTCCCTCCTTCCACAACAACAACACTTATACCATCTGCGATAACTGCAGCACCAGTCAGCCGGTTCTCTTGAGCATTCACGTCCACTTTAAAGCGTGTCTGAGGGTGTGACAGGTCTCTGATTCTGTACACACAAACAATCCAGTCTAGTGTGTCAGGATCATCAAAAAGCTTCCTCTCCTTCTTCTGACGGCGCTCCCATGGTGTGAGTTTGCGGGCAATGTTGCGGTCCACGTGAGCCTGCTCACGCTCTGCAGCAGCAGTTCGTATTTCCATCTCCATACGTGTTGGATCCTGTGTAGCCTCTGCGCCGAGTACTTTCATAAGGTTGCTCATCTTGACCTTGGGCTTTGGTGGCTCCAAGAGGCCTTGCCTAATCATTTCTTGCCTATCTTTTTCCTTTGCAAGGCGCCTCTGTGTCCTGAGCTTCTTCTGCTCCTTCTTAGTCAGCTTAAGTGGCTGAGGCGGTGGTGGTGCAGGCTCAGCTGGGGGTTCCAATGGCTCTGGATGTTCTACATAGATTGTGATCCTATCCATATTAAGCCTTTCCAAGGAGATGTCCTCGTATGTGGCAGAGGTTAAAATTTTTGAGTCCCTGTAAAGAAATAAAATAGGCATTAATAGCTGTATACTGATAAAGTGGGTCTAGAACTAATCAAGAGAGTGAGGTAGCAGCAAACCATGGCTCAATGTCAGGAACCTCTTCCTTCTGCTTTTGCTTTGGAGGCCTTCCGCCAGGAGCAATTTCAATTAGGTTTGGATTCATGTCTACTTCGCCCTTTGCCTTAGCAAGTTGAGCTTGCTTTACTTTAAGCTCTTTAGCTTGTGCTTCGCCAAATTGATTCTGTATAATCAAATTATTAAGTTCAGATACCAAAGATGCAATAAACTAAAACAAGACTGCAACATATTCCAAAAGGTAAAGGTTTACAGACCTTAATCCTCTGCAATTCAGCCTGCCTCGTAAGTTTGCCTTCCTCCACAAACAGGAATCCTGGCCTTTTAGGACGAAGGAGCTTCGTTGGGTTGATGCCCATCCTTTCATCAAAATGAACAGTAGATCTCGCAAGTGACTCCAAGTCTGGTTTGATAATCTGGAATGCATCCTTCTTCTGCTTGTTAATGTTGACCTACCAAAGGTTGAACCAAAAGTAGCGGGTCAATGTACAGAACTATACATCATATTAAAATATATGTTAAGTTACAGAAGTTTTACCTTCAGAGTACTCAGACTGCTTGGCTTGGTTATGCTGATAACATTCCCCTGCTCATCAATTTCCCTACCTTGAGCATCAAGACGGAGAACAGGAGCCTTGGCAGGTCTTTGAGAAACAGTTAATTCACTGGATGTACCAGGGAACATGTTTATAAGAGGCGCAAACTGTGGATCCTGGCGAAATCCCATCTTAGCAGCAAGCTCTTGTGCTCGCTTCACAGCGTCCAAATTGGGAATGTTGGTAAGGCCTGAAATACCAACTGCACCTGCAGCTGCTGGCATCCCAGAGACATTACTAGCAGGCGGTTCAGAAGCTGCGCCAGCAAGAGCTGCAGATGCACTCGAGCCAGAAACAGGCTGCGCTTCTTTCTTAGGAGTTTGTGTATCAGCGATGGTAGTACCAAGTTTATTATTAAGCTGTATGGGTAAACATGAGCTTAGAATGGTTACAAAAGTATAACAAGAACATTGAAGCAAAGGACAAGCAATAGCTGTAATATTTAAGCAAAGGACAAGCAATAGCTGTAATATCTTACCCCAGGTAACCTCTTGAGTTTTTCTGATAGTTCCTTCTTCAGTTGCAAAGCTTTTTTAGCTTTGGCTAAAGCATCAAGACTTAAGTTACTACTTCTGCCAGCGGATGAATTTGCAGTTCCATCTGTACTAGATTTTCCAGTAACTTCATCAGATCTAATACTAACTCCCCCATTTTCATTGGTGGTAGTAATCGAAGATACCTTTAAAGCAACAGGACCAGCAGATGGCACCGCAACAGCAGGTGCAGAATTAAGCGGCTGCTGAGCACCAACCTACAAAATATAAAGTGCAAAGTCAGCACAGAGATGGATCCAATGGTGAACCTGACAACGACCTTCTAAAGAGAAAAGAAGAAGCGCAGACCAAATTTCTTCCAAAGAAAACTCTATTAAGTATTAATTGGGCTTGCCCTCATATATTTACTAAATAAATATGATATACACCAGCAATGTACACTATGAACTACACAAATGCAGCAACATCCCTTTCTTAAGGTTTTTATAACCAGAAACTAGTAGGATAAACTGGTACTCAAGTTTATTAGGAATCATATTTCAAAAAAAAAAGTTTATTAGGAATCACATCAGTTGCCCAAATTTTCAGGGAACATAAATCAGATCACTAGACCACAATAACCGAGACCAGTACAGGATACTTACATTAGGCGCCGCTCCGCTGTGCGAATGCGAACCTCCATTAGCACCCGATTCTACCTTCTTGTGCTCATGGGACGAACCGTCCTTACCCCTCTTCTGATCACCGTTCTCATAGCCGTCATCAAACCTCCTGCGCTCTCGCCGTGGCCTTTCCTCCGTCCGCGGGGACGGATCCACCGCGGCCCTGGCCCGCTTTCCGGCTTCCCGGTCGAGCTCGTCGCCGTCGCGGCGGCCGCCCCCGCTCTCGTGATGGTCCTTCCGCTTCCGTGACGGCGGCGGCTGCTCGCGGTCAGCCGAGTCGCGGCGCTCGACGGAATCCCGCGGCGCGCGGCTCGAGGACCGATCGCGCTTCGCGGGCGGCGGGGAGTCGGAGGAGGTGCGCGAGCGGTGCCGGCGCGCGCGGCGGCGGTCTTCCTCGATGGCGCCGGATTCGTCGGCACCGCGGCGACGGCGGCGGTCGTCCTCGGCGTCGCGCTTGTGGTGGTGGCCGTCGCTTTCGTGGCGGCCGCGGCGGTGGCGGTCCTCGTCGCGGTCGCGGTCGCGGTCGCGGTCCCGGCGGGAGGAGCGCTCGCGATCCATGGGGTGGGAAGCAGGGCGCCGGAGATGGGGGCGCCGCGACGCTAGGGTTAGGGCGTGGTGCGACTGCCGGGCGCCGCTAATGGGCTGGGCCGAGAGATACCGACGTAAACGGAGGGGTTTAAGTTTTTTCGACAATCGGCCGACCCGGTTTTTGCTTCAGTAAACTTGACATATTATGACGAAATTTAAACTTAAACAACAAATAAACTTAATCTAAACGCCGGGGCAGGAAGCACTCCACCTTGTGGCTCATGCCCCACCTGCGTGAGCCAGTGCCTCTCCGTCGCTTCTGTGTGTATACGCATGTGTCTCACCTTGTGGCTCGCACTCCACGCCACGCGGCACTGTCTCACCGCCTCTGCCTTCGCCTCCTCCTCGTCGACCGATGGCGGTAGAGTTGAGTCCGCTGGCGGAAAGCGCTCGCTCGCGACCTGGGTGAGAGTCGCACTCGAGGTGGCTAGGCGACAAGGCGTGTTGTCGGACACAGCGAGAAGTGAACACTGTTTGACTCAGCGGAATGCGGACCATCTTATAGACGAAGGATTGGGCGGGGAACGACGGGTGGATGGGGGCGACGTGTCAGAGTAAATGTCGATGACACGTGGGGGAGTAGTAGGGTTTAGGGTACCTCTGCCGCGTTAGCTGGTAGCGCGGCTTAGGAAGACGGGACGGGTGGGCATTCTCACTTGTAAATGTCTCGACAATGGAGACACGCCAGGCTTCACCATGGTGCTCATGCTCTCTATGAACGCGCCACCCTCTCGACCTGAAGGACCCCCCCCCCCCCCCCTACGACATGTCGTTGCGTGCGTCGCAGCCTACCGTGGTGAAGACGGAGCACAGTGGAGGCGTTGTGAAGCAGGAATGGTGGCCGGCTTGGGAGGTACACCCGTCACAACGCCAGGCGTGGCCATCGTGGCTAGGCAGCAGGAGATGAGCCCGTCCTGTGACGACAGCATTTCCGGGGTGCCGATGGAGATGCTCTTAGGTTCTAAAGGAAGGGGATAGGAGAGATGCGAGCAGCTCGGGAGGTTGGTTCAGTTAGCCGGCCGCCGCTCGCAAAGGGATCTCGTAGGTCGTCGGCCTGCGGGGATAGAACGAATAATTGATGTGATGCAGTCGATCTGGGCAAGTGGGATGAAGAGTAAGGATATGCCACGGGGCGCCGGTGCTAGTCGCCGGGATCAACTAGGACTGTAGGTGCGGTGGAGCGTCGCCTCATCGAGTGGCTGGCAGCTGCCATATCTTCGGGCGACTAGATAAGGTACCACGTGCGTGCAATCCCTCGAGTTAGCTCTACTGCGTGTGACTTCAAAAGGAAAAATCAGCGAACTATAGAAACCAGTTAAACGACAACTGCATCCCAGATCTCACCCAAGCACCGGAAAAACTTAGCAAGTTACAACCGCCAACACATTAACTTTGCAGTATTCAAGGAGGCGGCCAAAAATCAACGGCAGGTATATTACATAAAAAAAATGACAGAAACCAGGTTCAAACTACAATGTAAACACACGTGATGCTGTCTTGCTCAATTACAACAATAATAACAAAATGGGAACAGAACCCATCCAGTCATATATCGGTTACTGGGGCTAGAAGGAACTCTCCCCTTTAGAGGGTAAAATACATGTACTCCAAAGCTGGACTAAGAACAATATCTTCTAAACACTCGACAGTAGCTAGTTAGCTTGACATCATGATTTGATCGCATGCCTGAAGGGCCTGGTTTGCAAAGTATCTTACGTCCACATCAGGGTCCTCGCTGAGCTCGACGAGGCATGGTTTCACGGTCTTCTCAACGACCTGCAAAGTTAGTATTCATGATATTCCCCAATAACCCATAACTGGACTGAACTATACTAAAAAGGGAGGCTATGCCGAAGAAACTCGGGAACTCACGGATTGATCAAGGATCGGTACAAGCGACTGCAGAACTTTTGCAACATTGAACTTGATGTTCGGCACTCTGAAAATTCAGAAATGTGTCCGTGAAAAAGCCTTGAAAGAGAAGAGTTTTGTTGATTTGTTATTTCTCACTAACCTGTCCTTCGACGAATTAATTACGACAGGGAGCAGCTTTTGACATGTTATTTCTGCACCCATGACAGGCGCCAGCAATGAGATAGCTAGCAGGATGGTCATGCGGTACAGATAATGTGGGTTGTTTATCTTCTCCAATACCTACAAAATGGAACATGTAAGCATTCAGGGCTAGCAGAAATTACATACCCTTACAGGGAGGAGAATTTGTGCATACTGACTAAATTCTAGTTAGGCACAAATGGGTTCAAGAGTTCAAGCAATGTAGATTTTGTACGAACAGAGAGCTCTCTTGCTACAATAACTGTTTCATTCTGTACCTTCCACCACTCTGTGAGCATGTTGGGCCACGGTGGAGCGTTTCTCTCCTATCTAAAAGAAGAATTTTGTTCCTTAGTCTGCCAACGCCCACTTCGTCAACCCCTTTCGTCCCACTTCGTTGCATTCCGTCCTTCCTTCGTCGCGCAGTCTGGCCCCACGCCTCCCGCACTCACCTCCACTCGCAGTCGCCTCCTCCCGCTATCGCGCCCCTCTCCCCGCATCTGGCGGCTGGCGCAGTGGTGCCCAACACCTCCTCTCACCGGCCGCCGGATCCACCCGTCGCCTGCAATGTGCGGATTTGGTCGTCACGACATCCCCCTCGACTGTCCCATTCCTCCATGGCTGAGGAGAACGTTGACGACGAGATCGACGTGGACTTCGACGGCGGCGTGGTCCTGGTCTGCCACGGCTTGGAGGGTACTCCCTGGCCCTTCTCCCTCGAGTTGGGCCCGTCCTACGGCCGCTGGCCAAGATAGGGATGGAGGAAGGTACCCTCCTTCGCGAGTGGCGCTAGGCGTTGACCTGGACCTGAGAGGCGGCCACATCGTGCAGATCACCGCCGGATGGGCGCTCCCACAGGATCCAGCAACCGGCGTGGGCAGATCCATGGTCTCCCTCGAGACTGGTCAATTACGCGAGTCTATTTGTGGCTTTCCTCTTGTCCAGCCGCCGACGCGCTCTTATGTGGACGATGTCCAACCAATCTTTCTGCCGGCGCAGCAGCTCTATGACGCGGCATCGTCTTCGCGCCGGCAACGGCACAGTCCTGGCAGACATGACTTCCTACCGTTCCTCTCTCCGTGTGCTGCCGTAAGTACTCCCTCATCCTGCCGAGCTCGCGTCTTCGCCATCGCCGGGAGGATTGGCTGGTGACCACGGGCAGAGCAGGGTCTCGCCGTCAGCGACCTAACCACCTCCGTCTACTCCTCAGGTACACTACCCCTTTCACAATCTCTCCATCTCTCTCCCTGATAGGTTGTGGCATTCCCAACGAGGTGGTTGCCTGTGGCAGTATCTGAAGTTTTGATGGGCTCTTATACAGGTCATGATTCATACATTCCAACTTGGTTTGGATCTGAATTTTGAGATGCAATTTCTCATATTTTGTAGGTCTTGGTTCATTGGAGAAACTTGACGAGAGCTTCACACGTTCAAGAAGTTTCAGGTATGCCTTTGTGTTTAGAGATGTCACACGTTCAATATCAACCTTCTGTCTTACTTTTTTTAATTACCTTTGTGTTTAGAGATTACCTTTGTGTTTAGAGATGTCACCGCATGATTATGGTGTCCTTAACTTGTTTTCCCTCCTTGCTTTTAATTACGTAGTTCATCAGCACGAGTTTGAGTGAATTTGTTTTTTGTGCTGAGATGCAAGACAGTACCGTATCTGCCTGTCTATCCAGCCCTCTCTACTATTAATCCAATGAACTACAGTTGGTGTTTCCTTTTCTTCTCTAGATGCACCATGTGCAGTTTGAATACAATAAGAGATTAATATGTAAGTGGAGGTGTCAACACAAGAGAAACAAATCCATTGCTACACTGCTCAATTGATAAAGTAAGGCGTTGCTTGATTCTTGCAGCTGCAGATGACTATATCTCTAAGTTTTAACACTTTATTGAGACATATGTAATTTATTCCCAACTTTTCATTACACACAGGACATACTGGAAGATTATATTTTAGTGTGAAGTTACTGACAATGGGGGTCTTTTTACTGTTTTATAGCTCTAATGGCTTGCTGCTACTGGATTTCTTTCTCTAGGTTATTTTACTACTTACTTTGTTCACTATGACCTAAAATTTATAGTTACGGGTACTGAATAAGAAGTACACAAACCTGCCCTACCGTGGTGTTGATTTTACCGTTTGAAATGGAGTAAGGCTTGGTGCCACTTGACAACATAGACAAGGTACTGCTCAACTCTGCATTTCTTGTACCCTGATTTTTTCTGATTGCAAAAGAGTTGTTCTATAGTGGCTTCAAGCTCTGTTCATTGCTTCCATGCTCATCTTTTTCCGTTTGTATAATGAATGATCTAAATGTTGCTTAACTTGGCATTTAACTAGCACTAAGTACTGTTTGTTTTAATTACACTCTCTTATGAGTTGCAAGCTTATCTAAACTTTATCCACAGCTGTTCAAGTGCATTTTAGACAACTGAAATTGTATGGCTTCAGGTTGACTTTGGCTAAATAACTTACTAACTGAGAACTCAATATTCACAATTTTCCACGTTTACTAACTGGGCAAGAACGTGTATCCAAAAGATGCTTGAATTCATATTTGTTACCATGCCGTTGTACGCACTCCTGTATCTTACAATTGTGATTCATTTTGCCATCATAGGCTGGGGAAAACGAGGCAGAATAACTGAGTTCTTTGAGGGCACTGACCAGTGCAAGTATTTAAGTTGTCGCTTGTTTTTCCTTCCAGTGGATACGGTTCATATTGATTGAGAACTGTGGTTGTATGCTTATCTATATTTAGTGAGGCGAACAACTTTTATACCGCTGATGTTACTAATCCGGCTTCTAGGATTCTATACCTCCCCTCATTTCTGCCTCTTTGCTTGCAGGTTAAGTCTTTTTTTACGCGGAAAGCCCTGGGTGGATGCTTCCTCTGCAGGGCTGGGAGTATATTTGTGCAACCCTGATCTCAGTCTCAAGCTTTATGTCCAGGCTGCTTCATCCTCAGTGAATTCAGCGCTTCAGGAGGAGGCACAGAGACTGCTGCTGGCTGTTCATGCTATCAAAGCACTAGGATGAAGCAATGCCACCTTCCTGATTGTCAGGTTCTTATTTACTCAGTTACGACAAATGATCTGGTGGCTCGGCCTGGCGGTCAAACAGACCGTGGCGAGCACTCTGACTGGACAAAGAACAGTCGAGCTGATAATGCCACAGCTCACGCCTTTGCCAAACGGAAGATCGATTTCATTAACGTTGTTCTGCACTATGTAAATCAAACTTGTCTCAGCCACCCTTTTGGGATGTTGCAGTCTATACTCTGTTGCTGAACAAAATCTCACCTTGTCAAAGAAAGAAAAGGTACAAATGGCCAATGATGTGGACCTGGATTAGTATATACTCCCTCCGTCCGGAAAAGGATGTCTTGACTTTGTCTAAATTTAGATGTATGTACACACTAATACATGTCTAGATACATCTAAATTTAGACAAAGCAAAGACATCCTTTTCTGTACGGAGGGAGTAATAGTTAACAGAAGCTTATTGAATAAGTTCAACATCTTTGCATGACCATGATCAGAACCAGTTTCACATCAAGTATGCTGGTCGTCGCTGTGGAACGAACAAATTTCAATTCCTTTCTTGACAGCATCCTTTGAAAACGATGATGGTCACATCCCTGAATTTGTTCACGCTGCTGGGTGGCACTTTGGTCGGTCGCTTCTAGGATAAGAGAACTCATGTACTCCCTCCGTTCACAAAAAGATGTCTCAATCTTTTCTAAATTTGTATGTATGTAGACCATGTAGTCGCTAGCGCCTACCATACCTCAGGATTGGTGTGAGATTAATCATTTCCATCTTGCTATTCCCATGTGACAATATTCATACCCCGTTGCAACGCACGGGCATTTGGCTAGTTAGACTTAAATTAAGCTATGTTGCTTGATGCAACCAGCTGTGGATGTGCAATTCCTAAAGCTATGTTGGTTGATAGCTGGAAGCACATTGGTTAGAGGACACCTTTAGTAATTATATTTCTCTTTATCTGACTGAGCTCACGGACCAGTTAACTATATCACCTAGTATTACCTATTGCTACACAGCCAACGGTGGAAGCTCATTAGTGCACCACATAAGTGTTGCATCCACCCCGTCTCCTACATCCCCAATGTTCGAAACTGTTCAGACTTAAACTGAAACCCCACAACCAGAAACCTGCTTGCAGTGCACTGGCTTTACTACATCCAAGAAAAATAATGCCTAGTGATTATACAGTACATAACGAACCTGAGGAATTATATGTTGCATGGCCCACTCTGGTCCAAACTCCTCTGCCAAGCGTTTCAAGTTGTTCGCAGCAGCTTCTCTGATGGAGAAAACCTGAAATTAAAACTCGTTAACCATTGACATTAATGTCAGTGGCAGCCTTTTGTTCATTATGTATCAACCTTAACCATATAAACATGGCCAACTAAACATCAGGGAAAATGTGACGCAAGGAAAGAAGCACATCAGGTTTCTTCACTAAATCTTAATATGGAGTTTATTCAAGTCTTGGTAAATAAGAGGGAAAACATGTTAAAAGTTGACAATTTTTGGCTTCCTATCTGCTGGAAGAAAAATATTAGAGGTGATGCCAAACTCGCATCAGCCTACTTCTTTGGTTTTCCAGAGAAACTAAGGGTCTGTTGCCAAAACTATCCTTACAAGGCCACAGTTTCTTCGTTGTTTGTTTAGTTTTTGCAAGAGTTTTCACACTTCATTAGCCATATTGACCCATGTGTCATAGACGCATAATACAATCTTTTGCCAACTTGGCTTCAATTTTCCTCGACTTATATTGGAATCCATACATAGCCTAAGCTTAGTAGGGGGAAATATAACCTCGAACCAAACATGGCATTCAGTAATCAGAGCAGCATATACCTTATCTTCCAACCACTGCATGCAAAGTGCCCCCAGCTTGTCATCAAAAAACCCAACACCTAGTTGACTGGCCAACAGAGGGATGTACTCAATTATTGCAAGCCGAACCCTCCAGTGCCTATCCTCCGCAAGTTCTACAATGGCCGGCAATAGAGATTGTGACAGCAAGTCAATTCCAATGACCTGAAAGATCACAACAGTAACAGCGAAAGTTCAATGAGCAACAAAAAAACATGTCATACATCAGTCGGTAGGGAAACAAATAAAGATGGAGGGGAATAGCTGCTACTCCATCCGTTTCTGAATGCATGATGTTTGATAACATTAAACTTCCAAGATGCAGGTAAAACGACGGCATTACTCATCTTTATAATGCCACTTATAACCGTTTTATGTTGTGTGCTAATTTATTGCATACTGATAAATGGCATTGGAATAGCCAAAGCCAGGGGTGAGCGGCAAATTAGCTTAAAGGTATCTTAAAATGGTATAATAGCCTGTATTTAGAAGAAGAAAAATCTGAACGCCAGAATAACTTGTACCAAGGGAATTCATTATATTCAGTTAAGTGTTTCAAACAGTAGTTTTGAACGCTAAGGCCTAGGGCAAGTGGCCAACACCAATTTCATCCCACTTACAAAGTAGTTAACCTTTTGCACATGGCCCTCATATTTGCGGTAAGAAAAATGGTTAGATCCATCGGACTTACACTGGTGGTAAAGGAAAGATAAAGATCATGCTGGAAGCCTGATTAAAAAGTTCACAAAAGAACGATGCTACGAATTGTAAGAGAACGCAAACCAACTCCAACAGCGGCACTGACCTGATTAACTTGATCAAGCTTGCTGATTATGTTGAGCCGCACATCAGGAAATTCGTCCTTCAGCAGAGAAAGAAAAATAGGAAGAAGTTGTTCGATGGTAGCATCCTGCAGAAAGACACATATGAAGCTGGTCAGATTTCCAAGGGTGCTGAATAGCGCAGTGGTTGTATGAAAAGAAGCTATTGGTGACAAATAATTATGTTATATTGTTATCACATAGATATAAAAAAAATTGTATTTGTAGCGACTAGGAATAAAAGAGTAAAGCGAACGAAATTCAGTTGCATGCTGGGTCCAACATATCTTCAAAACACATGTAAACTGGCAAATGGACCAGTGCATATGGAACACAAACAGAATCAATCAGAAACATTCAAATTTCTCAAGAAACCTCCCTCACATTTGTTCAAGCTGACATGCTGAGAAGTCCAAGAGAATAATTCAAATAGGAAAGTAATTATGCGCTATTTCTCATTACAGTGTCAACATATTTAGAATATCGACTATTCTATGGACAAAATAATGGTGGATCAAAGAGTACAATGGCAATTATATTAAATATTCGAAGAGCTAAAGCCACGATCTGGATATTCATTCGAATGTAAAGCGCGTTAATTTGTCCGTGAACATGTTTGAACACTGAAAGGCAATTCAAAAATATTATTGTTGCCTCATTGCTCGCACCTTCCCCAGAACAGGGGCCATTCCCATAATGACTGAAGCCAAAGCTGAGCGAACATGCTGAGACGAATCCGATGATAATTCCTGCAGATGCAATTGGCATGAGTTATTAATCTGTAAACAATAACAGATGCAGAATACAAATGATTCTCAGTAACTGCCCTGTCCTCCCACCTTAACACACGGCAGAATGTGCTGAATTGCAAGCTGTGGACTTAATATCCTACAGAACTTCGTAACTTTCCCGGCAGCTGCTATGCGCACTTCTGCCTCATTATCACGAAGGAGGCGAACATATGCAGGCACCAGGTCCGCTCTATTACCAAACATATGAACACATAAATCGATCAGGTAAAAATTTATGTAATTACATATACATAACAACTTGCCCCATTGGCCCATTGTATATCAAAGTACGCTTTACAGATACGGAAAATTCAAGTATGTTAAAATAGATGAAAAACAGCACTAACCTTGTAGGCTCAGGGCCAACAGCCTCGCAGAGCTCATACAATTGATTGGCAACCATATAACGGACACGCCAAGATTTATCCTATCAAAGAAGATGAATATTAGTAGTAGCACAACGTGATAATGCAGTTGACAACAAACCATAGTTAAATTAAAGAAGCAACCCTGATAACCATAAACCTACAGCAGTCAGGAACTTACACTCCAATAGCCTATAAAGACTAAATAGAAATGTCGGATATGTACCTGGGAGAAATTGACAATGACTGGAAGGATATGTGCTACACAATCTTGCGGTTCCAACAATTTTCCAAGAGCGGCACAGCCTTCAACTGCCAATAAACGTACTGAATCTTGATCTGTAAATGAAGGCAATAACAGTATGTAATTAAGGTCCCAATAGGTTCAGCTAAGGTAAAATAAAGCAGTTTAATTTCTTTTCAGTCCTCAAGGATTCTCATCACAAAAGGTTATTTCATGAAAAGAAACACGAGAACAAAATAGAGACAGTTATCAGTAGCACACAAATATGCAAACTACTACATGGTACTACAAAAATGATGTCAAGCTTACAAGTGCAATGAAGACACAGATAGGCCACATGTAATACACAGAACTACACAAGTGAGCACTAAGGATTAAGAACATTGTTTATCTGATATTAGATCTAAGACGCCTATCACATAAGCTCCGAGCCAACATGTAAAGTGGCATAAAATTCATATAACGATAGTATCTCAAATGATAATATACTAAAGTTCAGTTAAGTGACTGTTTAATTTGATGGGTCTGTAAAACTGAACCACATGAAAATCCCAAAAGAACAATTCGACAATCATCTCCACCGCAGATTAAGGAAGAGACCACATGATTACAGACACAATCATTCAGGCAACAAAATAACTGTTTTATGGCAAAATTAGGAATTACGTATTCTTATTCCGATTTTTTAACAGATGCATAACTGTTTGCATGAATTAATAGATAAATATTTCATTAAATAGCTCATCAAAGATGTATAAGTACCATCTTGGGTCAAATCATCAAAGATCGACATGATTTCTGTCTTCAAGTGGCTCTGTTCAATAGTGGCAGCAAACTTCCCAAGATTTGATGCAGCCGCCCTTCTGACCATTGGCATATCATCTTGACATAACTGACCATAAATGGTCCTCAGTTCTGTTTTCAATGCATCGGTGGCACTTGGATAGGCTATATGGAAAAGACCACAGGATGATACTCGAGCGGTAAACCACTCACCAGACGCTAGCCTCTGAAGAAAAGAGTACAGACTGGTTAAACAGACATAAACATAGCAGCGGCAAATGAACGTTTATTACTATATTCATCTGAGCACAGCAGTATTTCTAGGGAACAATCCTATCATACTGGAGCGTGTCATATCCCGAACATATATATCTTACAAAGAAATAGAATACTGAGGCGGGGAGATGCACCCACATAAAACAAGATACATGATACAGGCAGCACACTTGATAGCAAATCAAAAGGATGTTTCACTATTTATAGATGCCTTACCTTCACTACTTGAATGAAGAAGTCAACAATGTCATTTTCCTTCATCTGTGCACCAATACGGCACAATGACTCGACTGCTTTGTCTCGGACACAAGTCTCCTCCACCGTAGACAATGTCTCCAATGGTGGGAGCAAAACGTGAGCGTGTTCTACACCCCCGACATAAGGAATGAAAACACCTAATTCTTCAGCCATTGCAAGAAGCACCTCATCTTCATCATCATTGTTTTCGCTGAGGAAAGGTATCAGTTCCTTCCTGGTTCTTTCTTCCCCAAGTGCCCGTGCAATTGTGGAAAGTCTTCTGATAGAGTTCAGACGCAATTGAATATCTTCATTTTTAAGCTCATCTATCAGCACAGCAATTGGGTAAAGAGGCTCATCGACCATAGCCATCAGGCTAATCAATTATTTCTACAGCTGTAAAACAAGACAGAACATTAGGACAATGCAACCATTCAAACTGAACACAAAAACACACATATGTCTGTTCTTCGATGGAAAATCGATCAAAGGCTTGACCAAGTTAGAAAGGCAGAGTGATGTTTCAATGAGGTCAACTAGATCTCCCGTCAAGTAGTTAGATATGTGAACCAGTTATTACGTTGGTTCCAAAATAGCATAACTAGTTTAAGGGGTCAAACATTAAAACTGCCTCTAGAAGCGCCAGTGCATAGCGGGCGGATAAAACGTGCTGAGAATGTTAAGAGGGGTCGTGCTAGACCAAACTTGACACGGGAGGAGTCCGTTAAGAGAGATTTGAAGGATTGGAATATCACCAAAGAACTAGCCATGGACAGGGGTGCGTGGAAGTTAGCTATCCATGTGCCAGAACCATGACTTGGTTTCGAGATCTTATGGGTTTCAACTCTATCCTACCCCAACTTGTTTGGGACTGAAAGGCTTTGTTGTTGTTGTTCTTGTTGTTGTTGTTGTTGTTGTTTGTTGTTGTTGTTGTTGTATGCATAACTCAACTGAGACTGACAAAACTTATGTTGCCTAGAATATACTTGTTAATTTTCTCCGAATGTCAAACAAAGATGCCATTTATTCTCTACAAACGGTTTCAGCGGCAAACAACCATAATCCCATCAACGTTCACGAGGCTGCAAAACATTTACTTATTTTCCAGTCAACAGAAGTACAACCAAGGCTGAGAACATTTCGCATTCTACCAACATGCTATAGAACTTCCAGGTGCTAGGGAGGAAACTGTGCGCACTCTCTAACTTCCTGATCAAGCACAGGATCGTGTGATAGAAAAGAAGAGAACGAGTACATCTGCACAATCTGGGAAACCAATCGAGACGAAAGAGTGCAGTACAGCCACGAAGGCATCACTAAGAGAACCTACACAACCCATCTGGGAACCAATAGCTCTCCCGATCCTCCCAAAACAAGACTCCTCAAAGGGAACCCCCAAATCCGTCCCCAATCTCGCCCAACCCTGTCAGGGCAGTCGAAATCCTGATTTCCCGGCACCCGCGGCGGGATTGTGCAGCCGGCCGACCACGACCGGGACCACAGATCTAGTAACGGGCGGGGCAGGAGCGGAGCAGACGGGAGCGAGGGATCTAACCTGACGGGGTCAGATCGGGCTTCTGCGGGGGCGCCGGTGCCGAAGAGGGGCGATGAGCCGAGGAGGGACGAGGTCGCGCGGCGTCGCCGGTAAATCGGCGGTAAGATTGTCTGGACGCTGTGGAATGGGACGTGAGAACGGGAGAATGAAGAGGGCTACCTCTGGGCTGGACCGGGCCGGGCGGGGAAACCGACCTTTTCTGCGCTCACCTCGGTGAAATTGAGATGGGAAGCTAAGAAAATCCATCCTCGAAAAGAAAAATCTAAAGACTCGCTTCTCAGAGTTTAGCGATTCCTGACCGTTGAAAGTCGTTCAGATGCGATATGGGCCGTCTGATCCCTAGCCATCCCCAGTCGGCGGGTCGGTTTGTACACGCCTGGAGCTGCTCCGTGTCGCTGCTGGTGGGGTCTGTATTGTCCGGGTCCCACACGTCGGTGTGCTATGTCCAACTGTTCTGTGTACGCTTCGGGACGGGGCACGGCGGCGCGGTGGCAGGGGCCGTAATTCCGTCAAAACTCTCTGGGCAAAATTGTCATTTCGCGTCCCATTCATGGCGACAGGGCAGCGGTCGTACGCACGTGGCGACGGGGAGGCGACGCCGGGTACGCGAGCTACAGGCGGTGGTCGCCTCCGCCCTTGCCCTCCATGCACGCCGCCAGCCCATATGCGAGAAGACGCCTCCTCTCTATGAACCCTAGACCAGATATTCTCGATCTAGGGTTTCTGAGCAGTCCCGCCGTCCCCATTTGCTGTCGCCGCCGATTCGGAGCCCGCGAGCTCAGTCCGCGTTGGAAGGAGGTGTGGCCGTGAGAGCGCCTCCCAGGAGCAGTGCTATGCGCCGGTGTGTCGGTCTCTCTCCATTTTTTTCTGGTACGCATCCACGGCCAGTTCGCTGCTCTCTCGCGTCTCTTCTCCTCCCCTGTTCCTCTCAAGTCTCACCTCTAGATTCTCAACGGGTGAGTGCAGATCGATGGCGCGCTCAGCAGGCGGGGAACGAGCCGCCTCTGTGCTATGCCGCCTCCTCCTCCTCAACGCTGAGAAGCAGCAGCTCGGGTGGCAGCAGCATCACAGGAGATGGATCCGTATTGTGCCATTCTTCTCATGAGCCGAGGTGAGCAGGTACCCTAGATCTTCTCCTCCCCATGATTCGCATTTCTCTCTCTCTCTCTCTCGATCTCTCTTAGTTTTCCCCTTCTCTCTGTAGTGGATTTGAAGGGGAAAATCAAGACGTGGCTGGGAGATGGTCTGCCAGACGTGGATTTACCTCCGACAATCACAAAGACATTGTTTCAGTTCAGATTTGGCTGGCTTCCCTTCCATTCTAGCAAGTATATTAATGATTTGCTTAATTTTCCTCTTGCTTATAACATGCTCAGGTAAATCCAGGTTGGTCCTCCCCACATGAGCTCCTCCTTTTGATTCACTCCTGATTTAATTTTATATTTTGCAGGTAGTGTTTGGATGTCTAGCAGATTCAATAGCGGCAAGCAGCCACCATTGGTGTTCATGAACTTCATGGCTGCTGCAGGTTTGCTTTTGTTGGAGATAAATTTATGCCATCCACTGTGGACAGAACCAAAGAAGGTTTGCTTTTGTTGGAGATGGATGTTTGTTGCATATTTTTCCATTTCGTCGACATGGTGATATTTACATATTTGCAATAACCGATCAAACCTAGGACTACATTTGGTTGTGTATGTTTTTGTTTGTTTTGTGAAACATCCAATCAGGTCTTGAAAATGAACCACGAGATAATTCTTATTACTCCAATGATTCAACATAATATTTTTCCTGGGCATTGTCATCATACTTTCTGTTTCATATTCTGCTTTTGCAGTTTGTGAACGATTGTCTAGAGGAGGGGCTTGGGGCGGCGCTGGCCTAGAGGAGGAGCTGCAGCCATGGGAGGCTCGATCCTCCTGTCGAGGTGCCTAGCCCAGCCAAAACCCCTCTCCCTCCCCCTCCCATCTCGCTATGGACTGATTATGAATTATTGCCTCTTGTGTTGTTCATTGATCTGCAGGTTTACTGGTTTTTGGTTACCTTGCTTGCTGATCTCGAGCTTCAGTTTCAGCTTCAGCAGCTCGTCGCCAAGGTGAACCAGACCAGACTAGCTTCCTTTGTTCTTCATATTAGAACTGCTCCAGGTACTTATTACTTATCTCACCACCTCTACAGTTAGCTAATGCAGTTAGTTAATTAGCAGCTGAATGAACTCGAGTGTGCTATTGCATCTAGGCGTGGTGATTTAGTTAGTTTCAGTCAATCATAACAATATGAGTAGTTGATTAGCTCTTTGCAAGTTAAATAAAATGCATCTCTAATTTTTTTCAGGGTGCTGCTACATAAAGAAAGAAAACACAAACACAAACAATAGTCTAAAGAATTTATTATTTTATTGTGTGTTAGGATGCTGTTATGCTAGCATATGCTCATTGAGTACCATCTGATTTCCCTTTTTCACATGGACATATACCATGTGCTGTAATATTTATGAAAAATGGCTTGGAAATTGCAATAGATGGTTACTCTATCCCTGTAGCTTCTTTAGGACTGAGATATGTATGTTTTAGCATATAGAGAGATGCTTGCTAAGACAATATAATGTGTTCATTCTTCTGTTTGTATTTAGTTAGAGTGTGAGTTGTATCTGTTTAATTGGATTTTGTCATCAGGTGTGAGCTATGTATACTGATCAGCTCACTTTTTTTCATCAGGTGTCAGCTTCAAATGTAGATGTTCGCCTGTGTGAGGCTCCTCGGGCCCAAGCATGAGATGTGCTAAGTAAGTTGCTGTCAAGGTTTTGTAGACCTTTCCTATTTTCGCATCCCAACTCAGGTGCATGGCGGTTCGCCACGTTTGTGACGGCTGGTGTTGCGGCGGCAAGGAAGCGCGCCCCTGGCCAGCCAGCCGGGAACAGACAGGTGAGTGCGTGGATGCATATGACACCGGGTTGAGACTTCTCTTAATTCGTTTTCAGCTCTTCCCCTCCGCTTGTGATCTCTATCATTTGTACAGGTGATAGCATGGAGAGGATAGTCAGTCCATGGCCAACATCGAGGCGCGGTGCTTCTGGCTGCACCTCCTTGAGTGAGCTCCTCCTTCCTATTCTTTGCCCCTAATTTAATTTCTGTTCTGCAGCTATGATTTGGATATATAGTTGTGCTATTGATTATAATCCACTGCCAGTAAGCCGTGTTGTTGAATCTTTCATTTATCCAATTATGTAGCCTTCCAAGCAAGATTTAAAGAGGCTGGACATTTTCAATGTCAGGTATTTCCAGCAAATCTGCACTATATGTTTTATCCGTGGCACAACATCGTCGACAGCATGGCAGCAGCGCTCTTCTGGCCTGTTTACAAAGCTTTGGTACATGGCATGGTACCACAGCGGACTGTACTTCACAATATAAATTTCTGGAATAAGGCGTCACAATATGAGATGGTCAATTAAGATCCGATGATGAGCCTGAAAATTCAGAGTTTATCAAGGTTACTCTGATTCTTCTTGACATAATATTTCTGGGCAATTTTATATCCATTATGCTTATATGTCTGGGCAATGTTATATCCATTATGCTTATATTGCGTCTAAGAAATTTTTGTGGCGAAATCTAGCTTGGAGCTTGCTTCTATTATTCCTTTCCTTTCTCTAATTTAATTTTTTTTCACAGTTTAACTTGGGTGCCCAGGAGATTTTACCCCGATGATGGCAGCGGCAAGCAATTGTTTTTGTGGTGTCCTACTGCAGTAATTCATCCTTCCTCCCACCTCTCTTCTTCTATGATCTCCAGGTCTCTTTCTTAGAAGAATATTCTAAAATTTATTGTTTTTCTCGGATTTTCATATGCCTTACATCAGGCTGCAATCGCCGCTTCCGAAGAGACGGAGAGGAGCGACGATGAGAGCTTCAGGTTACTTGATAGGTACTGCAAAGAGGCAATTTTGTATATGCTTGAGCATGATATATGATCCCTTTCCTAGATTTTTGCTGCTTGGTTTGATACATGGAGATGTAGAGCTAGCTAGCCTGCTGCTATGTTCGATGAGAAGATGCGGGGAGGCAGATTCTAGCTAGCTTGCTTTGTGACGCTGATGCTTGCTAGCTTTTTTTCCCCTCTTGCCATCTAGCCTGCTAAAAATTTATGCAGATTTCCTGATTTCTTCATTTGGTTTGCAGCAGTTTGGAACAATACATCTACTGTAGATTGGGTGTTCCTATTCTTCCCACTTCTTTATGAATTCTTGGTCTCCTAAATAACATGTGTTTTGATCAAATTTCAGTGTCTCCTAAATACAAAAAATTTGTACAGAAATTCTTGTGTTTATACCTTCATATGGTTTGGTTAGATGGTTTGCTAAATTATGGATAGTGATTATTGCTAATAAGATGATTCTTTCTTCTTAAGCATTAGACGGGGAACAATTTTACCACATGGGCTCTAAACTCTTGGGTTCTCTCTCTACTAACCTACTTATCCAGGTGCACGTCTAGAGCCATCTCACCATTCACCACTCTGTCAATTCTGGACCATATATCTTTGCTATGGATAAGTGCATTTCCTTCTTTGTTTGCCATCGTCCTCAACCAAACAATTTTAATCGACCATGGAAGCTTTGTGCATTGGTTTAGTGGTTACTGGTTTGAAACTGGTTGCAAGTCTGATGCAAAGCTCATTTCTGCTTGCTTTAATTTCTATGTATTAGTATGCATTTTGCTTGTGGGTGTGTGGTGGACATGTTCTGTGACATGTAAATGGCTACTGATGTTTATAGTGTTATCTATCTATTGTGTATATCTGGATAACGATGTCCTTTGACAGGAAGAAAACTTCGGGCGGTTCTCCGCGTTTGGTTGCTTCCAGTTTTTAGTTGGTTATCGTCTGTCAGGTAAGGATCCTGCCTTTCTGCTATATATGCTTTAATTTCCATGTATGTATATGCATTTTACTTGTGGGTGCGTGGCTGGATATGTAAATGGCTAATGATGTTTCTTTCCTTTGTTTATTTCTTGTGTATATTCACCTAGCAGTCCCATGTCTGTGTTGTTGTATATCCTATGGATAGTATCCCCTGTCTTTCTTCCCTGTTTTCGTGTCTAGCTGTAGCTGGTTCTTATCTAGATGGTACTTTAGTTGTTTCTTGCTTAAGTTGCTGGGTCTAAAGAAAACTGAATCAGTAGCTCTTTGTCTATGCTAACTGCTAAGATGCACATGGACATGCTACTTGCGTCTGCTAAAAGTATAAGTGTTTGCTTTCCAAGTGGAACTGATATCTACTAGGATGTATGTTTTTCCTAGGGCATTAGTTTCTTTTATTAGTAAGAACAAATATGTACACATGCTGCTAGAACTGCGTGATATCCCACACTATTGTTCTCGGTGATGATCAATTTCTAAAATAGAGATAAATATGTTGCTTCAATTAATACCACTGTTATTTGTTTGCTTTGGGATTTTTGACGCCTTCCTTTTAGGTATTGAAAACTGATATCTATGTGCTGCTATGCTATTCTTAGATTTAGGATTCTGATTTTGTGTTGTCCAATGAAGAGAATAGAGATAAAAAATGTTGTTTGATGCCTCCCTTTTCCAGCTATTGAGAACATAATCTATGTGTTTCCTTTTGTTGCTATTCTACATTTAGGATCCTGATTTTGTGTTGTCCAATGAAGATCTTTGGAAATTCAGATTCTCATGTTTACACGCAATCAGGTGGATTCACCGATGGTCCATGTTGACATAGATGCATCTTTCTATAGTTGTTTTGATATTTTATCTAGCAGACAGTGCCAATTTGCTTTGTTCAGAAACTGTACCTTTTATGAGCTGCACATGAGCATTTAATAATTGTGTGTTTGCTGATGAGGAATGCTTGATCTGTTCCTTTCTTAGGTTCTCAGATTCTAAACTATTCATTTAACAGGCTTCTGCAATACCTTAAAAAAAGATTGTTTGCTAGATATTACTGTCTTACAAGGTTTAGTGTCGTCACTGATTTGGTAGCAGAAAAACCCCTGTCATTAGGGTCTTATCTTATCTTCTGTGACTATAAATCCAATTGCCGATGCATGTATAATGGTGTTCTGATTAAACGCCATGTGCATCTCAGGGATCTTAGGTGTGTGCTGTCAGATATGTTTTGCTTTGTAGATTTCAAGTTAAGACTTTCAATTAATTTATATCTTCTTCTGACTCCAGTGGCCATGAGATAAAGATTGTCCTGTGGGGTAATTGTGCATTACGTTTCAATGGGAATACTATTCGTGCCCTTGGTCAGACGAAATCGGCTGTTGCGATCTTTGTTGGAACCACCTCCCAGGAATATGATGGTGCTTTTTTTCTTTTAATTATGTGCTTCTACTAAAAACATGTCATTTTTCTTTTAACACCTCTACTTTTCTTTCTTATTACTATGCAGGTGAAAGAGGTCTGGCTGGTATGGCTGCCTGTTCATGGTACATTAATGAAGATATCGTGGACATAAATATATTCCACGCAAGGTATTGAAATCGTAGTACTTAGGATGTTCCACGTACAATAGTTCATTTACCTATCCATATACTCGGTCTAAAATGGTACCTTTGCATACAGTTTGGACGGAGCTGTTCAGCCCATTACCCATGCTCCACTCCCGCTTCTCCTTCCTCGCCGAACTCAGGTTGGCGTCGACTGGCCTAAAATAAATGTGTCTCAGATGGAAGTTCAGTTTGTTATGTGAAACTCACTGGGTATTTCAGATTATGTTTTCCTATCCACCTTAGAAGAGTGCTGATTGAAAACTATGTATTTTGTACTGGTTCCATGTGTTCATTGATTATGACTTAGTTGTATCAATTATGTGTCTCTTTGTCCTACATGTGCTTCACCATAGCTTCATCTTCCTATTGCTTAAGGCTTTGAATGTATAATATTCTTATTACTCATTTCATATGATTTGGAAGATACGCTTTCAAATCTGTATAACTGTGATCAAGTTCATATGGATATAAATGTCCTTTTAGTGGTCTGTATAAATGGTGGTAACCACGGGCAAGAAATTCAAAGAAGAAACAAGTGCCGCGCGGCGAGCCGCGTCGTTCGAATCTAGTATATAATAAACACAAAGGAAGGGGAAACTCTCACATGCTCCCATTTAAAATTATCAATTTTAAATTAATATGCTTTTATCCACTCCATTAAAAAAGCTAAATTAAAAGGGGTGGTGTTAAAACTAGATTATGAAAAAACCTTTAATAAAGTTGACCCAAGATTCTTGCTATATCTCCTAGCAAAAGGGAATTTGGGAAGCTGGATCTCCTGGATAAAAACTTTTATTCTGGATGGATTTGTGGGAGTGAAACTGAATAATATAGCGGGTGAATTTTTCAGGATGACAAAGGTTAGAGACAAGGGGCCATTTGCCCATTTGTGCCCATCGTTACATTTTGACCAAGCTGTGGACGTCTTAATTAGGATGCTTGCAAAGGCCGCTAATGGCAACCTGATCAAAGGCCTGTGTTCCGACATATGTGTCATCTGTCTTCAATATGCAGATGACACAATACTCTTTTCTCACAACGATTTAGAATTAGCTGTCAATAGTAAGTGGGTCTTGACATGATTTGAACAAGTTTCTGGTATTAGGACTAACTATAGCAAGAGTGAACTCGTCCCTTTAGGTTTAGATAATGAGGAAATCAATATTTTCAAAGATGTTTTTGGGTGTTAGAGATTTTTCCATAAATATCTAGGTGTCCCTTGATACATCTCAAACGTATCTATAATTTTTGATGTTCCATGCTTGTTTTATAACAAATGCTACATGTTTTATTTATATTATATATCATATTTATGCATTTTTCTGGGACTAACCTATTAACAAGATGTCACAGTGCCAGTTCCTGTTTTCTCATATCTTTTTGTTTCAGAAAAGCTAGTAAGGAAATATTCTCGGAATTGGACGAAAATTGACGGAGCCCAGTTTTTCACCGACACGAAGACGAAGTCTGAAGGGCAGTCGAGGTGGCGCACCAGGGGGCCCAGACGGCACCCCGGCGCGGCAGAAGGTGGACCCGCGTCGGGGGGTCGTCTGGTGCCCTCGGGTGGCCCCCTGAGCCGCCTCTTCGCCTATATATTCTCCGTCTCCCGAAAACCCTAAACACCCGATCAGAAATCCACGAAAAATTCCGTCGCCGCCGCCGTCGTCAACCCTAATTTGGGAGTGTTCTGAAGCTCTTCCCGGCACCCTGCCAAAGGGGAGATCATCACCGGAGGGCTATACACCGCCATGGCCGTCTCCAGACTGATGCCCATACACTAGTAGGGAAAGGCCTACAACCGCCAGCCTACCACTGGCGAAGTTTTATCTGCATCTACCAGCGCTTGTACCACTGGCGAACAGGAAAGAGGGTTCGCCAGCGCTACACGCAACACCGCTGGCGATGGCGTGTATTACCTGCCAGTGCTACGTGCGGGCCCGGGTGGGGGAGCGGGGCAAGCTACCACTGGCGGTTCACATTTCCTGTTCGCCAGCGGTTTGTGTCCCAGCGCTGGCGAACACAGCCCGTTCGCCAACGGTGTGTGCGCTAGCGCTGGCGAACACGCTTTGTTCGCCATCGGAAGTGACCTAGCAATGGCGAACTAGGCCTGTTCGCTGGGGGTAGTGTGGCCCACGTACAGATACTAGCGCGCGTACGTGGTGGCCTCTCTCTCCCAAATCTGAAAATTCCCCGCCCCTGCCTCTCTCTCTCCACCGCGAATGGCCGCCACCGACCCCCTACTCCACCGCCACGTCCACGCCGCCGTCGACCCCGTCCTCCTCCTACCCGAGTCGTGTGCTCCCCCTCCTCCTACCCGAGCCTACCGCTGCCGCCGCGCGCTCCCACCTCCTCCCCGAGCGCCGAGAGAGCACCGCCGTGGCCCCTAGATCTACCCCGAGCGCACCACTGAGAGCTTGCCGCGCGCCCCTCTGCCCCGAGCGCCTCCGTCCACGGCCGAGCGACTCCTCCTCTCCCTAGTTCGGCCCGAGCCCCTCCTCCTCTCCCTACATCTCCTCTCCCTCCTAGCACCCGCACCAAAGGTGCTTGTGCAAATGCCCAACCCAAAACATGCTACTATTTTTTTAGGTTTATGTACTATTTAGGTTTGAATTTAGATTTAGGTTTATCTACCGTTTAGGTTTGAATTTAGATTTAGGTTTAGCTACTGTTTAGGTTTAATTAGTTTAATTTTGCCAAAACAACTTGATTCAAAAAAGCTACTATTTTTGTGGTGTGATGTTGTGGTGATGGTGTTGTCTTTTTGTGTATAATGTTGTCCGAATGCGATTATTTGTCGATGAAGTTGTCGGAACGCGATCGACATATGTCGATGAATTTGTGATATGAAATGTTTGCAGGTACCCGAGATGCACTTGAGATTGCCGGAATGTTGATTAATTTCCATTTCGGCAAATTCGGGTACTCCATATGTCTTAATTTTAGCAAAGGTCATGCCGAAATTTTCCGTGAATTTTGGCATGACTTTGGCTAAAAATAGGACATATTTTCTATGAATTCTAAATAGAATAGATTAGTGAATTTTTAATAGTTAAGTGAATTTTTGCTTATATTTGTTATACTAACTTCAACTTTTCTTGTATAGTGCGAAGATGGCCAACAACAACGAGGCGGGGGTTCGGGTTCTCGGATAGGATGCAACGATGATCTTGTACAAGATGCCTATCTGTCATTGCTTGGGCAGTCGTTGACAATGGAGGACGATACCGACTGTGAGACGGAGGCACCCTATCAGGGAGCACATCTGAGGGCGATACCACTACTAGTGGCGGCGTCCAAATAGGCACCGAGACGTCTGGTAGCGAAGCCAAACGTCGACATAAGGAGAGGCGCCCAAATAGGCTCCCCATCAGGCGAGATGAATTCACAGAGGTGGACCCCACCAGCGGTCGTCCTACAGAGCCGGTAAAGCTCGCAAAAGGGTACGACAACAACTTGGGATGCATCGTCCGAGACTTTGCCAATCTCAATGACGAGCAAATAAGAAGAAAAACAAATGACATCTGGCCAACTTCCTCATTGGCAAGCTACACACACGATACCTGTTCCCGGGGGACCACAATGACCTGAGTCTCACGAAGAATCTGGTAAACAAATATGCCCTCGGCAAGTTCAGCAAAGCCTTGAGTACTTGGAGATCAGCTGTGAGGGACATGATTGAAGACGGTGCCAATTACGCTGAGATCCACAAGGTGTATCAAAACATTTCAGAAGACGACTTTGCGCTTTTCCAGGCCAACGAAGCCAAACCTGAAAACAAGGCGCAAAGGGTGTGGGGGAAAGATATGCATGACAAGAACGTAGCTCCCCACACTCTCGGAAGCGGTGGTTACCCCGGAAAGAAACCAATTTGGGAAAAGGAGGATGAAAAAAGGTCAGGGCCTTCTATATACGACAAGATCACAGACCCGCGGGCAAGAAAATTTATCAGGGCGCATTACAAGGAAAATCCCAAATCTGCGGGAGAACTTCTCAATAATGTGAAGGTGAAGCTTCTTCAGGAGAAAATTCTGGAGGAAGAAGAGAAAGCACGAAAAGTTGATGGATCTCAAGAAGGATCCTCAACCCAAGGGTCGGGGACGAAGGCCCCGTGGGACACCCCTTTTAACAGGGCGCTGAACACGGTAAAGGATATGCCGGTGTCACGTGCGTCGCATCGTGGCCATGTGGTTGGCGCCGGAACCGGTTATAAACATGAATTTTACTATGGCGCGAAACTAGGGAGCAGCGAAAGGAGAGGAAGAAGCTCACGGAGATGGATCTCAGGCGGGAATTGGAGACCGCGAACGCAAAAATGCAGTCTTCCATCCAAACCGAAGTGCTAAGGGCGGTCAACTCCCTCATTCCTAGCATGATGGAGTCAATGGCGGCTTGGTTGGAAGGAGGCAAAAAAGGGTCTTTCC
Organism: Poa pratensis; assembly: GCA_947311845.1. Lineage (NCBI taxonomy): Eukaryota > Viridiplantae > Streptophyta > Magnoliopsida > Poales > Poaceae > Poa > Poa pratensis. The sequence continues at coordinate 16,028,772 of CAMZMU010000077.1, forward strand.
CCGTGATCAACATCGAGGCCAGCCATGGATCAAACAATGTGTCGCCTATTGTCCCCATGATCAACGCACATGGAAGGGACGATGGATCGCCGACCGACACCGCGCCTCATAGCAGCCCTTCCATATCTGGCACGCCAGCTCCAAAAGTCACGCCATTAGCCAAGCTCAACGCTCTCAAGGTAATTAAGCGTCGCAAAAGTTTCGAGAAGTTTTATAATACTTCATTGGTGGCGCCTGACACCTTACATGTTTTCGCAGGACGACGACGTGCCATGCACATTGCTATTGACTGTGAACGGTGAGCTCAAGGATGTGGCGAAGGCAAGTATCGTGCACCACTTAACCGCATGTTGCACTAAGTGCCTATGCATGATGGTGTGTTTAGGGTTGCATTGGCTCGGGTGTTGCCGGGTTGCGGATATTTGGATCCTCCAGCTCAACCCCCAATTCTAAAAAGGAGTTAAACCTCGAAGAATGCCTGCCGTGGCCCATGACATGGCCAAAATCACTGATTCGTTTGGACCCTGTTAGAACCACCCCACAACCAACACCGGTCGATGGGTCGGCTCCACCTGATGCACAGCTGGAGGACCCCATGGACTACTACCTCAATGACAGTCCACTTGACTAGCCTGGCCATGATCTAATGCATTCTCACGTGCCTGATCTAAGAGAGAAGCATCCGTGCTCCAAGCGTCTATTCAGTTCTCAACCAATGCCAGAAGCTGATGCGACAGCCGGACTCAGCCGGGGCACACTCCATGATACCCTGAAAGAGGCGTTCGAGCCCAAGGATCCTAAGAAGACGGCGGGAAAGAAAAGAACTAAGAAAACTGGCATTGGTGCCTCCAACAGCCAGCGGGTGCCAGGAGATAGGATCCTGAAACGGGTATGTGACAAGGTAACCATCCCCAACTGGCATCGGTTCCATGAGTTGGCCAAACCGATGCTGCCGCCAAATATGCTCGCTATCGTACCTAAGGATATGAAAAGCATCCATGCTAAAGTTCTTTTCTTGGAGGAGAAACTTATCAAAGAGAACAATCCATCATACCCGCTTTTCATGGGAAAGGTACCAAAAGGCATGGGCTTTGTCGATACGTATCCCAGGGACGTGTTCTTCGTGAGATATAATGACATCTTCGACTTGTTCCACATGAAAGCGCTCCCCCGTCCATGGTCCGGTTATTTGCGCTGAGTTTGGCGTAGCAACTCATTAGAGAAAATACCTCGAACATCATGATAGTCGACCCCTACTACATGCAAGAGTGCTTCGTGAACACCCCTACGGGTAAGACTCGCACGGCAAAGTACCTCGAAGATTTCATGACGAAGTATTGTACCAAAGAAATCTTTCTCCTACCTTACTTTCCCGATTTAGTCATTTGCTAGCCGTCATAACATTCTTTCGTAGATTTCCATCATTAATTTGAAGATGATGGTCTCTATTTGAACTGTTTCCCGCAGTAACAAAAAATGGCATCCTCATCGTTCTCTTCCCGAGAGACTCGTATGCCCTGTATCTCGACTCGGAGAGTAAGGAGAAGACGAAAGACTACATCGGCATCAAGGATGTTCTAGATGAGGCTCTCAACAACTACTATTTACATGAAGGCATCATGAGAAGATCGATCGAAAAGCGAGGCAAGAAGGTATTCACCCACACGACAGAGTTTGCCGGCATCAAGCAGGCGCCAGGCAGTATGACTGACGCCTGGTACCTCATGCTTCAAATATGGGAGTTCATACAGGAGAAACAACGAGTACTATATCCATCTGTTGTGGAGCAATGGGCCAAGCAAAAGGCGGCGGCCACTAATGTTGCAGTCAGGAAAGAGTTCGTTCACATCCAGATGATGATGTCGCAAACAATCGATAATGATCTCACCCACTGCGACAGGGTGTTCTATCATAAACCACCGACAAAGAACAAGATAGAAAGACGCATAGGACATCATGCCGATCGCAGGCCATTCAACACATTAGATGGTTCTCTCGAATTCCCGCTGAAGACGAAGGTGTTGAAGCCGCCTAAGAATTAATTGACAACGGTGTGTTGTCTGGCTATTTAACTTGCATGCCTACCTCTAGTTTCAAAGTCGTTAAACTTGTGTGACATATGAACTCCTTTTAGATTGTGAACTCTTTTTATTTTGTTTTGTTTTCTATTTACAATGCTGATGATTAAAATGATGTGGCACTATGTGATCCAGAGGTGGTGTTAGTGAGACCTGTAATTAGTTGGCCCACTTTATTTCTGTCTAATTTACATCTTTCTGCACCCAATTCAATTCGTTGCCTAACTTTTTTATCTGTCTTCTATATAGAGATGAAGAATGAGCAAGGAGGAGACAAAAGCTATAGGGCTACTCGACATCAACCACGTACGTGCTAGCTAGCGGCCGAAAGAGAGGAACAACGATGGGATATACTTCATCGTGATCCCCTTCTCTTCGTCATTGTGCGGCTCACTAGCTTACCTTCTACGTGATTGTAATTTAGATGACTACTTCCTTTTGAAACCTTGTTGCGATTTAAACTACCAACTCATCGTGATGTATTTGTACGTGTATGATACATTCGGTCGATCACCTGTATCACTTTTTCAGTTTGTACTTCTTAATCATGTAATAATCATGTATTTATACTGTTTCTGCTGCCTGTACATATACTGCTGATATATATACATGTATATATTGCTGGAATTCAATTTCCAGAAAAAAAATTATACCGCTGGCAAACTGTTATCTGTACCGCTGGCGAACGCGGCTTTACCCCGAAACTGGACCGCTGGCGAGCGGAGCAGCTATCGCTGGCGGGCGCGGCGCGTCGCCAGCGCTGCTAGAACCTACAGCTGGCGAGCAGTGCTTTGTTCGCTAGCAGTACGTTTTCCTACCTCCGGGGGGCGCCAGCTTCGCCAGTGGTATGCATTACCACTGGTCAGGCTGTACTGGCGGACGCCAGTTCGCCAGCGGTAGCCAAAATACGTCCGCCAGTGGTAGGGTTTTCCCTACTAGTGATAGGAGTAGCTAGATGGTAGTCTCTGCACTTTGTGATATCATATTTAGATCTTGTGAGCTGCCTAACATGATCAAGATCATCTTTATGTAATGATACATGTTGTGTTTGGTAGGATCCGATGAATTATGAAGTTATGATCAAGATTGTTCATCTATCTATCTATATGTTTTATTTATGTTTCTTGCATACTCTCTGATGCTAGTAGTTGATTTGGCCAAGTAGTTTCTAATGTCTCCAAGAGGGGGTATTTATACTAGATAGTGGGTTCATGTCTCCGGTTGCCAGGGCTCGAGATGACAGAAACGACTAAGGCTCTAGATGTGATGTTGCCACTAGGGAGAAAACAATGGTGCTATGTCTACGTGTCATTTGTATTGTTTACATTACACACTTTGCTTATTAAAATTATCTGTTACTTGCAACTTAATACTTGTGGGAGACACTGATGTTATCCTAGCTACGTAATCATGTATCTCTCTCTCTTTCTGGCCTCCTTGATATGGGTTTTTTGAGATGTAGTTCCCATGTAATTTATGTCCTCTCTCATAATATAAAATTTACACCATAGGGATTTTTCTCTGCGGTAATGTTCTTCAAAAACGGATGTTATCCTGCGAGTGGATTATTAGTCATAGATGCAGCTAGTAAGCGGTCTATGTATTTTGTTGTAATACCCAATAAATACTACAATGAACTTGTTCTTGTCATAATATGCATTGTCATGCTTTTGTCATTTGTCAATTGCCCAACTGTAATTTGTTTACCCAACATGTGTTTATCTGTTTTATGGAGATATACCTTTAGTGAACTGTGGACCCGGTCATTTATTAACACTGATAAAAACACCGTTTCCACCATGTTCTACACTCATTTGCTCGCTGTCAATTTTTGCACTTTTATTTATTTTACACACCATACGATTAATCTTTTGTATTCAGCAAGCCAGGGAGATTGACAACCTTCCTGTTTCGTTGGGGCAAAGTAGTTTGATTGTGTGTGCGTAGGTCCACGCCCAAGCTACAAGCTCTAGAGTAGCTTGGGCACCGTGTTGAAGCTCTTCCATTTCCTACTGGTTCGATAAACCTTGGTATTGTTAGCAAGGGAAATTTGCTGTTGCACTACTTCATACCTTCCTCTTGGGGTATCCCAACGAACGTGTGTTCCAACTTCCACTTCCACGTCATCATCCCTCTCGACTACGAAAAAAACTAAGAGGGGAAGACATGCAGCCTTTAATTGATAAGATTCTGAAGAGAATTGTTGGGTGGAGGGGTAAGTTTCTGTCTTATGCCGCAAGACTTACCCCCATCAAAGCATGTTGGCCTAGCATTCCCATTTATCTTCTCTCTTTCTTTAAGTTTATCAAAATGGGACCCTGAGTTAATCACTTCACAAATGGCTACTATCTTTGCAATAATTTTGAGGGACATAGGAAAATACATCGAGCCAGTTGAATGGTGGCCTAGGAATCCCTGAATTGGCCAATGTAAACATGTGCCTGTTTAGTTCCTGGATCAAGAGATATATTAGTGATGAAAGCAAGTTGTGGAGAACTTTAGTTGATCATAAATACAACACTTATAATGCCAACATCTTTTGTAGTGATATAGCTAGTGTGTCCCTAGTTTGGAATGGTGTTATGGGGGTTGTTCATGCTATAAAGTTTGGCTAAAGATGGAATATTGGGAATGGTGAGACCGCTAGATTTTGGGAAGACACGGGTGGGCTTTTTTTCATTTAGTTGTGCATTTCTTTGAGTTGTATGTCTTGTGTGATAAACAAGGAAAAACTTATGCACAATTTTGGGATGGTTTCCAACTCAAACTTTCATTTAGAAGAAATTTTAGTCCACATATTATGAATTGCTAGTATGAACTAGAATGGCTAGCCTCTTCATTGTTTTCTCTGTTGAATGTGAGAAAACCTTCAACAGATTTATAGTCTATCGTTTTTTACCGCTCGGCCACTCTCCCCTTCCCGGCGATACGCCCCCCTCAAACAAAGGGTTCCTGAATAAGAAGGATGGCGATCTTTGTTCTTAAGTTAAGAAGAGCAGATGGAACTATTAGATTTGCTAGCGTTCCGGGGAGAATAAATAAGGTCATTTAGTAATTTGATAACAATTTATGTCAAGCAAGGGGCAAAGCGTCTACGACAGCTTCCCCCTCATTGCCATCATTGGCCTTCCCAAGCTCCCCTCCTTCGTCACTTCTGGCTAAGCATCTTTCGGCGAAGGAAAGGAGGCGACTAGTCGCTTCTGTTAAAGCAGCGCGTTCATGAGCAAGTGAATGAACGAGCAGCGAGTGAAGTGCAACAGTCGTAAGTAAGGCTCGCCATGTTCCTAAAAGGAGTGATAAAATTCAGGGGTTTATGACACATCTACTTTGTAAAATATCATCATTTTGGGAGGTGTGTGACTCCATTTTTCATCCCTTCTGTTTGGCAGTTGCATGTTCCCCAAGGATTCATATTTTCCTTTGCCTCCTACCTCAGAACAAATTAATGACCAAAGACAACCTGAAAAAAGGAACATGACCAAATTGGAATATTGCATTTTCTGCTTTAAACTTGAATTAGTGTATCATCTTTTCTTTGGTTGTATTGTTGGCTTGTTGCCCATCAAATATGGCATGAGATTGCAAACTTCTTTCAGTTGCATGTGGGCATTACCTATGAATTTGTAGCCAGATTTTGGGTTGTAAATAACAAACATTCTCTTCTCAATTATGTTTGTGATGTTGTTGTTTGAAGAAATGACCTAATTTTTAATGGTCAACCTTGGTTGAATGTGAAATAGGTTTGATCCTTTGCTCCCTCTAGCGTTGGCAACTGATCTTCAAGGACCATGTGTTGTAGATGCTAGACAAGATATGCTTTCGCCAATCCAAAATCATTCAAGCAAGAATGCTACCGGAGAATGACTGATTGTTCTTGGTCATCATGCTGATGGTGTGCCTTCATCTCCTGAGCAGAAGAAGTTGGCCGGTCCTAGTATATGGGAGACGCCCAAGTTGATGCTGGAGCCAATCTTCCTCTCTCCTGAAGGAGAAATGCAACTGATGTGAGCCATGGTGAACTGCGCTAAAGTTTCGCTGGCGGTTAGTTCTCTTCCCGAGATGATGATTAGTATGTAGTTTTTCCTTGCAAACACCTACTAGTTTACATTTTGCCTAGTTTGCTCTTATGAGCTATCTTTTGTATTATCTCTGCTTTCTGTTGTCTACGCAGAGGGTGGGCTTTGCCCTCTATGAAACTTGTCTGTTTTGCCAAACATGTTTCTCACCTGGTTTCAATTTTGGGACTATTACTCATGTGCCCCTAGATCCTTAGTTGTGCTCACTTTTCCCACCGATGTTAACTTTTGCTCACTTTTCCCCACTTCGTTAGTTGAAACTCTCATGAATGCCACAGACGGACGTATCCGTCGAGTCCGTTAACTCTGACTAGTGGGGCCGCGTGGGACCCATTCTGACTGACGCTCGTTTGACCTGATAGGTGGGGCTGCGTTTCTGTGGCTTTGCTTGTTGGACCGTGGTGAGCTTTTTACGTTGTAGAGCGGGCCCATTCCTTGATAATTAAATTAGCGAGGCCAGCCTTTATGCATGCGCCCGACTCAGCATACTAGGGTGGCATCGATTCAGCCTGCTATGCATGGGAAGAGCAGCGTTGACGCCACGGATCGGCACGCATGCCAGCGTTGTTGAACGTGCTCGCATCCCAGCGTTGACGCCACGGATCGGCACGTATGCCACGGATCGGCACGCCAGCGTTGTAGAACGGCTCGCATGCATGCGCACCGCCATGCACACAACCAGACGCACAGCTGCGTCCCTGCCGCTCGATTCAGTCGCGACCCACGATTCCGCTGCCATGCACTCGATTCAGTCCACCTACTATGGATGTGTAGCCTAGGCAGGGCGCACGGCAGGCTCGATTGAAGCATCGGTTCAGTCGATCATCGGATTGTTGTAAAACTACGCAACAGAAAATAGATCAAACAAAGAACAAGAACACAGATTTTTACGTGGAAACCCTTACGGGAGAAAACCACGGACGCACGAAGGCGTATAACTATAATCAGGAGGAGTATTACATACACGAGAGGACAAACCCTTCTCGTGCTATGGATCTGGTGGATCTCTCTCAATCTCACGATCTAATCTATGACTACATGGAACTATATATGGGGGACAAACAACTCTCTTTCTTGGCGGACACGAAACAGAGTTGTACACATGCCTTTCCGGTAGGACTCCATATATGGTAGGATTCGGAACACAATAAAACAACACTCCACCTTGAGACGAATCCTGTATAACAGTCATAGATAGCATCAACTCCTTGATTAAAGTCAGCACAAGTAAACCTTGTGTCTTCAAACGTCCATAGGACAAATAAACTTCTCATGAAGTCATATTGAGCAAATCAACGGTAGGTCGTTCAGAAAACAACACAGCTGTCAACAAAGCAGACGAACGAAACTTGGGTCTCCCATAAAACCCAATAAAAGTCTGAGTCTGTGCCACTGACCTCCGAAACTGAAAAACTGCTCAATCATCTAATAACATAAGTCATCATATCTCCTGTGGTGCCTGAACGAGCGCATAACTCAATAGTGCAACATCTTGTTGCACATCGCATTGTGAAGAACTCATCTCATGGAATCTGAACGTGCCACAAAGCACAAACCTCGGCAAACAATACTCATGCAAGAGTGTCGAGCTATTGGTAACGCGGAACTACTAGAAGTATTCATACGTACCGTAGAGGAGGTGGGGAAGAACGTAGAGGGTTCCAGTGACGGGATTGCACACACGATCTTACCCAGCTTCGGATCTCACGACGGTGGCGAGATCCTACGTGCTGCTATAATTCACTCAAGGAGAATATGTGTACAGGTTACAATGAGGTTGTATGCGTGCCCTAAGGCTGCTGGAAGGCTGGCTTATAAAGGCGCCAAGCCTTCCCCTACAAGGAAAGCCTTAACCGACCTAGATCACGAGTCCTAGACTAACACGGTAACAAACCCTAACTTGCTCCCTAAGGCGAACGCAGCCAGGCCTTCGTCTTGGACTTCACTAAGCCAGCCCAGAGCTTATCCTTGCGCCTAAGCCCATGAGGCCTTCTCCATTAAGCCCTCCGGCTTTATCTGATGGGCCTCCTTGGTGGGCCAGGTTTTATCCACCGTGGCAGGTATACCCGTTCGGCATAACCTCCACAGTAGTCCCCGGAAAGGTTTAAGTTCTTCGTTTGCCGTCTTTGTGAAACACGGGCTTTCGCCTTTGTGCAAGGCGGACAGAAGAGCTTGGAGCATTCCAAAATGAGACATTCAGTCTGCCTTAAGGATTAAGCCGAACTCTCCTGCACTTTGAACAATCTGGCAGAAAGATTCTGTCAGCGTCGAGTCTTGTCATGACGTCACCGCAGTCAAAGCCAGTCCACGACAGTCTGGACAAGCAAAGAGACGTTGTGACGCCATTACTGCTATTTTCCGCACACGATCTCCGAGGCGTGCGGGAGAAGATGCCCACTATCTGACCGTTGCGGGACGCGTGGCGAAAATCGGCGACGTTATCTCACCGCACTAATCGCGGCGCACGGCCCCATAAAAGGGAACTGATTTTTCCACCTGGTTCATTTCCCTGTTCATCGTCCTCCTCGCACCATCCATCTGAACTCCGGCGAGCTCCACCACCACCACCTGCGCACCCACCCATGGAGAGCTCCGATGCGACCACGGGAGCGGCAACGGCGGCGGCGTCGGCGGCGACGGAGGACAAGATCTGGCCATGAGGGGATCGAGCACCGCGGATGCATCTGCATCTCGCGCGGCAGCGGCGACAAGTTCTGCGGCCACCTCCATCGAAGCAGAGAAGAATGCCCAGCCCTCCGACGAGGGCGATGCGGCGGAGGCAGAGGAGGAGGGAGAGGAAGCATCATCCCGCAACTGGGCAGCTTCCACCATCACCGACGCGGACCTCACGCAGCTGCAAAAGGAGGGCATCCTCCCACCAAGGAGAATGCCACTGGCGGTCAGCGTACGGCCACCCTGCTCCAGATCCCGCCGGCGATGAACGAGTGCTCCTCGTCTCACATCTCCTCCGCGGTTTGTCTTTGCCTCCGCATCCTTTTTTCCAATCAGTCTTAGACTACTATGGCCTTCAGCCTCATAGCGTAGGCCCCAATAGTATCTTGTACATAGCTGGCTTTATGGCTTTATTCGAAGGATACCTAGGCATAGAGCCCAGCTTAGAATTCTTCAAGTACTGCTTTACTTGCAAGCGCCAAACAGAGAAGGAAGAACTGCTTTCCTTAGGAACAGTTAGCATCAACCTTCGTAGAGGCAGAGACTGGTATCCTAAGGCGCCAAAAATAGATTCCATTAAAGGCTGGAATAGCTCCTTCTTCTACTGCAAAGACATGGCGCCAGTAGGCAAAGACATAGGACTTCCTCGCTTTTCTCCTTTGCCTGCGGAGCCCGCCTTCTTGGGGCGAGAAACCACTGAAGGTCCTTCCTGACAACCTCCGTCGCATGCAAAGGCGGATTGAGTATTTGACAAAGACTGCTGTGCCCAAACTCACGGGCGCAGACACCATCCTATGTTGGTTGTCAAGGCGAATCCAGCCTTTGAAAGATCGCAAAGGACTCATGTGCCACTACACGGACCAGAAGAAAGATCCCCTCCGTGTTAGTGAGAGTGACCTTACGCACGACGCCCTTGTGTATCGCTTTAAGAGGATTGCCAAGGAAAGGATCCAGCTCACAGAGCAGCGTCCTATGTACACAGCCGCCAACCCGGCTCCAAGGTAAGGCATTTACCATTACTGTTTTTACACTTCCACAATGTTTGCCTTACTAACACCACTTTTGATTTCAGCTCGCCCTTTTGCCGGATAATCTGCTGGCTCCTTTGTTTTACGTGCCTGAAGCGGCACCCGAGCCCCAAAGACTCGGAAACGAAAGGCTTCAGGAGCACTGCAGCAACTTCAGCAGCAGAAAGGCGGAAGCGTGAGAAAGCCATCCCTGTTAACGCCGAAGTGCTCGACATTGAGGACGATGAAGATGCGGCCTTCAATGCTCCAGTACAGAAGTAAGCCGAACCTCAATTTCTTTAGTAAGGCGAACAATGTCTATGAATGTTATCTTATTTTGTATGTGATTTGCAGGATCAAACCAACTGCACCTCTCAAGAGGAAGAAAGTAATTTCTCAGGCAAAGAAAACTGAGCCTCTCCAGCCATCGCTCCCCCCACTCCCTCCGTTCAACAAGAGACAGCCCAGGCCCATCTGAAGATCATCATATAGATTGGACTCAGCCGTCTTACCTGATAAGACGGAAACTGAAAAGTTGGCCAGGGCTGCCGCTGCTGGGAAGGCGGCGGTACTTCAGTCAGAGAGCCGAACGAGCCCATTACTCGTGAGGCTATCCGCAACATGGTGAAGCAAGAGCTCTTTGACGACGAGGGGTACATCTTACCCAACATCGCCGCCATGCTTGCCGATGAGAAGGAGCGCAACGAGCCGCCTCCGAAGCTAAGGCCAGTTGGTCAAACATTGACCATATTGAATCTGGAAGACAATTGTGACGAGCTGTACGTCACAATGAAAAGAGCTACAAAGCCTTGAAGGCCATGATGCAGGTAAACATTCCGTCTTTATGTACATACTAGTCCCCGGGCATTACGTTGTGCTTTGACTAAGCCGACGTAATGGCCTTTCTTTAATGTGATAAAGACTCAGTCCCCAAGCCCATTGTAGCATACCTTATTGCTTTACCTTTCTTACTTACTACTACCCTTGCCTTAGCAGAGCAGTGAGCAACTTACATGCGATCTATGGTACTCACTGAGTAACCAAAGGCAAGTGCTCAAGCAAGCCGTCGCCGAAAATAAGGCGAACAAAGGTAAATGTTGTTCTTTCACATGCAATGTGACTTTAGTTCATTTTAAGACATAAGATGCTCAACACATGCAATGTGTTTTGCGCAGCTGTTGTGGCGAAGGCAAAACAGATCGTCAGCGAGACTGGCGATATAGAAGTGTGAGGCGGGAAAATGCCGCCTTGTTTAAGCAACTGGAGGAGAACCGAAAGACGGCCGAGGCCAATCTTAAAGCCGTCCAAGACAGCGCGCTGAAGAGCGGACAAACTGAAGGCAGAACTTCTGAAACTGCAGCGACAGGCTGAAAAGGATGGGCTCCTAATCCAGAGCTTACAAGGTCGTCTTGAACGCCAAGCTGATGAGAGCACCGCCATTGACGAGAAACTGCTAAGTAAGCCTTTCTTCTTTTACTTTCGCACTTTCTGTCACTTTTCGCCTTTATTCAACACTTCAGTGCGCCTTAATTTTTTCCATTCCTCCTTCCTCAGTTCCAGCTGGATTTGGGGAAAGGCTTACCTCTGAGACGCCTGGAGCTTATCTTGGAGTGTGGCGAGATTGTGTCAGGGCTGTATGCTGCGGGAAGAGACGTTGTGCCAACATCTTCCCAAAACAGCTGCCCCAAGTGACAAACACCAGCAACTTGCTGCCACTTCTTCAGAACTGCGTCCCAGAGGTGGTGGAGCGTCTTCGCTCAGCAGCTAGAGGCGGAGCAAAACTTGCTCTAGGACTTGTTCGCGGCCACTACCCCGAAGTCAACATGTGGCGCGTTATCAAGTGTTTCCCAGCCAAGGACAGAGACGGCAACGAGCTCGTCAAAGAAAAGGTCTATGCCTCTGTCTCTGGCTTTGCCTCAGCCGTTGGAGATGGTAGACTTGTCTATCTTCTTCTCCAAGAAGCCTGTGCCTCCCCGTCCTGACGACGTGTCTGATGACGAAGCCGAAGCCCCACCACTGGCAATGGCGATGAGTCAGAAGACGGAAATGAAGAAGAAGAAGAAGGCGAGTCTGAAGCTACGCTGGATCCATCCAAGTCCCCTGTGTCTTCGCCTCCTCAGTCCCCTGCATAAGATGCAGGAAAAACTTTGCATTAAGCGTGTCATGAAAGATGGCACAAAAGACTTGTTAAGTTATGTTTTGTAATGGCAGGAGCCTTTTTATCTGTTGAACATGTTTGTTTTGCAACGCATGCACTTATTTTTAAAAGGCTTGCAAACTATGCTCCTTATCCGTCTTAAGTTTTCTGGCTTATATGCTTTAGCCTTTTCGTATGCTGGCAGAACCTAAGCACGGAACACTTCGCTGGCAACAGGGTTAGTAACCAAACTGTTTAAACACAGAAACGGCGCCGGCTTTTGGTGCGTAAAGCATCTACTAAGACAAGCCAGCATATACGCGATCAGATAAATACTCTTAGACGGATGCAATTTTAATTTTTGTAAGGCCTTAAGGCAAAAGCATCATGTGAGTAACCACAAGCACGAAGCCAATTCGGGTTAACATTGATATTTTTATCGAAATATATGATCAAATGGAAATAAAAGACGGCGAGAACTCATGCATAAAAATAATTGAGGGAACCAAAGACTTTTATTTCATAATCATATATGGTGTGATTACAATAGAATTGCTAAGTGTAAAAAGGACGTAGCTGCTCAATGTTCCAAGGACGTTTCGTCTCCTTGAGCTGCTTCTTCGTTCCTTTTCCTTTTGCGGCCTCTTTTCTTTTCTTCTCGATATCACGGAGGTCCACAAGATAATATGCCCCGTTCTTAAGCGCTTTGCTGATAACGAAGGGTCCTTCCCATATGGGAGATAGTTTGTGCTCCTTTTGCTGAACAAGGCGAAGCACCAAATCGCCTTCTCGAAACGATCTCCGTCTTACCTTGCGACTGTGGTAACGCCGCATGTTCTGCTGATAAATGGCGGAGCGCTGAAGCGCTATCTCACGCTCTTCTTCGAGAAGGTCTAAGCCATCCTGTCTGGCTTCTTCTGCGTCTGCTTCAACGTAGGCTGTTACACGAGGTGTGTCGTGCAGGACATCTGTTGGGAGTACCGCTTCAGCGCCATATATGAGAAAGAAAGGGGTATAGCCTGTTGCACTGCTTGGAGTTGTGCGTATGCTCCATAAGACAGCAGGTAATTCTTCTACCCATGCTCCAGCTGCTCTATGCAAAGGCACTTCTAATCTTGGCTTTATTCCCTGTAGATTATACTGTTGGTTCGCTCAACTTGGCCATTCGATTGTGGATGAGCCACAGATGCTAAGTCCAAACGAATACCAACTTCACCACAGTACTTTGCCAGTTCTCCTACGGCGAAGTTTGTCCCATTGTCCGTAATGATACTGTGGGGGACGCCAAATCTCGTTATAACCTCAATGACGAACTTCTTGGCTGTTGCCCCATCAAGCTTTTTTATGGGCTTAGCTTCAACCCACTTGGTGTATTTATCCACCGCAACTAAGAGATGTTTGACGCCGCCTCGCGCAGTCCTGAATGGACCTACCATGTCCAGTCCCCAGACCGCAAATGGCCACGTGATTGGAATGGTGCGCAATTCCTGGGCTGGCATCTTTGGCTGTCTTGCATACTTTTGGCATCCAACGCATTTCTTGACGAGTTCTTCTGCGTCTTGCTTTGCTGTGAGCCAGTAGAATCCATGTCTAAAAGCTTTGGCGACAATTGCTCGGGCAGAGGCATGATGACCGCAACATCCACCATGGATCTCTTCTAGTATCTCCTGTCCTTCTTCCGGCGAAACGCATCGTTGATATACACCTGTGGTACTCCGCTTGTATAGCTCTCCATTTATTATTGTGTATGCCTTAGCTCTGCGCACAACTTGCCGCCTTAATACTTCATCCTCTGGCTCTTCCTTGTTAAGGAGGAAATTTATGTAGGGCTGTGTCCATCTGGCTTCACCAGCATGACGGAAACAGACTGCGAAGCCATGGGGTCATCCTCATCTCCGCCTTTAATAGACGGCACGTACAGGTGCTCCAAAAATATATCGGAGGGCACCTTCGATCTTTTCGAGCCCATTCTGGCTAAGGCGTCCGCTGCTTCATTTTCCTCCCTTTTGATATGCTTGACTTCTAAGCCGATAAAACACCGACCAAACTCGTCTACCGTGCGTCGGTATTCAGCCATTGTAGGGCTCTTCGCGTCCCATGCCCCTTCTAATTGTTGAACAACGAGGTCTGAATCGCCATAGCACAAAAGACGGCTAATGCCCAAATCCTTTGCGACGTGCAATCCATGCAACAGAGCCTCGTATTCTGCAACATTATTAGTGGCATTGAAGTGTATCTGCAAGACATAGCACATCTTGTCTCCTTTAGGGTTCTTCAGTACCACGCCAGCTCCCGATCCCTGCAACATTTTGGAGCCGTCAAAGTGCATAACCCAATATTCTTCGTCAGGGAGGGGAAGTTCATCCATTGCTTCGTCCAGTCTGCGATGAAATCAGCTAAGGACTGGGATTTGATGGCTGTACGTGGCTTGTACTGGATGTCGAAGGCTGCCAATTCAATTCCCCACTTAGCCACACGTCCAGTGGCATCGGTGTTGTTTATAATGTCACCCAATGGCGCCTTACTGACTACCGTGATTGGGTGCTCTTGGAAATAATGGCGTAATTTTCTGGCTGCGAAGAAAACTCCATAAGCCAGCTTCTGATAGTGAGGGTATCGTTGTTTGGATTCGGAGAAGACTTCGCTGATATAATATACCGGCCTTTGTTCCGGTAGCTCCTTCCCTCTTCCTTTCGTTCAACAACAACCACTGCACTAATAACTAGGTTGGTAGCCGCCATGTAAAGTAGCATCGGCTCTTGTGGTAGAGGAGACGCTAATATTGGTGCTGAAACTAAGGCGTCTTTTAACTGTGCTAAGGCTGCATCTGCCTCTTCAGTCCAGACGAACGTCTTAGTTTTCTTCAACAACCTGTATAGGGGTAAAGCTTTATCCCCAAGCCTACTAATAAATCGGCTTACAGCTGCTGCAGATCCTGCGAGCCTTTGGACATCTTTAAGACAAGTAGGCTTTTTGATGTCCATGATAGCTCGAATCTTTTCTGGGTTAACCTCAAGACCTCTTTCTGAAACAATGAAGCCTAAAAGTTTTCCTGCTGGGACGCCAAAAAAGCATTTTCCCGGATTTAGCTTCATGTTATATTTTCTCAAGTTATCAAAGGTTTCTTGAAGGTCAACGATGAGATCGCCGCGTTTTCGCGACATAACGGCAATGTCATCGACATAAGCGTGAACATTGCGGCCTATTTGATCGTGTAGGCAACGTTGTATGCACCGTTGGTACGTTGAGCCAGCGTTTTTAAGCCCGAAAGGCATAGTTATGTAGCAAAACGTTCCGAAAGGTGTGATGAAGGAAGTCTTAATTTGGTCAGACTCCTTCATCTTAATTTGGTGGTAGCCAGAGTAAGCGTCCAAAAAGCATAGTAATTCAGAACCTGATACAGCATCTACGACCTGATCAATTCGCGGCAATGCGAAGGGGTCTTTAGGACAGGCTTTGTTTAAGCCGGTGAAATCTATGCACATGCGCAAGTCTTTCACGTCCTTCTTAGGTACTAATACAGGATTTGCTAGCCAATCTGTGTGGATAACCTCTCTAATGAAATTAGCGGCACTAAGCCGAGCTACCTCTTTTCCTATTGCTTTCTTCTTCTCTGGACCGAAGCGACGAAGACCTTGTTTTACTGGCTTGGCACCTTTGGCGACATTAAGGCTGTGCTCGGCAAGTTCCCGGGGTACTCCTGGCATGTCTGATGGTGACCATGCAAAAATATCCCGTTGCTCACGGAGGAACTTGACGAGCGCGCCTTCCTATGCGTCACTGAGGTCCGCGCCTATGTTCGTCGTCTTGCTTGCATCAGCGTTGTCCAGCACGATCTTCTTCGAGTTTGAGCTGGCCTTGAAAGTGACATCCGAGGCGCAAGGAGGCTTTTACCATCCGGCATTTCATTGGTGTTAACTTCTTTCTTGTACTGCTCCAGCTCTTCCTTGCTGATGACTGCTTCTGCTAAGACGGCGTTTCCTGCTTCGCATTCCTTCGCCTTCTTGAAGTCGCCATTGACCGTGATGACGCCGTTTGGTCCAGGTATTTTGAGCTTGCTGTAGATGTAACACGGGCGTGCCATGAATTTGGCAAAGGCTGGGCGGCCAAAGATTGCGTGATACGCACTTTTGAATTCCACCACCTCAAAGGCAACTTCCTCAGTCCTATAGTTTGTTTCGTCACCGAAGGTGACGTCTAAGACAATTGTTCCCATAGAACTGGCCTGCCTGCCTGGCACTATGCCGTGAAACTTGACTGTGCTATGTTTTAGCTGTGTCTCAGAAAGGCGCATGCGCTTTAAGGTTTCAAGATAGAGGATGTTGATGCTACTCCCTCCATCCATAAGCACCTTAGAAAGCCTGCATTGCTGCACAATTGGGTTTACAACGAGCGCGTAATTCCCTGGGTTCTGTGGAATATGATCAGGATGATCGTTGCGGTCCCATGTAATGGGGTGCTCGGACCAGTTGAGATACTGGGGAACCGCTGGCATAGTGGCATTGAGTTCCCTCCAGGCTGCCTTTTCCTTTTTGGCCGAAGGAGTGGCAAGGAAGTGACAAGGCTTGTTTCGACCCTTGGAAACTTGTTGCTCCTCTTGTGCTTTGGCTCCTGATCTTCGGCTCCGAAGCACTTTCCTCGTTGTCCTTCTGCTCTTTCTTGTCTTTACGGTTCTTGCGCTTGAACTGTTTTGCCTTGAAGCCAGCGTCGGATCCTTCTTGATATCATCGTTAAGGCGGCACTGCCTGTTGGTATGGGTGCATTTGCCAAGCTTGCTATGATGGGCACAAGGTTCATCTTTGATGTCGTCATAGGTGATTTTAATGGGTCTTGACCCTTGACTGTCATCGCCTTCTTCTGCCATCTGCTAGCCCCGCTCTGGCCACCCTTCTTATTGGCAAAGGCTACCTCCTTTGATGGTCCTGGCGCATCGTTGGCTTCTTCTTTTTCCGGCTTTGATTGTTGTTTCGCTTTTCCGGGTTAACAGCTATGTCCATGCGCAGATCCCGTCGTCAGCTCGAGCGTCGTCTTCTGCTGCAGCGTAATTGTTCGCGCTGTCTAAGAGCTCGCCGAGGTGTTTGATGTTTTGGCTGGCTAACATATATCTCATCATGTTGCCTTTCTTCAGGCTGTTCATAAAAGCATGTATGGCCTGGATCTCAGAAACGTCTTCGCATGCATTCTTTGTCTCTGTCCATCGAGCTATGAAAGCTCTGCTTGACTCCCCCTCCACTTGAGCGCACTTTAGTAGATCTGAGTAAGCCTTTGGACGTTTGTATGTGCATGAGAAGTGTTGCATGAATGTTTTCTGCATGTCTTGCCAATTGTGGATACTCTTTTCTGGCAAAGTGTCGATCCATAACCGGGCCGTTCCCTCCAACATGAGTGGAAGAAAACGTACAGCTGCATTGTAATCACCGTCATTAATACCAACGGCGTGGATGTAATCAGGCAGCCATATGTCCGGTTTGTCAATGCCATTGTACTTGTCCACAATTTTCTTGACATTGCCTAGCGAGGATGGGAGTTGCACCTTGCGAATCGCCGGTCCAAAGCACACAGGGCCCAGGTAAGACTCCTCTTTGGCCGCTTTAATCTCATCGAGACGGATGCGGGCGTCTGAGATATGAGTGTTTTCCCTGGCTGGCCCTTTGTTGGATTGGCTACGCCTTGGCTCCTCCTGACGGCTTTGGCGATGAGGGGAGCGGGAGCGAGATCGCCTTTGAGGCGGATCTCTGTTGCCCCTTTTCCTTCGTCTCTTGCCCGTGCTGCGGGCGGAGGTGGCATGTTAAGCCGGTCACTCCCACGCCGTGCGTCCTTCCCCTTGTCTTGATCTCTTTCACGGCGAGGCGGATCATTCTTCTTATGGCGTGTGTTATCCTTTTGCCGGTGGTCGTCCTTGCCTTTGTCACTATGGCGATTGGACCCAGTCTTTGACTCATCCCTGTGCTTGTCAGGAACTTTGTCCTTCCTAGGTTCCTTACCCTTATTGCCATGGCTACTGGAACCAGCTGGTTCCTCTGGATCTCCACCGCCGGCAACGGCTGTCTTGCAAAGACGCGTGTCGTCCGCCAGTTTTGAGTTTGAGTCCGCCTTAGCCTGCTGCTCTACCGCCTTTTCGATGAGCATTTTAGAATAATGGTGGCGCTCTTCAATTGGACTGCTTCGTCTCCCATGATTTCCCTGGCCGCCTCTAGGTTTTTGGCCGGGGTGGAGAAGAATATGACTCCATCAGGGTTAACTCTGAAAGAGTATTTCTGCCAAGGCTTTAAAGGCTTTTGGGCAGAAGTCTTCTCGAAGTTTCCCTGCAGATCCCGATGCAGAAGAGGGTCACGTATACTTCGTATTTTGCGGAATTTCTCAACATCGCGCTCACGCTGGTACTCTTCCTCTTCTAGAGCCTTTCCAACTAGGATTAACTCTTTTTCCTTGTTCAGGAGGGACAACTTATACTTGATGTTGACTTCAGTCTCAGCCAGGAGCGCTTTCCGTCTTTCCTCAAGTTCAACCGCGGTTGGATTTGGTCCCAAAGGTGTTTTGAGAGCTCCAATGCGCGCATGTGTTCCTCCTTTGACCGCTCCAGGTCTTCTTCAATAGGCGTAGCCGGGGGAGGCCTTTTAGGGTCCAGCACATCCTCTGGCTTTTCCGCCTTGTCACCAATGTGTTTGATGCTAGAGGAAACTTCAGCCTCGTCTGGCTTAGCCGCGGCCGCACCATCCTCAGAGCTATCTGTGCCGGGAAAGTCATTAAGACTTCGTTTGGATCGGATGAGCCATAGCCTCGCGCGGCAACCTGTGCTGCAAAGTCTTCCTCCTTATGCTCATCGAGATCTGAATCTTCCGCCATTGGAGCGGTGCCATCAGATCCGGCTTCTGAGTCTGCTCCTGTCTGTAAGGCAGGTAATATTGACTCAGGGTCAGATTCGGCCGGCTTAGGGCCAGATGCGTCAATGACACCGACAAAGCGAGAGGCGGGCTCCATAAGCTCATAAGAGCTGGAGTCAGAATCGCTTTGGGTATCAGAGTCACTCAGATCGCGATAGACAAAGGCCTGATCCGATCTGTGTTGTTGCTCGATTGCATAATCGATGGGGTGGTGGGTGGGCCAAAAGGCGGCGGATCCCCTGGGGAATCCATACGCCTCAGCCGTAAAACCCATGAAGATGTTGATGGTGCCGAAGGGGACGACGAAGCTTGACACCAGTGCGTCGTTTGCTGGACGTAGGACCCGTCGTCTTCGATGCACCCAAAGTTGTTGATGATGCGGGCGCGACCAACCGCCATAGTCTTGCCGATCTCGCCCAATGCTCCCGCCTGAAACAAAACTCCCGACGCCTTGGGCCCCACGGTGGGCGCCAACTGTCGAGGTATTGGTAACGCGGAACTACTAGAAGTATTCATACGTACCGTAGAGGAGGTGGGGAAGAACGTAGAGGGTTCCAGTGACGGGATTGCACACACGATCTTACCCAGCTTCGGATCTCACGACGGTGGCGAGATCCTACGTGCTGCTATAATTCACTCAAGGAGAATATGTGTACAGGTTACAATGAGGTTGTATGCGTGCCCTAAGGCTGCTGGAAGGCTGGCTTATAAAGGCGCCAAGCCTTCCCCTACAAGGAAAGCCTTAACCGACCTAGATCACGAGTCCTAGACTAACACGGTAACAAACCCTAACTTGCTCCCTAAGGCGAACGCAGCCAGGCCTTCGTCTTGGACTTCACTAAGCCAGCCCAGAGCTTATCCTTGCGCCTAAGCCCATGAGGCCTTCTCCATTAAGCCCTCCGGCTTTATCTGATGGGCCTCCTTGGTGGGCCAGGTTTTATCCACCGTGGCAGGTATACCGTTCGGCATAACCTCCACAAAGAGCATATGGTACGGATGACATCACGTACTGTGGCGCCCTGACCCGACTGCTATACAGTGATGCTGTGTGTCACCGGTTAAGCGATACAACCGGAGGTACGGGTTTACCAATCCCCGGCCAAAACCTTTGGCAGGCGTTGCTGGGTACACCTCACTCCAGACAACGCAACACCCCGATTGATGCCTCAACACAGGCACAACTATCAAAGCATAATAGTAAGATCAAGACTTGTGGAACAACTGGCACATCACAGGCTCTACGACACGAAAACACATATAGTTCAACTCTTATACAGAGAAAGATAGCAAATGACAACCAGAGGTCACAGACCCAACATTACATCAAGCGGAAGCAAATTAGGTTGTTCTAAACAACAAGATCCAACATATGGCCTAAGAGGCCTACAGATTAACATCACAACGCCAGCTGTTCCAGGATGTCCCAAGCTGCCACCTGGGAACCCCAGACTACTCGTCGACGTCCACAAAGAACCCACCTTCGAGATCGGTGAAGTCCTCCTCTGAAACAAAAGCAAAGACGTTGAGTTCGACGAACTCGCAAGATTAAGAGCTAATATATGCTCGATGATTAGCTTTCAAGGTTTTAGGCTGTTTTGCATAAAGCTGATTTTATTTATGAAAACATAACTCCATGGCATCGACTAATCAGATTATTTTGAAAAGGGGGTAAGAAGTAACTCCTTTCTTTGAGATCACCCTTCTCAAACATCACCAACATCACCATTGTACCTGTTCATCAAAGGCACCTCCCCGAATCACCCTCGAGGAAGCTCACCTTGCATTTGTGAGTGGTACCTCTAGTACCCAGTTTTTAATCATTCCGTTAAAGTTATTCTATGATCCTACCTTCACTTCCCAAGTCGTCCATAACCGCGGACACGGCTTTTCGAAAAGATTTAACCCTGCAGGGGTGTACAAAGTGGAAGTCCCCGGAGTCCCGAGGGGCCCCAGCTCCTTCGCCACGCGTACCGTCCGGCCATTACCTGTACAATTAGCTCTCTTCCATGGAAAGCCGGCTGGGTGGGAGCGGTGTCGACTTCTCCCTCGTTAAGGACTAACCCAGGATCATCAGTGAGGACGGAACAGGTTTGGTGTCTCCTCCAATCCCCTGTCCCGTGGCCACTCATTTTCCTAACACAACCATCCTCATCTCAGTTCATCCCACCATCATCACGCACGTGCAAAATGGAAGCCCGAACTAGAGGACCCTGGCTAGCCCCGCTCGAGTTATTTAGTCTATGAGGGTTCCTGCAAATGCATAGGCCTCACGCATGGTTGCACGCTCAGTCTTGGTTCAAGAGGTAAAGAACTCGCACCTAGGCGGCGAGAACGAGACAAAACACCACAACCACAGTGGCCTCTCATCCCCACCTTCTTAGCATTTTATTATCCATCTCCACAATTCTCCACCATCAACATCACTGCCACAAGTTAACACCTGTTTCCAGCATTCACCATCCTTAGTACCACTAGGCATTTCACTAAGCATGGCTAAGCACTTGCATAGCATAGTAAGTATTTCATGGCCAACAATACAAACCTATGGTATTAGGAAGGTAAAACGGGTATTGGCAACAGGATTCTAATGCAACTAGTAGGATACTCTAATCCAGGCAAAAGACATTTAGAACCGCATGCAATATTATAGTGGAGAAAATAATTGCGGAAAATAGGATAAGATATGCTCAGAGGGGGGGATTACGCTTGCCTTGTTCATACGGCTGGTAGTACGGATCGTCACGAGACGGGGGTGGCACTTCACCTCCTTGATCTACGGTGCACAAAACACGGGAAGAGACAATCAATCACCACACATGCTTCACAAATGCAATGCGCAAGCACATGATGGTATGACAATTTAAATGCACCCTAATAGCTTCAAACATGATCAACAAGTTAAATGGGGTCCCCATTTTATTATTTGCATTATCTGGAATAACCCCATATTAAAACTTAGTGATTCTAGTGCCACTATAAGTACATTATTGTAGTTGTGATCAATTATGCATGACGATGATGTTTCTGGATGACTCATAATTTTCTGAACGTTTTGGTATATCGAACACCTTTTTCCGAGGTCCCGATAAGAAGTTATTAATTTTAGAAGTTCCTCTTTTTAATTGTTTATTTTTAATTAATTTATCTCCAACAACTATCAAGGATTAAATATTCGGATTCGGGAGAGAGAGGGGTGGAGTAATCGAATCCTCGAATCGATGTTCCTAACGCGCGAGGGAGTAGCCGGAAGCATGCGCGAGAGGGAGAGGAAAAAGAAAACAGCACACTGAAAAAAGAAAACTGGGCCAGTCAGCCCTCCACCCGGCCTGGGCCGGCTGACGGGCCGGCCAGCCTTCAGAGGCCACCGGCCTCCCGGTCGGTTTGGGTTGGCTGTGAGGCCGGCCCAGTGACAGAAGCCAACGGCCTCCCGCACGGCCTGGGCTGGCTGTGAGGCCGGCCGTGCTCATCGCGACGGAGACGAAGAGGACGGTGACTACGGCGAGCATCCCGGTGACGCTACGGCGAGAGGAGGAGGGAGAAGGGCACGGGGAGTAGCAGCGGCTCACCACGGACGCAGGGGAGAGGTCGGGGAAGGCTGATGGACGTCGACGGCGACGAAATTCGAGCGTGGCGGAGCTCGGACGGCAGCGGCGGTGGTCGGAGGAAAACCGAACGGCGGCGGCGATTTTCGCCCTCCTAGCTCGATTGCTTTGGCAGGGAGGTAGCTGACGGCGCAGCGAACCCTCCGGTGGTTGCGGCTAGGCTTGGGGCGGCCCGAACGACGGCGATGTGGCGGCGACAGCGGCTCGGTCTCCGAGCTCGCGGGAGGAGGAAAAAGAATGGGGAAGCAGGGAGGAAAGCGAAGGAGGGAGCAGCGCAAGTGGAGCTCGTGCTCCTTGCAGTGAAGGCAGAGGAGGAGGGAGCCAGCGCGGCGGGGCGTGCAGCGAGGCAGGGCGCGCGCATGGTGCGGCCCGAGCCATGGCTCGGTCGCTACAGCGAGGGAGGAGAGAGACGACGGCATTTTGCCGATAACCCCCTGGGATTCCTATTTTCATCACAGACAGGTCCTTCCAGGAATTACACCGAGGTCCTTTTCTGTTTTAATTTTTAAAACCAGCAGCTGTATTGAATTAATTCAGGTATTTGAACACTTCCAGAAATTCTGAGAAAATTTGGGGAGGCTCCCCATATTATGTAGAAGTACCCAAATTTTGGTGTGGCAAAATAAAATAATTTGGACCACTTTTGTTACTAGGGTTGACTTAGAGCATTTTTGCTAAATTCAAATTGTTGCTCATTGGAAAAGTTATACCCATTGCAAAAATATTTCTTTACAACCCTTGGACTTCCTTGACAGATATGGATGGTTATTTGTAGTTGTGGTTATTAGACAGCAACCACATTTGAGTTGCAAGGAGATGAATTTAGGTGTGTTCTTGTTTCCACATATTTTAATTTGGTTTAGCAATTTGAGATGAATGCCATGATGCTAAGATGCATGTACTAAGCAAAAGTGAAAATTTTATACAGGTTTTCAGGTTCTCAGCTTTGGGCTGTTACAACTCTACCCTCCTTACAGGAATCTCGCCCCGAGATTCTAAGTTTGCGGAAAGACGTCGGGATACTCCTCACGAAGACTAGACTCTCTTTCCCAAGTTGCTTCTTCCTCGGAATGATGAGACCACTGAATTTTGAGAAACTTGGTGGTCTTGTTACGAGTTTTTCTTTCAGCTTCATCCAGAACACGGATAGGATGCTCGCGATAGGTAAGATCTTCCTGGAGATCCAGTTCTTCATGATTGACCCCATGGATAGGATCCTTAAAGCACGGCGAAGTTGGGAAACATGAAACACATCATGTACATTTGGGAATTTGACCGGTAACTCCAACTTATAAGAATGATCCCCTCGCTTGGCCAGAATGGTGAAAGGGCCAACATAGCGAGGTGCCAATTTCCCTTTTATTCCGAAGCGGCGCACGCCACGGAGGGGAGAGACACGGAGATAAGCTTTATCACCAATTTCATAGTGAATTTCCTGATGATGCTTATCATAGTAGCTCTTCTGCCTAGACTGAGCAATCTTCAGATTCTCTCTTATGATTCGAACCTTCTCCTCAGCTTCATTGATAATATCTGGACCAAAGAGGGCTCTCTCTCCGGTTTCAGACCAATTCAGAGGAGTTCGGCATTTTCTTCCATAGAGAACCTCAAATGGAGCCATGCCCAGACTAGCTTGATAGCTATTGTTGTAGGAGAACTCCGCGAAAGGGAGATACTTTTCCCAATCCTTGCCAAAAGAGATGACACATGCCCTAAGCATATCTTCTAGAACTTGGTTCACTCTTTCGGTCTGACCATCAGTTTGGGGATGGAAAGCGGTGCTAAAGTTGAGACGAGTTCCCATCGCAGTTTGGAAACTAGTCCAGAACTTGGAGGTGAATAGGCTTCCACAGTCAGAAATTATCTTCTTGGGAACGCCGTGAAGGACGACGATACGAGAGGTATACAGGTCTGCCAACTTGGCTGCTGTAACGTCCACACGAACGGGGAGGAAGTGGGCCACTTTTGATAGTCGATCAATGATGACCCAAATGGCATCATGCCCTTTTGGAGACTTTGGAAGACCAGTAATGAAGTCCATACCAATTTCATCCCATTTCCACTCGGGAATAGCAATAGGGTGAAGGGTACCGGCAGGTCTTTGATGTTCAGCCTTTACCCGTCGACAGGTGTCACATTCAGCAACATACCTAGCAATTTCCCGTTTCATACGGGTCCACCAGAATAGTGGTCGAAGGTCTTGGTACATTTTGGTACTACCGGGATGAATGGAGAGAGGAGATTCATGAGCTTCTTGGAGGATCAACTCCCTCAATTTTCGTTTCTTTGGCACCACCAAGCGATCACCAAAATAAACAACTTCGGATTCATTGACAGAGAAACATTTGGCCTTCCCACTAGCAATGTTCTCCTTGATTTTAGAATACCCTTGTCACGCTTCTGAGCATCCTTAATCTAGTCCACAAGAGTAGATTTGATCTCCAGATTTGCAAGGTAGCCGGAAGGAACAATTTCCAGGTTCAAACGAACAAACTCTTCATAAAGGGCAGGTTGAGCCTCTTCAATCATCAGATTGTTGCAATAGGACTTCCGACTTAGCGCGTCAGCCACGACATTTGCTTTGCCGGGTTGATAGTTCAGACTCACATTATAGTCCGTGATTAACTCCAACCAACGCCTTTGCCTGAGATTTAAATCCGGTTGGGTGAAGAGGTACTTCAGACTCTTGTGATCCGAGAATATCTCACAACGGTTACCAAACAGGTATGGTCTCCATTGCTTCAAAGCATAGACCACCGCGGCAAGCTCTAGATCATGAGTAGGGTAATTGAGCTCGTGTGGCTTAAGTTGGCGAGAAGCATAAGCCACAACATGGCCATCTTGCATTAGCACACAGCCCAAACCTTGTAGAGAGGCGTCACAGAAGACGACGAAATCCTTGCTTGTGTCCGGCAGGATAAGCACAGGAGCGGACGTGAGCTTGGCTTTCAGGGCTTGGAAGCTCTCTTCAGCTTCGGCAGTCCATACAAACTTTCTATCCTTCTTGAGAAGGTCAGTCAATGCCTTGGCTATTTTGGAGAAAGCTTCGATGAATCGGCGGTAGTAACCCGCCAATCCGAGAAAGCTACGAATGTCCTTAACTGACATTGGAGTTTTCCAGTCTAGAATAGCTTGAATTTTGTCGGGGATGACTTCCACACCATTGGCAGATATTACATGTCCAAGGAAGACAAGTTTATCCAACCAAAACTCACACTTGGAGAACTTGGCATAGAGACGGTGTTCACGAAGCCGTGTCAGAACCAACCGAAGGTGTTCATCATGCTCTTCGTCTGTTTTAGAATAGATGAGGATGTCATCGATGTAAATGACGACAAACTTATCAAGATAATCCATGAAAATGGAATTCATGAGCCTCATGAAAGTAGCTGGAGCATTTGTGAGGCCAAAGGACATGACGGTATACTCATATGAGCCATAGCGAGTAACAAATGCCGTCTTTGGGATATCCTCCTTTCTGATCTTTATTTGATGGTACCCAGACCTCAGATCCATCTTGGAGAATACTCTTGCACCAGCTAACTGATCCAATAGATCATTGATGCGAGGGATAGGATACTTGTTCTTGATTGTCACCGCATTCAACGGTCTATAGTCAGAGACAAGACGAGGCACGGTAGAATCCCTCTTCTTGACAAAGAGTACCGGGCAACCCCATGGTGAACTGCTAGGCTGGATGAACTCCTTAGCTAACAGCTGATCAATTTGCTCCTTCAACAGAGCCAACTCTTCCACCGGCATGCGGTAGGGCTTCTTGGAAATTGGAGCAGTACCGGGAAGCAAGTCTATGACAAACTCCACACTTCGATCAGGTGGCATGCCAGGCAATTCTTCTGGGAACACATCCGGGAAGTCACACACCACGTGTATGTCCTGGATTTCAGGAGGGGACAAGCCTTCCATGAAACATAGGGTGATCTCCGGGGAGAGGGGATTGTCTGATGATGGAGGTCCTGAATACGTGGCCCAAAACTGCACATCGTAACCGGAAGGGTGGGTCACGGTGATGGACTTAGCAGCACAGTCGAGATTAGCATGGTATCTTGCTAACCAGTCCATGCCCAGTATGGCATCAAGGCCCTTCGACCTTAAGGCTATCAACGGGAAAGGGAAGGACAGGGATGCTATGATAATCTGGACCTCAGGGGTAACGCCATCGGTTTGCCATTTAGAACCAGGAGTGGAGATCTCCAAAGGTCGTCTCATTTTCTCGAACGGTATTTTGTGCTCTTTTGCAAACGCTATGGATATGAATGAATGCGATGCTCCAGAGTCAAACAAAACCGTAGCTGTATTGCCATTGATTTGTAACTCACCCATGAGAACGCCGGGATCATCTTCAGCTTCTTCAATAGAGACGTGGTTCAGGCGACCACGCACAATAGGTCCAGCCTTGCCAGTTGGAGTGGCAGGGGCTCGTGCAGGAGTTATCGCGAGAGGTGCCTTCTGGGGGCACTCCCTGGAATAGTGACCAGCCTGGCCACAGGTGTAGCAAGTGACTCCAGGTGGAGCAGGAAGCATAGGACGGTACCACTCCGCCTATCCCAAGTGTCGAAGTAGTGGGACGCGGAGGAGGCGGCCTATATCCGGCTGCCCTCAGCATGAAGGGAGCACGAGGTACGGCGCTGTAGGGGACAAACACCCTGCGCTTCTTGCTCTCAGAACCCGAGGAACTCTGGTGATCCCCATGTGCGGGCCTCTTGGAAGCTTCAAGTTCCTTTCTTCCTTGCTCAAGAGTGAAAGCCTGATTGAACAGCTCCTGATAGGTCTGGAACCTGAAGGGCAAAATCTCGTAGCGGAGCTGCGGATTCAGACCCTTGCGGAACAGCTCTTGCTTGTCAGCATCATTGGTCACGTCCCTTGGGGCGTAGCGAGAGAGGTGGTTGAACTCACGACCATAGGTGCGGAGGTCCATCCATCCCTGTTGCAGATCCAGGAACTCCCTCCTTTTCAGATCCATGATTGGCTAGGGAATGTACTCCGCTCGAAAGGCAGTGCGGAACTCAGCCCAGGTGAAGACATGGTTGGCTGGAAACAAGGCCACATGGCTTTCCCACCAACAGCCAGCAGCACCAACCAAGAGATAGGTGGCAAAGTTGACTTGCTCCGCCAATGGAACATGAAGCGCGGAGAACTTGCGCTCCAAAGCACGAAGCCAATCATCAGCTTCCAATGGCTCCTTAGCATCAGCGAAAGTGGGTGGCTGGGAGCGCAGAAACTCAGTGAGAGTGTTGCACTCGTTCCTCCGTGCATTCTGCTGCACCAACTGCTCAAGCAAGCGCTCATTGCGCCCACGGTTCTCCTCAATGGCCATCAAGACTTGAGCCATTGTGGGTGGTGGCGGCAGATCATCCTCATCATCATTGTGGTTACCGCGACCACCACGGCCTCCACGACCTCCACGGCCTCCTCGAACCATTCTGGAGATTTGACAATGACACCGTTAGTCTCTTCTCCGAATGGTCGAACAATAGCATTAGCGTCTACACAAGTACACAGACTAGGGACGATAATACCTTGCGAGAAGGAAAAACAACAAGATAGAACTTGGGTTAAAGATCAGCATCATGTGCTACTAGCGAGAGTTAAGAGATCACCACTTAACACACTCCAGTTGGCACAATCCGGGACCTTATGTTCAAGTCCTTGGGTTAAAACCCAAAGAAAAGATCGAATGATTAGATTCGGTAGAAACAACTGAGTTGATTCGGGATTGACAACGCAGCAGGAGCAACGTGACACATAACACTCAAGGTCGAACCCACCCACGTTTCTCCTAATTTTGAAGTAACAGGTGAGAAGCAAAACTTTTAACTCAAACCGAGGTAAGATTGCTCCGAGATTAGAGGGTAACCAGATAAGGAGTAAAGAGAATCCTAAGATGGTTTTCACAACTCATTTTTAGGTTCAAAATATTTTCACAATCACTAGACTCAACATCGACCAGTAGAAGGGTTTCCTACAGGCAGTACGGCTCTGATACCAACTTGTGGCGCCCTGACCCGACTGCTATACATTGATGCTGTGTGTCACCGGTTAAGCGATACAACCGGAGGTTACGGGTTTACCAATCCCCGGCCAAAACCTTTGGCAGACGTTGCTGGGTACACCTCACTCCAGATAACGCAACACCCCGATTGATGCCTCAACACAGGCACAACTATCAAAGCATAATAGTAAGATCAAGACTTGTGGAACAACTGGCACATCACAGGCTCTACGACACGAAAACACATATAGTTCAACTCTTATACAGAGAAAGATAGCAAATGACAACCAGAGGTCACAGACCCAACATTACATCAAGCGGAAGCAAATTAGGTTGTTCTAAACAACAAGATCCAACATATGGCCTAAGAGGCCTACAGATAAACATCACAACGCCAGCTGTTCCAGGATGTCCCAAGCTGCCACCTGGGAACCCCAGACTACTCGTCGACGTCCACAAAGAACCCACCTTCGAGATCGGTGAAGTCCTCCTCTGAAACAAAAGCAAAGACGTTGAGTTCGACGAACTCGCAAGATTAAGAGCTAATATATGCTCGATGATTAGCTTTCAAGGTTTTAGGCTGTTTTGCATAAAGCTGATTTTATTTATGAAAACATAACTCCATGGCATCGACTAATCAGATTATTTTGAAAAGGGGGTAAGAAGTAACTCCTTTCTTTGAGATCACCCTTCTCAAACATCACCAACATCACCATTGTACCTGTTCATCAAAGGCACCTCCCCGAATCACCCTCGAGGAAGCTCACCTTGCATTTGTGAGTGGTACCTCTAGTACCCAGTTTTTAATCATTCCGTTAAAGTTATTCTATGATCCTACCTTCACTTCCCAAGTCGTCCATAACCGCGGACACGGCTTTTCGAAAAGATTTAACCCTGCAGGGGTGTACAAAGTGGAAGACCCCGGAGTCCCGAGGGGCCCCAGCTCCTTCGCCACGCGTACCGTCCAGCCCATTACCTGTACAATTAGCTCTCTTCCATGGAAAGCCGGCTGGGTGGGAGCGGTGTCGACTTCTCCCTCGTTAAGGACTAACCCAGGATCATCAGTGAGGACGGAACAGGTTTGGTGTCTCCTCCAATCCCTGTCCCGTGGCCACTCATTTTCCTAACACAACCATCATCATCTCAGTTCATCCCACCATCATCACGCACGTGCAAAATGGAAGCCCGAACTAGAGGACCCTGGCTAGCCCCGCTCGAGTTATTTAGTCTATGAGGGTTCCTGCAAATGCATAGGCCTCACGCATGGTTGCACGCTCAGTCTTGGTTCAAGAGGTAAAGAACTCGCACCTAGGCGGCGAGAACGAGACAAAACACCAC
The DNA here is from genome assembly GCA_947311845.1 of Poa pratensis. Lineage (NCBI taxonomy): Eukaryota > Viridiplantae > Streptophyta > Magnoliopsida > Poales > Poaceae > Poa > Poa pratensis. Next base: position 16,058,577 of record CAMZMU010000077.1, read on the forward strand.
AACCACAGTGGCCTCTCATCCCCACCTTCTTAGCATTTTATTATCCATCTCCACAATTCTCCACCATCAACATCACTGCCACAAGTTAACACCTGTTTCCAGCATTCACCATCCTTAGTACCACTAGGCATTTCACTAAGCATGGCTAAGCACTTGCATAGCATAGTAAGTATTTCATGGCCAACAATACAAACCTATGGTATTAGGAAGGTAAAACGGGTATTGGCAACAGGATTCTAATGCAACTAGTAGGATACTCTAATCCAGGCAAAAGACATTTAGAACCGCATGCAATATTATAGTGGAGAAAATAATTGCGGAAAATAGGATAAGATATGCTCAGAGGGGGGGATTACGCTTGCCTTGTTCATACGGCTGGTAGTACGGATCGTCACGAGACGGGGGTGGCACTTCACCTCCTTGATCTACCGGTGCACAAAACACGGGAAGAGACAATCAATCACCACACATGCTTCACAAATGCAATGCGCAAGCACATGATGGTATGACAATTTAAATGCACCCTAATAGCTTCAAACATGATCAACAAGTTAAATGGGGTCCCCATTTTATTATTTGCATTATCTGGAATAACCCCATATTAAAACTTAGTGATTCTAGTGCCACTATAAGTACATTATTGTAGTTGTGATCAATTATGCATGACGATGATGTTTCTGGATGACTCATAATTTTCTGAACGTTTTGGTATATCGAACACCTTTTTCCGAGGTCCCGATAAGAAGTTATTAATTTTAGAAGTTCCTCTTTTTAATTGTTTATTTTTAATTAATTTATCTCCAACAACTATCAAGGATTAAATATTCGGATTCGGGAGAGAGAGGGGTGGAGTAATCGAATCCTCGAATCGATGTTCCTAACGCGCGAGGGAGTAGCCGGAAGCATGCGCGAGAGGGAGAGGAAAAAGAAAACAGCACACTGAAAAAAAGAAAAACTGGGCCAGTCAGCCCTCCACCCGGCCTGGGCCGGCTGACGGGCCGGCCAGCCTTCAGAGGCCACCGGCCTCCCGGTCGGTTTGGGCTGGCTGTGAGGCCGGCCCAGTGACAGAAGCCAACGGCCTCCCGCACGGCCTGGGCTGGCTGTGAGGCCGGCCGTGCTCATCGCGACGGAGACGAAGAGGACGGTGACTACGGCGAGCATCCCGGCGACGCTACGGCGAGAGGAGGAGGGAGAAGGGCACGGGGAGTAGCAGCGGCTCACCACGGACGCAGGGGAGAGGTCGGGGAAGGCTGATGGACGTCGACGGCGACGAAATTCGAGTGTGGCGGAGCTCGGACGGCAGCGGCGGTGGTCGGAGGAAAACCGAACGGCGGCGGCGATTTTTGTCCTCCTAGCTCGATTGCTTTGGCAGGGAGGTAGCTGACGGCGCGGCGAACCCTCCGGTGGTCGCGGCTAGGCTTGGGGCGGCCCCGAACGACGGCGATGTGGCGGCGACGGCGGCTCGGTCTCCGAGCTCGCGGGAGGAGGAAAAAGAATGGGGAAGCAGGGAGGAAAGCGAAGGAGGGAGCAGCGCAAGTGGAGCTCGTGCTCCTTGCAGTGAAGGCAGAGGAGGAGGGAGCCAGCGCGGCGGGGCGTGCAGCGAGGCAGGGCGCGCGCATGGTGCGGCCCGAGCCATGGCTCGGTCGCTACAGCGAGGGAGGAGAGAGACGACGGCATTTTGCCGATAACCCCCTGGGATTCCTATTTTCATCACAGACAGGTCCTTCCAGGAATTACACCGAGGTCCTTTTCTGTTTTAATTTTTAAAACCAGCAGCTGTATTGAATTAATTCAGGTATTTGAACACTTCCAGAAATTCTGAGAAAATTTGGGGAGGCTCCCCATATTATGTAGAAGTACCCCAAATTTTGGTGTGGCAAAATAAAATAATTTGGACCACTTTTGTTACTAGGGTTGACTTAGAGCATTTTTGCTAAATTCAAATTGTTGCTCATTGGAAAAGTTATACCCATTGCAAAAATATTTCTTTAGAACCCTTGGACTTCCTTGACGGATATGGATGGTTATTTGTAGTTGTGGTTATTAGACAGCAACCACATTTGAGTTGCAAGGAGATGAATTTAGGTGTGTTCTTGTTTCCACATATTTTAATTTGGTTTAGCAATTTGAGATGAAATGCCATGATGCTAAGATGCATGTACTAAGCAAAAGTGAAAATTTTATACAGGTTTTCAGGTTCTCAGCTTTGGGCTGTTACACGTACACCAAAACTGTCGGCGGTAATGAAAAATCCATGATATGGTCAAAATTTGTCCCTGTAGAACAACTGTCGGATGAAACCTGCTGAACGTGCAACGGAGCATCAACTCTGCAATAGACCCCTCTCAAAGAGCAAAGACAACTGAATTGTACCGAAAGCTGAACAGTACTAAATATTGTAGTATCTAGCAGAAAACAAATCTCCTTACACCACTACTGATCCTCATCACGAACTGAATAAAAACCTTCACATGCATAACAACAAAATACTGGAGAGAAAAGTATATGCTGGCTACCAACAGGCTTAAATAATAACTCCTCCATAATTTTATTTTCTGAATTGTGTTCATGTAATTGCAGCAATAAAATATCTCGAATTTGCATCCATAACATCTCCCATGTAAATTCCATTGAATAAGAACAATTATAAAACTTACTTGAAATTCCAGCCTTCAAATATGATAACCCAATGAACGAACGAGTCGTCGTAGAACGCCGCATATACAACCGCCTTAACGTTGAGCCCAAACTGCAGTACAACTCAACAAACTCCACATTGAACTGAATATCAAACGATGATCATCTCAGCGACAAATCATCGAACATAGGTGGTGCGGATAAAACCGGTATTGAAACCGGGATAGAGCATGGGTCAATGCTCGAGCTGAAAACAAATTGTTTACTTTTGTTCATCTGTGCTAGAATAATCCGCATAATCGGCTTGCGCCAACAACGCTCATATCTTAACTTGTCAGAAGATAAACCTTGTATCACGGTCCAACAACGGAAGATAATCCGTGCACAAGTAGTACAAGCCAAGCAACAGAAAATTTCCCAAAAGAAATTATTTATACGGAGCAAAGAATTGAATTGATAGCACATGGTACTTGTCTTGGGTGGATGTAGCAATAGGAGATCAAAGAATTGATTAATTTTCACGTGAGTAGAGCAGCAGCTGAGCAGCACTTATTTCCTCGGGACCTGACGTGCTTCAAATCGATCTGAATTCGATTTCCTACTGCTGCACGCAACCGGGCATGCTTGCACACGAGCACGTCGTCGAGCAAACTCGAACACGATCCGATGTGCTGCGCTTTCGCCCGCCGCCGTCTCGACGGATCGATCCGATCAGCGGTTACTTTCGCCTGCCGCTGCCTTGATCTTGATCGATCCGATCTTCGGTGAAGCTGCACGATACCGCAATCTACGGCTGTTGATCCAATCGACGACGCTGCGACGGTGATGTGCAGGAGCGCAGCGGAGAGTCTCTCGGAGCAGCAGATCGAAGTTGAAACCTTCGGCTCTGATACCACTTTTTGTAAAACTGCACAACAGAAAATAGATCAAACAAAGAATAAGAACACATATTTTTACGTGGAAACCCTTACGGGAGAAAACCACGGACGTACGAAGGCGTATAACTATAATCAGGAGGAGTATTACATACACGAGAGGACAAACCTTTCTCGTGCTATGGATCTGGTGGATCTCTCTCAATCTCACGATCTAATCTATGACTACATGGAACTATATATGGGGGACAAACAACTCTCTTTCTTGGCAGACACGAAACAGAGTTGTACACATGCCTTTCTGGTAAGACTCCATATATGGTAGGATTCGGAACACAATAAAACAACACGGATCACGCGACGGTGGAGGCATCTATTCATGCATTTGATTCAATGTGAAAACGGTCGAAAGAAGGCATAGCCTAGGCCACGGATCGGCACCACGCCTCCTAGATCCAATTTGAAAACCAGCCGTTCCGTCTACGGTTTACCACCCCATCTCTTCCTCTTCGTCTCCCCGGCTCCTATTTAAACCAATCCATCTCTTCGTGTACACTTCCATATGCGCCTCGCCCCTTCTCTCCACCGAAATCCAAAGCAAACTCCTCGACGCGACGATGCAGTACAACGCCCCCACGTTCCACATGCCGCCAACCGTACCGGAGGAACGCTACCCTGTCGGCGTCATCGTCGAGAACGCGCTCCGCGTGTGGGCGTTCTCACGCTGGAGGGGTGCTCGGGACCTTGCGTATGGGTTCCTCCGTGCGGGCTTTGCCCACCTCCCGGCGGGCTCGCCGGTCATGTTCCGCCTCGACGAACATCGTCCCGACGCCAACGCTCCGGTGATAGGGCTTGTCGCCCACTTCACCAACAGGTTCGATGCGTACTACCTGCTCGGCTAGGTGTTTTGGTGTGGGTGCGAGTTCATCGCATTCACCACCTACAACATCTTCACCGACATGGAAAACATCTTCCCCACCCCAACCGCATGCACAGCCTCCCGTACTACCTCGGCGAGAACGGCCAGGTCGAGGAGCAGTGAAGATGGTGGTGAAGACGGCGGTGAAGCCAAGCCAAGCCAAGCAGTGAAGACGGTGCCATAGCTAGGCCCTAGCTATTGTCTGCGTTGTATGTGTGTGTTGCCCTTCTATGTAGGGTTATCTATCTAGGGATCCCATGTATGATGTATCCCATCTATCTATCTAGTGTTATATGTAAGAAATTGTATGTCGCTTGATTTATCTAAGTTATGAGTGTTATAATGGTGTGTTATATTTTTTTTAGTCATGTATTTTATTGGTGTAAAAAATGAGATTAAGGTGTCAAAAGTAGTTAGGGAACTGTTGGTGATTGTTGAGATAAGCAAACATAATCAAAACCAAAAACATGAAAAAGAAAAGAGAAAAGCACATACGGTTAAGGGAAATCAAATAAATTCAAATTTTGTTTCAAATTCAAATGTTGCTTCAAAGTCAACTTCTGTTTCAAATTTTGAATTCTGCCTCAAATATGATACCAAAGTAGAAACAACATTATTACAACTTATTTGCTGAGCAAACGAACCAAAATATTTGTTTGCATGTGCACGGCAAATAGTTATTTTGTGCATTTTGTAAACCCTTGTATTTTACTATCAGAAAATATAAGAGTTTGGGCAATCAAATTGAATCGTAGAAATAAAATAAATTAAAAGGAAAAAAGAAACAAAGGTTTTCAAAAAAAAAAGACAGAGACATCGCGTGTTTGTGGGCCTATCAGACAAAGTCATGGCACGGCCTAACCAAAGCTTGATTCTGTTTGGGCCCAACACGACTTTTTTTTCAGCACTGTCTGTAACTGATGAACTCAACTGCTAACTGTCATCTGACGAATCTGAGATGAACAGCAACAACAAACCACAAATACTGCTAACTGTCCATTGCTTTAAGCTTCCATGACATGGATTAAGATAAACAGTAACAACAAACCATACTGAAATTCAACCACATTAAAATGTTTTCAACTACTAGTACAACAACCATACTGAAATACAACCACTACTTGTTCAGATAAGCAATAACTGTTACAACACATGATGAAGCCAATGATTCTACTCATCACATATATCTTTGATCTTCTGCAACTTAGCCCCCAAGTTGGATTTCTGTTTCAGAAGATCGGCAACCATACACTCCAACTTCCTCTTCTCTTGCTTAATCAAATCCCTGTCCTTCTCTGCCTTCTGCCTCAAAAACTTGTGCATGTTGGAAGTTGATGCATCCAGTTTGTTCTTCTCCTCTAGTTCAGCTCTTGCATCAACAAGTGCTTGTTCTGCTTTGGCCTTCAGGGCTAGTGCAACCTGCTTTTCCTCAACCTCCTTCTTGAGCTCATCCTGGGAATTCTTCAAGTCAAGGTGAAGCTTTGTAATCTCATCTTGGTACTTCCACCTTATTTCAAGAACGTCTAAGGCGTCACGAACTCTAGCATCTTTGATTTCCCCATGCATTTCCCACAGTTTTGTCAGGGATTTGGACAACGTAGGTGGCCACACGTCATCAACCCAGTGCACAAAGTCACAAGTTTCTCCAGACTACATACATGTATCAAACAAGTTTCTGTTACTAATTTACACAAAAGAAAACATCTCAAGTTGTACTCCAAAAAAAAGTTCAGTTTTTTCACGTACCATCCCTGCGCAGGCCAAGAACCTCCTGCCAGTCCAACATCCTTCGAAAGCAACACATTTCTGGACCGTGGAATTGCAATGACAACGGATCTTGGTCTCGTCTTCATCGTCTAATCCGCAATAATCGGAATCGTACATGGTATTTGGGCCCTAAGAAATTTTCAGCGCAAGACCTCGGATTCGTGCTCAGATAAGAAATCCCCAAATCCTAACCCTAAACCTAAATCCTAGAATCCCAAATACACGAGATTGGAACACTTACGTTGGTGCCAAGCGAGCTCAGATTGGTGGAATCTTCGTCGCCGTCGCTCCACGAAACCATGGCGTCGTTGGGCGGCGATCTACAGCTCTGCGGCGGCGGGAGTCGAGAACGAACCAGAGCAATGACAGAACGAACCAGAGCGAGCAATGGGGCCAGCAATGGGGCGGGGCCAGCAATGGGGGAGCAAATGGGGCCAGCAACGGTTACTTCGACCTGGATGCGTGAACGGCCAATCAGGATGCAGAACCAGCATCACGCGGATCGCCAAGGCGAGGAACCGTCCATACGATCCAACGGCGCGGAGACGCGCGCATGCCTGCCCGCGGGAATCCTTCTAGAAGGCCATATCTGACGGGTGGAGTTTGTCGCTAGAGTCTGGCTGACGTTCGACACTAGGGTTTGGCGAGATGCTGCGGGGTTTAGAGTCAGTCAACGGGGTTATTAGGGTTTGACCAGAACTTCAAATGGCCATAAACAATTAAAAAAAATCAAAAAATGAAAAAACTTGCGTAGTTCGTCGGTTTATAAGACATAGTTACCAAAAAAACCTGGGTTTAGGGTTAAGGGTCATTTTCATGAAAATCCATTTTCCGAAGTGAGGCATCGAAATCAAGTTGAAATGAGCATAAGTAATTCAAAAAAAATCAAAAAATAACAAAACCAGTGCACATTGCCGTCATATGTGACATGGTTATGAGAAAAAAATATAAACTTGGTGTAGGTACATTTTCATGAAAAAAGCTTCACACAAATGAGCTATCACGTATGAAGCTGTTCAGAGTTCGAAGGAGAGGGAGAGAGGGTTTAGGTTTTGATAAAATTCAAAAAAATCAAAAAAATTACCAAAGATTCATTTTGGAGTGATTAAGAAGGTTCTGAACTTACTTTTTCATTTTCATATTCCAAACTTTTTTTGATGGTTTTTAGTTAAAAGCATTTATGTTTAAAAAAATATAGTAATATGAAGATTAATTCAATAAATAGTGAAACTACTACTAGACACCATATGGATTGAATATGTGTTAATACAAAAATATTTGGCTCATTTGGACAAGGTCGAAAAAAACTGCTTACAAATGGGGGTGTTTACCCTAGCTTTGGAGCTCGTTTGTAGCACTTTTCTCATGGGGATTGATCACCTTTGCTCATTCGGATTCAGATGTTGGTTCAGATACATACCACATAGCAATGGACTTCATATGTTTGAACAACTCCAACTTTGCATCAAATTAAATTTTATTTCAAATTCAAATGTTGCTTCAAATTCAAATTTTGCTTCAAATTCAACTTTTGTTTGCAATTTGAATTCTGCCACAAATATGATACCAAAGTACAAACATCATTATTACAACTTATAAGTTTTCACAGTACCTCTAATTGAAAACACAAACACAAACATCATTATTACAACTCATCAAGTTCTAAGCGGTCAAAGTGCAAATTCAAATCTTGGACCTGCTCCTTGTGTTCGCAGATGGCTTCACCGTCCTGCTCCGGGTTTCCCTAGCTGGGATACTCTTTGGCTTCAAATTCAACTTGTTCCTTTTGATCTTCACTTGGGGTTGTGGCCGTGCAGGTGCTGACAGAGTACTTCCACTCGCCGAGCCCTTGACGACAACCTGACGGTCATCTGTGGGTTCAATGATCATTAAAGGAACAACTGGAACAATTACCCCTTCTTCCTCCTCTCTTATAGCTTCAAAACCATCATAAGCCATGGCTTCAAATTCTAAGGCATCGGATGATGGTTGAACTTCAGTTTCTTGGGTTTCTTCCTCTCTAGGCCTTTTCTGCCCTCTGCCTCCATTTATCCTAGAGCTGACAAATAAAATTATAAGCCATCGGTATAAAAGAGTACAAATGCATAAAAAAAGGTAGGGAGACATACGAAGGTGCCGGTACTGCCTCATTTGCTGCATTCTCCAGCTCTGCTTCATTCTCCAGCTCTGCTGCATCTTCAATTGCCATTGCTGCTGCATTCTCCTCTGCATTTGCTGCTGTCCATCGTTGCTCTTCTCCAAATGCTGCATCGACTGGATTGGTACAGAGCCTAGCAATGTGCCCCAGAATTCCACATTTTTTGCACGCACGCTTTCTTGGTACACGACCCTCTTCACCTGCCCTGTACCTGTTTTTCTTTGGTCTTCCTGGTGGTCTAGTCAGTACAGGAGAGCAGAGTTTGAACCCTGGATCAACTATGTTCCATTGGTCTTTTCCCAAGAGTGCAGGCACATTGTCAGCATAAGCAGCCATAAATTTGGCAACAGAGAAATAGTCAGAGCAATATTGATCAACTTCACCATCTGCACCCCCAATGACAGTCATCAGATGTAGGGCATGTATGCATGGCTTCCCACGGATCTGCCATTGTCTACAACTGCATACCCTAGTTGCTAGGTTCACTGGATACCTCCATAACCTATTTTTACTGTCAGTATAGGCTACCTCACCCTCAAGTGTATCAGATCGAATGCATCTCATCTTCAGTCCTCTTGCCTTCAAATGCAATGCCTTAATCAGTGATGGGAGCATAAGATGACCAACATATTGTGTTTCTGCAATTCTTTTGCGAAGAGCCATCTTTATCATGATCATCTGCCTCATCTTGTCAAATGCTTGCCACAACAAAAGACCTTTCACTGACTTGAACTTTGCATTGAAGCATTCTGCAAGGTTGTTGGTCACATAGTCTACTTTGCAGACTTCGTTGAATTTGCTTCTTGACCACACCTTTCCATGATGTTCATCCATGTAATCCTTCACCAAAGGATTTTGAGCATACAACACTCTCAAATGGTGCTCATGCTTCCTTTCGCTGCATGTGTATGATGCTGGCCATAAGTTCTCATCATAAACTTTACCTTTGAACTTCTTTTTAAAATTCTGCGCTAGGTGTCGCATACATTCCCTATGCTCCACTCCAGGGAACACAATTTCTACTGCACTCTCTAAACCCTTGCAAGCATCTGTGTGTATAGCTAAACCTGGGGGTGTGCCTATAATGTTGCGCAACTGCTGCAGAAACCAGACCCAACTTTCCTCGGACTCTACCTCCAACACACCAAATGCAACTGGGAATAGCCAGTTGTGTCCATCAACTGCAGAAGCTGATACTAGTTGTCCTCTCCATCTTCCAGTCAAATGGGTAGCATCTACAGACAAATAAGGCCTGCAGCCATCAAGAAACCCCTGCCAGCAAGCCTTGAAACAAACAAAAGCCCTCCTGAAGCACTCCTTCTCAAATGACTTCCCTTTTATTTTGAAGGGAACCGTATGCTTGTCAATCTCTACAACACTCCCTGGACTAGCCATCTCCACTTCAGCTTTAAAGGTGTAAAGCAGCTGAAAACTCTCATTCCATTGACCATTAATCCTGTCAAGAGCCATTTCCCTAGCATTGAAAACTCTCATGTAAGGAATTTTGATCTTGTACTTCTCGAAAAGCTTCCCATGGAGTGCTGTTGGACCAAGATTAGGATCTTCCCTCAGCCAATCCAATACTGCATCTGCCACCCACCTAGTTTTTGCTAGCTTGGCTTTGGCCTTCCCCGCTCCCCCTCCAGGTGGACAAGTGTGCTTCCGTTTGTTTTTCTTTATCTGAAACAAAATAAAAAGGGTCAAAACAATTAAGAAACATTACTCACTGATCTGAAACTAAAATACTCAATGAACTTGGATTACCTGAATAATGCTGCTATTTTTTACCATACGGGATGCATGCAACCTCCACCTACACCTAGGATATGGACAAAACACTGTGAACCTTCCTGGCTCACTCCTTTTGATCTTGTAGGTATTTTCAGTTAGAATGCAATATGTAGTCACTGCATTCCGACAGTCCACCATGGATTCGAAAATGGTGCCTTCAGTAAGCTGAGGATTTTCCCTGTTCCACTCAATTGTTGGCATGTCCTCACCATCGTATTCATCTTCAATTAAGCTGTCAATGTTCTCCTTCTCTTCATCGTCAGTGTCATCAAACCTAGCTCGGCTGATGGGCTCCTCTGGATATTCATCATCCACTGCTTGCTGACTGCGTCTATCTACCAGTTCAGGGTACAATATCTCGTCTTCATCATCATTTCGAGGCACCTCCTCGTCAGGTTGTGCATCTTCTTCTACACCGACTGCAGAAGGTTCAGGAGAAGCTGCAGCAGAATGAGCAGCAGAATCGGCAGAAGGCATGTTGTGGCTTTCAGAACCACTCGCTTTACTTGGTCTCGACCTACAAGGAGTGCCGGGGTGCTGGATATTAGCAGAGACAGATGATGTCCGAACACCCTTCCCTTTGTTGACCCGTTCTGCCCGTGGCTGAAGAACATCGATACTGACTTTACCGAAACGGCTGCCAGCATTCAGAGTAAATAGCAACCTCAGATGCTCGTCGCATGTTAGTGGGAGAAATGTTTGCTCGGTACTGTTGAAATAGCTCAGTTCAACAGCATCGGCATCGCTCCAGGGATATGACGCACGGAGTGCATCGCGGAAATCTTTCAAGGAATTGCTGGTTTCTACCACTTTGGGATAGAAAAACGTTGTAAGCAACTGGGATTTAGTACCACGCAGAATACTAGTTTCCATTCTAACCGCCAGCCGGAAAGCCAGCGAAGGATCAATCCTACGTTGTTCAAATAAAGGTGCGGTTAGGCCGGCAACATTTCAGCAAAATTGGAACGATTTAAGCTACCAGAAGTCAAATACTGCCTAATTTACGAGTCAGAACATCAATCTAAGGAGAAACATTGCTTACCCAGGTGTAATCCATGAATTATCTGCCGCTGATTCGATCCAATCCTCTCCACTGTTGAGGGCATTCGTCGCGGCCGCACTCAACATCGCTTCCTAATCCCAGATGGGGAGGTGGGGGAGGTGGGGGGAGATGTGGCGGAGACGCGGCGTCGCCGACGAGCGGAATAGGGGGTATAGGGGTGGAGGGCACTACGGCGGCGGACGCGGCACGACGGCGGCGAGAGCGGCGCGGTGCGGCACTGTCTCGATTCAGTTTCAGGTTCAGACATAGCTGCTGCCCTTACGTGTCTCCTTGCGGTCCCACCCGTCAGCACACACCGCTCAAAGGTCGGCCCCACACGTCAGCAACCAACGGGCATACGGAGACGGCCCCACTTGTCAGCACGCAACGGACAAACACAAAGACACGGCCCCACTTGTCAGCAGTTAACGGTCAATGCATTGACCCGACGGCAAACGTCCGCTATGAACATTTGTGAGCGTGGCAGCTAACCAGATGGAGAAAAGAGAGCACAAGTTTACAGAGTGGAGAAAAGTGAGCACAACTAAGGATCCAGGGGCACAGAATTAAATATCCCTTCAATTTTATGAAATGGAACCGGAGGCGAGATAGATCCCTGTTATTCTAAAAAGAATATCTAGTGATACCAACTCTCACATGCTCCCATTTAGAAAACAAATTTAAATGTTTCAAGACCAATTAGTTTTTTTGTTTCTCAATGTGCCTTTCGAATTTGGGCCTAAAATTTTTGGAGGTCGTAGACACATTCTTTGTGAACATTTACATTTTTCTTGATTTTTTTAAAACATTTAAAATTATTTTTAATGATTGCATGGGAGCATGTGTGAGAGACTGAGAGTTGGTTTCACGGGATATTCTTCCCTCGTGCCAATGACGTAGTTATCGAGGATGGCGATTTGGCGCCCGGGCACACCTGCTCCTGTAATCTGGACCGTACAAGTAACTTTGAGATTGTGCATCTGGTATTTGTCCGCATCTGCATGGGCGCAGTAAAAAACTGGTGGGTGCTGTAAAATCGCATCGGCCACCATGGGTCGTGGGTTCCACTATATGACGGCAGGCTGCATGTTCGACGGAGCACCCGAACGGAACTGGACGTGCAGATTTCTTGTCCCTTCTGGACATGATGCCAGGATTTACTGAACCGTGTGACTTGGAAATCTGAATAGGTTTCCTTTTCCATGTTGCTGCACATAATGATGCGCTGATTATATCATTAGCTGCAAACTTGACTTGCATAGTTTAGCTACCCCAGCTGACAAACACAACGACACCTAATAAGATCGCTAAACATGCGGCAAACTTGAACACATAGATTTGCTAGCCCCACTGATCAGACGAACAGAAGGACACGTAGTTCTTTGACTCGATTAGGCCGGCAAGCACAACACCGAGGAGGACTGTCACTAACAAATTAATCATAGAGACAATGATTAATCCTGGCAATATGGTACGCATGTGCAAGGTGAGCCCCTTGCAATGGCGGCCTTGTTCGGTCGATCTGCTCCATGAGGGCTGACGCGGTCCTCATGGCCAGCATCCTCCTGATGTGCAGCTCGCCGGGCGAGTTCCACTCAAATATTTGTATGGTACAACAAATTCAAAAGGAAGGGGCAACGGAGAACACAAATTTGATGACAAACACAAATTTCTATTACTTACCAATATCAGTTCACGAGCTTCAGGCTAAAAATCACTGCAAGTATGTAAAATTACTGACGCAAAGAACATCTCGAGTGACATAATAAGCAAAAATTATTTTGGGTCATTATATCATCACACGTAGGACACATATATTACTAGGAAAATGCTAGCAGTGGATAGCACATTGAGAGAGGAAAATCTGTGACACAGGAGTACGGCAAAATCATGGAAATGCACCGAACAGACAGAGGAGATGCACAAGTGTGGAACACAAGCCTACTAGCTTCCATAGCACACCTGAGCTCGGAATTTTGGAGCTGTCTGGATGGATCACGACGTGGACGACGCAGAGGGCGAGACGGCGGAGACGGCCTGCGCGAGCGAGGCCATGGCGCGCACCTGCACCTCCATGTCGGCGATGTAGTCGGATGCTTCGGACAGGAGCGTCGGGAAGGCAAGCTTCCGGCACCCGGGCACCAGCCGCCCCAGCGCCTTCCTTGCCAGCGCCGGGACCGGCGTGCTCGCGGAGGTCAAGGCAGAGCAGGGCGCGTCTGGTGGCGGGGCGTCAGTGCTGCAGCGCTGGTGCAGGCGCCCCGGCGCGGACGAGAGCATGCGGTCTGCGTGGCTGCGGGAGACGAGGATGACGGCTTGCGCGAGCGAGGCCATGGCGCGCACCTGCACATCCATGTCGGCGATGTAGTCGGATGCTTCGGACAGGAGCGCCGGAAGGCAAGCTTCCGGCACCCGGGCACCAGCCGCCCCAGCGCCTTCCTTGCCAGCACCGGGACCGGCGTGCTCGCGGAGGTCAAGGCAGAGCAGGGCGCGTCCGGTGGCGGGGCGTCGGTGCTGCAGCGCCGGTGCAGGCGCCCCGGCGCGGACGAGAGCATGCGGTCTGCGTGGTTGCGGGAGACGAGGATGATATATTCTGCGAGATTTTCGTGTCATTTGGATTGTCCGTTTATGATTTATTGGCGTTTTAAGATTTAAATTTGAAAAGCTATTTAAAAATAAACCAATCATCCAAACGACACGAAAATCTCACAGAATACATAACGGATCACGTACAACCTACTATAATTTTTTCAATTTTTTCTGAAATATTTGAATTTCGAGATCACTTTTTGGCTCAATTTGGACCGTTGGATTGAAAACGAGGGTGGATGTGTGGGGGACAGTCACGTTGTGACTGGCCAGAGGCCAGTCACTGAATCCGTGTCCGGCAAGGAATCAAGGGGAGAATGTCTTGGGGGATACTGGATCGAGTTTCTCCGGTGCTTGGACGGAGGTTGAGGACGGGTGCAGAACTGCAGATAGCTCTACTTCTCAAACCTGACATTATTAAATTTGAGCTGTTGAGTAGGTGAGCGATGGAACGGCGTTCGTTTTGATAACGGAACAGGTGAAGGAGCAATGACGCAATGGTCAATTAATGTCTAAGCAGTAGTGGGGTAGGGTACGATTTCACCTCGGTAAAAAATTGATGTAGGGAGCTGTGGACGCAAATCTTGATGTGGACCAAGGTACAGGATAAAGAGAGCATATGTGCTCGGGCACCAAATTGGATTTCCGCGCAGTTATCCTCCTTCTCAGTTTCTCATCAAGGGATCGAATACAAAATTCCACAAATTGAGGAAGCAGGAAAACATAACAACATCATTATACTTCAGTTCAAGACTAGGTTGAGTTTATGACGTCACAAGCGACTCTTTGAAAAAATCGTACGACCAGATTTAAAGTGGGTTATTTGTTCATTTCGAAGACTTTGCACCAGACTTAAAAATATTTCATGTTATATAGTACATCATGATTTTGTAAAGCAAATTAGGAACCACTTGAAAAGATGAATAGGAGAAAAATATAGCACTGAATAAAGTGCAAATACAAGGATGACTCCAGTACGTCTATGGGTGACACCAAAATAAAAAGCAGCGAACTATTGAAACCAGTTAAGCAACAATTGCAAATTACAGCTGCCAATATATTAACTTTGCAAAATCCAAGGAGGCAGCCAAAATCAACAGGCAGTGGTTGCATCCAGTAAAAATCACACCAGGCACATTACATCCAAAATGACAGAAACTAAGTCAATCTGCCATGTTTACACACGATGGTGACAACGTGTGTGCTGTCTTACTCAATTATACAACAATAAAATGGAAAGAGAACCATCCATTATCAGCATGGAAGCATAGGTCGGTTACTGGGGCTAGAAGGAACTCTCCACTCTAGAGGGTAAATCACATGTAAATTCCACAGCTGGACTAAGAATATCTTCTAAATACTTGACAGTAGCTAGTTAGCTTGACATCATGATTTGATCGCATGCCTGAATGGCCTGGTTTGCAAAGTATCTTACGTCCACATCGGGGTCCTCGCTGAGCTCTACAAGGCATGGTTTCACGGTCTTCTCGACGACCTGCAAAGTTAGTATTCATGATACTCCCCAATAACCCATGACTGAACTGAACTATACCAAAATCAGGACCATGCGGAAGAAACTCAGGAACTCACAGATTGATCAAGGATCGGTACAAGCGACTGTAGAACTTTTGCAACATTGAACTTGATGTTCGGCACTCTGAAAATTCAGAAATGTGTCAGTGAAGAAGCCTTAAAAGAGAAGAGTTGTGTTGATATGTTATTTGTCACTCACCTGTCCTTCGACGAATTAATTACGACAGGGAGCAGCTTTTGACATGTTATTTCTGCACCCATGACAGGCGCCAGCAGTGAGATAGCTAGGAGGATGGTCATGCGGTACAGATAATGTGGGTTGTTTATCTTTTCCAATACCTACAAAATGGAACATGTCAGCATTCAAGACTAGCAGAAATACATACCATCACAGAAAGTAGAATTTGTACTTACTACCACTCAACTAAATTTTAGTTAGGCACAAACGGGGTCAATATTTCAAGTGAACAGATAGCTCTCTCTTGCTACAATGACTTGTTCCATTATGTGCCTTCCACCACCATCAAGCTTAATTAACAATTATTAAGTTATATTGTATGTAAATTTCTTCAGGCCATCAGCCAACATAGCTTCAAGCATTGCACATCCACAGCTGGTTGCATCAACCAGCATAGCTTAATATAAGTCCAAAACGTTCCACCATGGTACAACATGCTCACTTGGCATACGGGGCTAGGGAGCTACACCTTTATAATTTATTTAGATTATATCTCTCTTTAACTGAACTCCGCCTATGTCTTCTAGGCATAGCCGGTCCCAAGCCCGGGTAAAGGAGGAGGGTTGTGATAGGCTTGGCGAGCCAACGTAAAAGCTAGCCAGTTTGGACGAGAGTAGTACTAGGATGGGTGACCTCCTGGGAAGTCCTCGTGAAAGGGTTTCATATCTAAGGGTTGTGATAGGCTTGGCGAGCCAACGTAAAAACTAGCCAATCCTATGGGTATGAAACTCATTTGGGTGATAGTAGTACTAGGATGGGTGACCTCCTAGGAAGTCCTCGTGAAAGGGTTTCATATCTAGCCTACCCAACTTGTTTGAGACAAAAGACTTGGAAGAAGAATATCTCTTTAACTGATTGAGCTCAAGGACCGGTCTAACATATCACCTAGTATTACCTACTATACCACAGCCAGCAGTGGGACCCCAATAGTTCATTAACCCCATCTCCCGTATCACTATTATCGAGACCACCCTCCTGGCGTTGCTATGCACTATCTAAAGGCCACCCATTATGGCATCTCCAAGGCACATGAGGTTCACTATGACATGTGGGCCTCTAGTCACATAAATATGCCAAGTGGACAGATTATGCCACGCTGGAGTTTTGGACTAAAATGAACTACTTACACAAGTTGTCACCCGTGGATGTACAACTTCCGAGTGTACCTAGTTGACCAAAGTGTGCACATTCAAGGACTGGGTGCAATTTACTCGAGAGACAACTATATTTGTTCACCTCTACAGAGAGAACAGATTTTCTAGCCTGTGTCCAAAACATGACATAATTAACGCAAAAATGGTTATTATTAATTTTCACTACCCATATGGAAACTGCTGAGACTTAACACGAAACCCAACAACCAGAAACCTGCTTTACCTTTGGTGCACACTGGCTTTACTCATGCGGGGAAAATTACTGTACATAACGAACCTGAGGAATTATATGTTGCATTGCCCACTCTGGACCAAACTCCTCTGCCAGGCGCTTCAGGTTGTTCGCAGCAGCTTCCCTGATGGAGAAAACCTGAAATTCAAACTTTCGTTAACCATTTCCACATTCGCAGTGGGCCTTTTGTTTATTTTGTATCAACCTTAACCATAGAAATACGCAGGCCAACTAAACATATGGGCAAATGTGACGCAAGGAAAGAAGTGCTCCAGGTTTCACTAAAGCTTAACATAGAGTTCATTCTAGTCCTGGTAAAGATGGGGAAAGTTGCTAATTGTCAGGTTTTCTGCTGGAAGAAAAATGTTTAAGGTGATATGCAAAAATCGCATCGGTGTACTTCTTTGGTTTTCCAAATAAACTAAGGGGCTGTTGCCACGTCTATCCTTACGAGCCCAACAGTTTCAGCATGTGTTTAGTTTTTTCCATAGTTGCCGCACTTCATTAGCCATATGGTACATGTGTCATAAACTCATAAAACAATCTTTTGCCAACTTTTCCCATGATTGTGGCTTCAGTATTGTTGGCAACACTTTTATTTGATACCATACATTGCCTAAGCTTAGTTCTGGTAAAATTAACATCTAATCAAACATGACATCTAGCAACAGAATAGAATATACCTTATCTTCCAACCATTGCATGCAAAGTGCCCCCAGCTTGTCATCAAAAAACCCAACACCTAGCTGACTGGCCAACAGAGGGATGTACTCAATTATTGCAAGTCGAACCCTCCAGTGCCTATCCTCTGCAAGTTCTACAATGGCCGGCAATAGAGATTGTGACAGCAAGTCAATTCCAATGACCTGAAATATCACAGCAGCATCAGCAAATGTGAAATGAGCAAGGAAAAAACACATCATACATCAGTCAGTAGAGGAAATAAATACTGATGGAGGGGATAGCTGTTACTCCATCCGTTTCTGAATGCATGATGTTTTAGAACATTGCACTTCAACCAAGATTCAGGTAAGAAGGCTGCATTACTTATCTTCATTATGCCACTAATAACTGTTCAATGTTGTCTGTTACTTTAGCCATACTGATAATTGGCATTGAAATAGCCAAATGGAGGGTTTTGTGAGGAAAATGGCTTAAGGATATCTTAAATGGTACTTAGGGCGAATTTATTATATTCAGGTAAGTATTTAGACCAGTACTGTTGAAAGTAAAGGCCTAGGGCAAGTAGGCCAACACCAGCTCATCCCACTTACAAAATATTCAACTTTTTGCATATGGCTCGCAAACAAAAAAAATTCACGAAAGAACCAGCTACGAATTGTAAGAGAAGGCACACAAACTTCAACAACAAAAGACGGCACTGACCTGATTGACTTGATCAAGCTTGCTGATTATGTTGAGGCGTACATCAGGAAATTCGTCTTTCAGCAAAGAAAGAAAAATAGGAAGAAGTTGTTCAATGGTAGCATCCTGCAGAGAGCCACAGATGAAGCTGGTCAGGTTTCCAAGGGTGATGAATTGCGTAGAAAATGTATGAAGAGTAGGCTATTGGCAACAAATAATAACATTATCGCACAGTTACACACAAAATAAATATTTTGGATCCGACTAGCGATAAAAGAGTAAAGCGAAGGAAATACAGTTTCATGCTGGACCCACCATATCTTCATACATACATGCAACTGGCAAATGGTCTAGTGCATATGGAACACAAAGCAAATCACTCAAAAACATTCGAACTCAACAAAACTCCCTCCACATTGTTCAAGCTGAAATGCTGAGAAAGTGAGAAGTCCAAGAGAACAATTCGAATAGGAAAGTAGTTATGCACTATTTCTCATAAACGTTTCAGTATAAGTTATCAATACCAACACTATTGTATGGACAAAATAATAGTGGATTACAAGAGGACAGTGAAAATTATATTTTATGAAATAGTCATAGGGCTCAAGCCAAGACAAAGATACCCATTCAAAATTTCAAATGTAACACATGTTAATTTGATGGTAAACATGTTTGCAACACTGAAAGGCAATTAAAGAAATATCGAGCATAATTGCTCGCACCTTCCCCAAAACAGGGGCCATTCCCATAATAACTGAAGCCAAAGCTGAGCGAACATGCTGAGACGAATCCGATGATAATTCCTGCAGATGCAATTGGCATGAGTTAAATCTGTAAACAATAACAGCAGCAAAATACAAATGATGTTCAGTAACTGCCCCGTCATCCCACCTTAACACATGGAAGAATGTCCTGAATTGCAAGCTGCGGACTTAATATCCTACAGAACTTCGTAACTTTCCCGGCAGCTGCTATCCGCACTTCAGCCTCATTATCACGAAGGAGGCGAACATATGCAGGCACCAGGTCCGCCCTATTACCAAACATACGAGCACATGAATTAATCAGGTTAAAATCTATGTATTAACATATGCTCCCTCTGTTCTTAAATATAAGACGTCCTAGCAGTTCAATTTAAACTGACACTTATATTTAGGAACGGAGGGAGTACATAACAACTTGCCCCATGTACATCCAGTGTGTTACAATAGATTAAAAAAAAACAGCACAAACCTTGTAGGCTCGGGGCCAACAGCCTCGCAGAGCTCATACAATTGATTGGCAACCATATAACGCACACGCCAAGATTTATCCTATCAAAGGAGTCATGGAAGGAGTATTAGTAGTAGCCCAAGTAATATAGTGCACTTGACAACAACCATACTTGGATTAGAAAAGCAATCGTGAGTAACCATAAACGTGTAGCAGTGAAGAGACTTATATTGCAATACCCTATAAAGAATAAATAGAAATGTCGGAGATGTACCTGGGAGAAATTGACAATGACTGGAAGGATATGTGCTACACAATCTTGTGGTTCCAACAATTTTCCAAGAGCAGCACATCCTTCAACTGCCAATAAGCGTACTGAATCTTGATCTGTAAATGAAGACCAATAACAGTTTGTAATCAAGGTCTCAATATGTTACGTGTTGTACAAAATATGGAAAAAACATTCAAGAACTGCATTTTAGGGCTCATATATTGATCTTATAGTAAATTCAAGCATAACAAATAACCACTGAATTTAAAAAGTTTACTTCTATATCTTCAAGCATAGACAAAACAATATCATGTTCACAGCAAAGAAGTAAAATAAAGAAGTTTAATTTTGTTTTCAGTGCTCAAGCATTCTCATCACAAAATCGTACGTAATCTCGTGAAAAGAAACACAATACCAAAACTGAGACAGTTAACAGTACCACAAATATGCAAACTACTACAACAAGGTATGTCAAATTTGAAACTGCAATAAAGATAGAAACAAGCAGCACGTAACAGACAAAAGTACACTAGTAAGCACTAAGGAGCAAGTAAGTTGTTTATTTGATATTAGATCTTAGACACAACTCACATCCATTATACTTAGTTCAACCATAGAAAAAATTCTTTAACTGAAAAAGGATTTTCTCAATGTTAACGATAGTATCTCACTTGGTAATATTTAAAGTTCTGTTAAGTGACTGATTAATTTGATCGGTCTGAAAATCCAGAACAACAATTTGATGATTCAATCTCCACCGCAGACTAGGAAGAGACCACAAGATTATTCAACAAATCAACTGTTTCATGGCAAATAAGCAAGTATATAAGTTTTATTCCGCTTTTTGAACAGATAGGCAACTATTTGCATGAATCAACAGATAACTATTTTATTAAATATAGTACATCAAAGATGTATAAGAATTAAGAAAATACCATCTTGGGTTAAATCGTCAAAGATCGACATGATTTCTGTCTTCAAATGGCTCTGTTCAACAGTGGCAGCAAACTTCCCAAGATTTGATGCAGCCGCCCTTCTGACCATAGGCATATCATCTTGGCACAACTGACCATAAATGGTCCTCAGTTCTGTTTTCAATGGTTCGGTGGCACTTGGATAGGCAATATGGAAAAGACCACAGGACGATACTCGAGCTGTAAACCACTCACCAGACGCTAGCCTCTGAAAAGAGTAAAGACTGGTTAAACAGCATAAAGATACCAGAAGAAAATAAAGATGTATTGCTATATTCATCTGAGCGCAGCATTATTTATAATGAACAATTGTATCGTGTTGGCGCGCGTCATATGCCGATCATTATAATACAGATGCAAATAGCTGAAAGGCAGGCAATGAGCAAAATGTCATGCAAATATATCTCTTACAAAGAAATAGAATGCAGAGACGGGAGAGTGCACCCACAGCAACAAGATACATGATATAGGCAGCACACTTGATAACAAATAAAAAGGATGTTTCACTATTTATGGATGCCTTACCTTCACTACTGGAATGAAGAAGTCAACAATGTCATTTTCCTTCATCTGTGCACCAATACGGCACAATGACTCGACTGCTTTGTCTCGGACACAAGTCTCCTCCACCGTAGACAATGTCTCCAATGGTGGGAGCAAAACGTGAGCGTGTTCTACACCCCCGACATAAGGAATGAAAACACCCAATTCTTCAGCCATTGCAAGAAGCACCTCATCTTCATCATCATTGTTTTCGCTGAGGAAAGGTATCAGTTCCTTCCTGGTTCTTTCTTCCCCAAGTGCCCGTGCAATTGTGGAAAGTCTTCTGATAGAGTTGAGACGCAATTGAATATCTTCATTTTTAAGCTCATCTATCAGCACAGCAATTGGATAAAGAGGCTCATCGACCATAGCCATCAGGCTAATCGATTATTTCTACAACTGTAAAACAAGACACAACATTAGGACAAACATCAAGAGGGTAGATTAGTGAACCCATTGTTACCTTGGTTCCAAAATAGCATAACTAGTTTAAGAGGTCAAACATTAAAACTAACATAGGCGTGACTCAACTAAGAGACAAAAATATTTGTTGCCTAATACTTCCTCCGTATCAAAACATATTTTTTTTAGATATTGAGCATTTTTCTGATACGGATGTACCTAGACACTTATTAGTGTGTGGATTCACTCATTTCAATCCGTATGTGGTCTATATTGAAATATCTAAAACATCTTATATTTTGGTACAGAGGGAGTAGTTACTTGTTGATTTTCTCAGAATGTCAAACAAAGATGCCATTTATTGTGTACAACTGGTTTCAGGTGCAAACAATGATAATCCCATCAGCTTTTACGAGGCTACAAAAATTAACTTATTTTCCCATCGAAGATCTACAACAAAGGCAGAGAACATATAGTTTCCGCTGGTTGTGCCAGTGGATGAAAAAGCAATCCATATGAACCAATATAACCAAAGACACTATCAGCATTTTACGCGTCCGATGACTCTTATTTCAGTTTTCCACCTTTATAACAAAATATTAAACACCAGATGCTCTGTGTGCACTGTAGAACCTCCTAATCGAGTACAGTATCGTGTAATTAAACAAATCCTTCACAATAAAAACGAAGAGAGCGAGTACATCTGCACAATCTGGGAAACCAATCGAACCGAAAGAGTGCAGTACATGCACGAACGTATCACTATGAGAGAACCTACACAATATATGCTACCCATCCGGGAGCCAATAGCTCTCCAAATCATCCCAAAACCAGACTCCACGAAGGAACCCCCAAATCCGTCCCCAATCGCGCCGAAGCCGGCGCAACCCCATCCTGTCAGGGCAGCGGAACAACGGATAGACCGAAAAGGCATCGTGTAACGCCGGAAGGCGGAAGCCTAAATCCTAATTTCCCGGCACCCGCGGGGGATCGTGGAGCGGATGCGCCGACGGGAGCGAGACGACCACGACTCGGACCACAGATCTAGTAACGGGGCGGGGCAGGGGCGGAGCAGACGGGAGCGTGGGATGTCACCTGACGGGATCAGATCGGGCTTCTGCGGGGGCGCCGGTGCCGAAGGAGGGAGGAGGTCGCGAGGCGTCGGCAGTAAGATTGTCTGGACGCTGTAGAATGGGACGTGAGAACGGGAGAATGAAGAGGGCTGGGCCGGCCGGGCGGGGAAACCGGGCTTTTCTCGGTTAGATGGGAGGTTAAGAAAAGGATTTAAGTACATTTCTCACCCTCAAATCCACCACATTGGAGAGAAATCCCCTGAATATTAAATTGCTCTGTTTTGGACCCTCAAATTCACAAAACCGTGTGAATCACCCCCGAGCTGGTTTTGGACAATTTCGGTGGTTTTGCGGGATGACGTGGCGCTGACATGGTCATGACGTGCCGTCGGCCGTTAGTGAAGGAGATAACGGCCTTGTGTCTTAGCGCTCGCCACCGTCAGTCCGGCCGGCACGATGAAGTCCTTGTTCTCCCACCACGACAGCTGGGTGGAGGCGTAGTGTCTGACTCGAATAATCGGGCATGGACTCTTTCGTAAGTGCACGTCATATGCTTTGTATTATAATTGGAATTCATGTATGAATAGCATACGTTGGCTATGTCGAGTATCTCATCGACTGTGGTTTTTGCTTATGATGATCAAGGGATAATAGCTTAGCAGACCCAGTACACTCGATGGATCGGGACTGGTTAACTACACATTCAGGTAAAACTTTACTAGCTTTCAATCAAACCCAAGTCCCCAGACTCGAATCTAAAACAAACTGGTCAGATTCGACTAGGCCCCGGAGGTCTT
The DNA here is from genome assembly GCA_947311845.1 of Poa pratensis. Taxonomy (NCBI): domain Eukaryota; kingdom Viridiplantae; phylum Streptophyta; class Magnoliopsida; order Poales; family Poaceae; genus Poa; species Poa pratensis. The sequence goes on from CAMZMU010000077.1 coordinate 16,082,146, forward strand.
ACTGAGTCGATCTGCAGTATAGATTTGAATTTTACTCAACGCGTCCGTTAGGATTTTTCATCATGTCTGTTGACACGAAAAGTATAAGTATTGACGTTGCTGGAACGGTCCTTAGCCCAGCTCGAAAGTTCGGCGGGTCTTACCTTTGCACCATGCGTGCAGCATCCGAGATATTTGCGACGGACGCAACTCGGGAATGTTTCGAGTATGATTTTGCATATGAACTGAGTCGAACCTTTTGTCGACCGTTATTCTATCGGGTGCGCGACAGCGCTCCCGATGGGAGTAGCCCCTGAGATTGTGCTTTATTGCTTTGCAATGGAGGATAATCTCAGATCTTTTAACACTTCATATGTTAGTCGAAGGAATTTTTTGCCGTAATTCTATCGGGTGCACGACAGTGCTCCCGATGGGAGTAGTCCCCGAGATTATGCTGTATTGTTTTGCAATGGAGGATAATCTCAAAATCATTTTTTCTTGAGCATCTCCAGTCGAAGAATTTTTTGATATGCTCCCGATGGGAGTAATATGCCTCAGTCGAAGAAACGATCGAGTGACCAATTTTTGTCTTAACATTGCTCTTCCTCACCCGAACCAAACAAGGCAGTCGAGTGACCGATATGTGTTGGACGGACTCGAATGTATTTCCGATCAAAGCGCTTGAGATGACGTCAGGAATGACGTTTTTGGCGACTGCGCTGCCTGACACGCGGTGGCGTGCGTTATGCTGTGATGGATGGGACGTATCACATAGGTGGGCCCATTGTGCAGCGCTAACAGAACGACGGTGCCGTTTGGACTTGATTTGACCACTCTGGCCCACTTTTTACGGAAGCGTGATGATGGCTCCTCTTTTTGCGTGCGTAGTGGGCGGAGTGGCCGGCGATGGTTTCCCTCCGCGTTTGCCACGTGTACGGTAGGATTGCTCGCGTAACGCACGGTTATGGATTAACGGTGATGATTGCTTTCGCCTTGTGGTAAATAGAGAGAACGGCGCTGGCATAACTTTTTACTAGTCATTTGCCTCCTGCGCCGCCCCTGTTGCCTCTTCCTCCTTGCGATCCTCCTCCATTGTTATTTTGCCAGAGCTTTGCGCGCGCCGCCGCCTTCCCTTTGAAGATGAAGAAAGGAGCGGGCAGCAAGCGTTGGTCTGCGACTGCTGCTGCCGCGACCGATGCGGCGGCAGTGAAGGGAAAGAAGAGCGCGGCTAGCGCGTCCGCAGCCGCCACCGCCTTGAAGAAGAGCAGCGGGGACTGGGTGAAATCCACCATCAAGGACACCCATTTGACCAAGTTCCGCGAGGAAGGTCTGCTGCCTCCCGCGGATCAGCTAGCCGTCTGCGCGCCATCGCCCAAGGAGGTATTTCCTGAACCGCGCGCCAATGAGCGCGTTTGTTTTGCGGAGTTTCTTCCGAGAGATTTTCGCTCCCCCTCCACGATTTCGTTCATGGTTTGCTTTATGCCTACGGGGTGCAGATCCATGATCTCACCCCTAATGGTGTTTTGCACATTGCGTGTTTCATCACGCTATGCGAATGTTTTCTTGGAGTTGCCCCGAGCTGGGCATTGTGGAAAGCCATCTTCATGGTGCGGCCGAATAGGGGAGGCGGTCGAACCTACCCCTTGGGCGGCTGCGGAATCCAAGTGCGCGGAGACACCCGCTACTTTCAGATGAAGCCAGTCGACTCCGCGCAAGGATGGAGGAAAGGATGGTTCTACGCCCAAGTCGAGCAAGACGGAGTCGCCGCTTTTTCGACTGCAAGCTCATTTGCAAGGACCAATGCGTGGGATCACCAGCTTTCTGCTGAAGAACTGGCGGAGACAGAGCCTTTGCTGACTCAGATTGGAGGCCTGCTGGATAAGATCACCGGCGTCCACCTGATTGCTACATTTGTGAGGCGGGTGTGGCCCATCCGCGCCCGACCTCATCCCATGTGGCAATACGAAGGTGCATCTGACGCCACTCGGATGAGCCCAGATGAATTGTCGAAGAGCGAGGTGGTGGCACATGTGCGATCCATCACCAGCATCAAGTCATCGGACCCCTGCAATGTCGACTGCCCCGTCACTCCATATGGGATGGACAATCCTTTGCCTGAGGTTAGTATAATTTATGCATTGTTGACAGTTAGGAGCTGCCACTCGTGTGCTTTGCGGTGTTCAACTTTTGTCTTTTAACTCTGTAGTTGTGATATGTGATATGCAGGGTCACTCGACTGCTGCCTCTCTTCCTCCTCTGCCAAAGAATGGCCCAACTGAAGAAACAAAGGTGCAAGAGGTGGAAGCGAAGGGGGATCACTCGCCCATCCCTTCCGCCAACACTTCGCATGTGGAGGAGGTTGAAGAGGAAACAACAGACGAGGTACAAACTGAGGGGGTGGCTGCACCTGACCATGAAATCGACGTCGCCCCCCAAAGCGTCATCGATTGGTCAAAGCGGTATCATCCTCTATGAGTTCACCCGCGAAGGAGCAGGACCTGGAGGATGACAAAGACTCGGGCTCTTCGCCCGTTGCCATGGCCGCTCCTTTGGATGTGAGACCGCTGAGGTCAGCTCCTCCTCCCCATCGGTGAGGAGCTTCAACTCATGATTTGAGCAACCTTTTCGTTTATGTATGACTGTTATGACCCAGCCCCCGAGTATTCGAGTGCGGCTGGGTTATTATGTTTGAAGAAGGAGCAAAAGCTCATACTTTGAGATAGCGCAGCCCCCGAGTATTCGGCTGAGGCTAAGTTTATGCAGATAAGTTATGCGAGTAGTAAGCAGAGAGAAATATGAGGAATCATTGACTATATTCCATCTTTGAATGTTAAGCTGCAGGCCGCCTCATTAAAAACCTTCCAGTCCCCTTAGGTACCCTGGTAAGGAAAAGAGCGTGTCTGAAACCTGCAGCCATCCGACATATGTGCCTGTTACATTGTGCGACTGAGCATCCTAAGCATAGAAACGGCGCAGTTGCGCAACGTTCCAAGGATTGTGCGAGAGTTCGCCTGTCTTCGCGTGCTTCAGTCTGTATGCTCCACCACCAATGACCTTGGTGATGATGAAGGGTCCTTCCCATGGAGAAGCGAGCTTGTGCACCTTCTTTTGCTTCAGTCGAAGTACCAAGTCGCCAACCTCGAAGGATCTGGTACGCAGTCGACGGCTGTGATAGTTGCGGAGGTCTTGCTGATAGACAGCTGTGCGTGCCAGCGCCGTGTTGCGTGCTTCTTCGAGCAAGTCGACTGCATCTTCAAGTGCTTCATCTGCATCTTCTTCGTTGTATGCTTCGACTCTTTGTGCATTGAATCTTACGTCTGATGGCAGGATTGCCTCTGCGCCGTAGACCATAAAAAATGGGGTGAATTGTGTTGAAGCATTGGGAGTTGTGCGTAGGCTCCATAGCACAGACGGGAGTTCTTCGACCCAAGCACCTGCGGCCCTTTTGAGTGGCACCAGGAGGCGTTTCTTGATTCCGCTCGTCACAAGTCCATTGGCTTTTTCCACTTGGCCATTGGACTGCAGGTGTGCCACGGATGCATAGTTGAGCGTGATATCTTGCTCTTTGCAGAAAGTTCGGAATTCTTCAGCCGTGAAGTTGGTACCGTTATCAGTGATGATACTGCTTGGCACGCCGAAGCGGTATATGATGGACTTGACTGCTGTAGTGGCAGTCGAACTTGTGATAGGGACTGCTTCGATCCACTTGGTGAACTTGTCGACTGCCACCAGAAGGTGAGTATGCCCTCCATGTGAGGATTTTTTGAGTGGCCCGACCATATCGAGCCCCCATTGGGCGAAGGGCCAGGCCAATGGTATTGTCTTCAACGCCGATGCGGGTGCGTGCGGCTTTGTGGCGATTTTTTGACAGCCGATGCACCTTTTGACTATGTCCTCCGCGTCTTTGAGTGCTGTGGGCCAGTAGAAGCCTGCGCGAAAGGCTTTGGCTACGAGTGATCGACTGCTGGCGTGATGCCCACAGGTACCTGCATGAATATCGTGAAGGATGGCCTGGCCATCTTCGAATGCTATGTAACGTTGGAACATACCTGATATGCTGCGCTTGTATAGTTCACCGTTGATGACGGTGTATGCTTTAGATCGTCGAGTGACGCGTCTTGACTCTGTTATGTCTTCAGGTACCTCGCCGCGGAGTATGTATGCGAGGAAAGGTTGAGTCCAAGTTGGCTCGATGAGGAGTACCTCGACTGGCGGGTCTAAGGTGCTAGGTGCCTTGCTCCTGGCTGGTGCAGCTGATGCAGTAGATGTTCATTTTTTCTTGATAGACCAGTGCTCGATGCGCTGAAGAAAATGAAGTGCTAGCCACTGGGCTGGTGCTGTGTTGCTGAAGAAAATGGATCTGATAGGAGGTCTACGGTGACAGAACGAGGTCAACGGCGACCACGATTTGGCGGCGTGACGACGAAATACAACGATAGAGAGGGAAAGGAGGGGTCCCAGAGGATGGAGAGCTCACCCTCGACGCGTGAGCATGCTCGGCGGGACGGAGGAGGACGAAGACGTCGGCGATGTTGCGGTGGAGCTGCGCCCGGAGGCAGAAAAGAAGACGATGCCCCGCTCGATTCGTGGGGCCCAACGTCGATTCCTTGTATGGGGAGGAAGCCTAAGACGAGGCGAAGACTATGGCCCTCTTTGATCTGCTCGGGGATGCTTCAACCGACGGCTACAAGCTCAAACTCCACGGCCTTCAAAGGCGGTGTCGTGGTCAGGTCGCTGAGCTCGCCAAGGTCGCCGTAGAGGAGGCCAAGGCCGGAGGTAGCACCTCGTCGGCGGCGTGCCGGAGAACGAAGGTCAGCGACATGAACAGGTAGAACGAATCGGCAGCGGCGGCCTTCACGACGTCCAATGCTGGAGGGGCCCACTAATTTGTAACGGCGTTAACGACGGGCCACGTCACCACCATGTTACCGAACAGTTGGAATATGCAAAACCTCCCAAATTGACACCAAAACCGTCCAAATTCGTCCAAAACCAGTGCCACGGGTGTTTTAGACGGTATTGCGAATTTAAGGGTTGCAAGTAGACCAATTTATTGTTAGGGGGTTTGTGTCCAATGCGTGAGATTTCAGGGTGAGAAATATAATTAATCCGAAAATCCTTCCTCGAAAACAATACAAAACAAAAGAGGAAGCATGAAGGAGGGGAATCCGACTTTCCGTAACTACTTTTAGGTTAGAAGAAGACGTGGCCACTTCCGCCACCCCCGCGCCCCAAACTCCTCCCCGGCGCCTCCCACTCCAACGTAAGGAGAGTCCCAGATCTGCCCGCGGAGGCGAGAACTCTCCGCTAGCCCACGATTTCCTGTTGGGGTTTGAAGTATGGCGAAAACCAAGAGAAGAGATGTTCCAATCACAACAAGGAGCAGAAAGTTGCGCCTGAACGAGGCATCCAGGAGATTTGTCCATGGCGATTTACTCAGTCAAGAACTCGCTGCAGAGTTGTCTCCAAGCATTGTATCGCTTACCTCGTTTGATGGTCAAGAGACCCATTCTGTATGCACAGGCATAGTTGTCCGAAACAATCAGCTAGGCGTATCTCTCGTGACATCTAAGAATTTGGTCACACCTAGAGGTTTGGTTACGACCGAACATTCAGGTTTTATCCGCACGTTGAAGATAAAAGCGCATCTGCCGAATGGGAAGGTGGTGAGTGCGCTGTGCAGGACGACACTGTAGGTTGCAATGTGCTCTTTGTAACCATCAAGTTTAACCCTGATCTTCGCCCAGCATGTCTTGGTAAACAAATGCAGGTTGAGCCTTCCACTCAGCTATTAGCTGCAGGTTTATGCGGCATGAAGGTACTGAGGTCGAGACAAAACACTTCGTCGCCTTGGTCGCTCCCGCGAGCGACCAGGCGACCGCACCGACCCCGCGCCTCCATCCCCCTCCTCCCTTCTCCTCCGCCGCCGCCGGCGTGCACCGCCGGGCAAGGCTCGCGCGGTGCCGGCGGCGGCGGTCCTCCTTTTCCCACACGTAGGAGGGGCCTCGCGGGGCGGCTCCTGCCTGCGGCGGTGCAGCTCGGATCTGAGGAAGGCGAGGACGTTCGGCGGTGCACCGGCCTTCTTGGCGGGCGGCAGGGATGACGACGCGGAGGTGGCTATTGGCCGCGGCTGGCGTGGCCTGGCAGCGGCGCAGCCATGGGGCAACGCCGGCGGGCCCAGATCTAGGCCGGCGGGCCTCAATCTGGGTAGCAAACTGACGGGCATGTGGGCTCTTCGGTGAGCACAGAGGGTAACATGCTGGTGGTGCGGTCGCCGTGGTCACCGAGCTCGTCGCCCTCTGTACCCGTCTCCCCTGTTTTTCTGCCGGTCACGGGAGCTGATTTGGACCAGGTGGGTCCGAATATGGCTCCTCGATCCCTAGCCACCCCTGGGGTTAGGTGCCGGCCCAGTCGGCCTCGGCCGACATTCATGTTGTGGTTTTGCTTGTGCTTCGGCTTGGTGATGGCCCGGCGTGGCCGGGTGGACATGGTGGCGGCGGAGCGGCCATTTGGCTGCTGGGCACCGTGGTAGCCCGAGTGCGGCCGGCTGGTCGCAGATGTGCAGCCGGCGACGCCCTCCCGGCCCAGTTCTGGGCCTGGGCGGGCCGCCTCGGACGTGGTGGCGGCACCCTCGGTGGACGGAGGAGGTGGGCCTGATGTCGGGGTTGGCGGTGACGGTGGCGTGCCTGCTGCAGTGCGGCGACGGGGACTTTACATGCCCATTTTGGGCGTGGCCGGGCCAGTGAGGGCCTGGTGTGTCCCTATTGCTGCATCCGGTCGGCTACCGCCGATGGCGGTGGAGGTCGATCCCTCACGCGTGCTACTGTACTGCCACCCCTCACTGGTGTCCCCTCTTCTTGGTCTTTCCGGTCTCGCAACGTGGATCACAGTGAGACGGCGGTGATGATTGCAAGACCGAGGTGGCGTGTGCTGGTGGGCGGCAAGCTTGGTGGAACACTACGAAGCGTCTGGGTGTGGTTTTTTGGGGGTCGGGAGAAATCTCTGTCGTTCTCGACACCGACGCGCTGACACTTGCGGGTGTCGCAGTCCTTCCTGAAGGGCGTCGGGTGTACCTCTTCCCCAACCCCGTGGCGCACCAGGGGAAACCCTAGGATGCGAACCAAGGGTTACCATTGGGCATGTTCAAGCCGCAGCGTCGTCGTCGTCGCTCACCTTCTTGGAGGTGCTGCTTCGTACGCGTCGCTTCGGAGTGCTAGGAGCGTGGTGGGAATTCTCTGGAGGGCGCAGCGGTGGCGAGTCATCTCTGTTTTCGTCAAACCGCCATTGCCGGTGTTTTTTCTTTTTTTTCTTTTCTGCTTCTTTTGGGCGTATTGTGCTGTTTGCCCCAGCAGTGACCTCGTATTTGTATGAGTTGGTTGCTATATTAATATAGTGGGGCGAAAGCCTGTTTCGTGGTGGTTTATGCGGCATGTCCATGTCGGACAATTTTTTGGTTACAGCTGGGGTGCTGACTGAAGGTCCGGTTGGAGTTGAGAGCCATGGAATCATGTGGTCTACCTGCTTGATCACTGAGTTTGGAAGCGGTGGACCTCTTGTTGATTTATGTGGGAATCTTGTCGGGATGAACATCTGTATGAAAGAGGGAGTAACCCCGTTTGTACCTGCAAAGTTGATTATTGAATATATGGACAATCTTGGGTTCTGGAACTATTTTGAGGATATTCCCACGCCAGTGAACTTCAGTTCAGAAGGTACTTCAAGTCTGGATACCGTTATAATTAAGTAGGTCAAGTCAAAATGGCTCAGGTGAGGGAAGTGAAAATAAGAACCAGGAGGTTTATGCATGTCCTAATCATGGGGCTGATGGCGAATGGTGTGACCTCGACCAAGAACTTGCTTCAGAGTTGTCTCCCAGAATTATCTCCCTTGCTTCGTTTGATGGAGATGCATTGCTTTCTGAATGCACAGGCACTGTTATTGACAGAAAATTGTCTTCTGCCTCTTTTCTGACGACGGGAAATTTGTTTAGATCATTACATCAAGAGCTCTGGCGCGATTTGACGATCAAAGTATGCCTTCCAAATGGCCAAGTGGTCTACGGGCAGTTGCTGTATTATTCGGGTCCTTACAGTTTACTAGTTGTAATCGGCGCGGCGACACGCCGTGCCCTTGGTGACAAATTTGATGTAGTTTTTTTTTAGCTTGAAACTATATATTATGAAAAATTGTTGGAGGATTTGAACTCAGCAATGCTAATTCTGTCATAGATGAATTCCATTTGAAGACCTTCACGAAGATCCATCAGATGCTAATTCTGTCAGATGCAGAATGCCCATTCCTGCAAAAGATAACTACATCATGCTTTGCATCAAATCAGATGCTATTTCTAATACATGTTGAATCTGCAATGCATGGAAAATAAACCATGGGAGGGTATAGTTGTGAGAGTAATTTTCTTTAAACAGATAGAAAGAGCCCAACTTGCACAATCGTTCAGATTCTACAAAGCACCATGGTTCAGCTTCTGGAAAGGAACATTACCTGCTTGAAAAGAAAGATTTGGGTCCAATCTTGTACAGAAGTCATCTTCTTGCTCAGTCTAGCATCAGAACAAAAAAGAAGGTAAAACAAATGTACAATATGAATAAAGAATATATCCGACTTAGAAATTAGCAACATTGTGTCACTAATGAGATGATAGATCATGGCTGCAAGAAAGGAGCGGCCGTCATTTCGGAAGCATCGTAAATATATTATATTTAACTATTAGATCCCAGTTCAAGAATAACAAACTACACCTAGATACTATTTTAAGAGTCTTGTTGATGAAAAGAAAGCAAATAATTTGTACATTTTAAATAGATGCAAATGGGATTTTGTGCACCATCAAGTGAACTACAAACCGTAACACACCTAACGTTTCTAAATAACAGAAATGATATTTATACAATTTACACCTCTTGACCAAACACCTAATAATTTTTAATCATTTAGAAGCACATATATACAATTGTAAAATATAATATGTATTGCTGAATATAGGAAACAAAAGAAACATGACAAAGGACATTCCACACAAAAAAACAAATATTGCAGTTCGTATAACATCGCAGTAGTTGCAAATATTAGAGCTGAGATGTCACCTTTGTGCTTCGGCACAAAATAAATAGACGCAGCCAATTGTCAGGCAATGGAGAGGTTAGTTGCTTCTTCCAGTTAGGCAATGGAGTGGTTAGTTGCTTCTTCTAACTGCTCAGGAATATAAATCCAGCATGTACCTGCAACAAACTGAAGATGTGCATTCACCATTAACACACTCACTTAGAGATATGGCAATAATTTTGGAATAAAGTGCATTCAGTTTATGGTAATAAGACAGTAGAAGAAACTGAGTACTCTCTTATGGCAGCAAAAAAAGGGAACTGAAGGAAAAGAATAAGCATCCAAATAAACATAATATGCAGGGACAGATAATAATTTTGGAGAATAACTCCGGTGGCTTACATTGCTTTCCACAGTTAGATAGATGCACAAACTTCAGCAGTGGCAGGAACCAATGAAAACAACATGATTAATTTGATTTTATATTTTAAGGGCGGCTGGAAGATCACCGTTTACACTTTAACATGTTAGATACAACACAGATAAACAAACAAATTCTAAAAATGACTGGGTGTGAATGAAAATATTCCCAAGAACACTCCGAAAGATAGTATGACTGGTTACTTAATTAGAACTTTTTCTAAGAATTAATGACCTCGCAAAACCAATAGCTGCCTAAATTTTTTTGTTATGGTCCTCTGAAATTTCTTCTAAATCAAAAACTCACCTAATGCTTGTCCAAATTATGCATGCCGACTTACTTTCTCTATCGGTTTGGATCCCAGGATCCTTGGCTGCCTATAAAACTACCAGGGGAAGCGGCTGTTACTCTCATCATCAGATGAGATAATAATGAGGGTAGATCGCACAGGTCAATAATTCAGATTTGTTCTGGTAGTTTCAGATCGTCAATGAACCGGTAGTAATGATGGAAAACCTTAAAGCTGCCCTAGCTGCATAAACGAAGGAACAGGGCAGATTAGATGGAACAGCCAACAGGGCAACTAAACTGCACAAACAGCCACAAAGAGACAACAAAATCATACTGATGCATGACTTTCAAACGGCCAATAACTTCTTTAAAGATAATGTTTCTCAGACCACTCCATTTTCTTACCAATGCAGTCCTGAAAACAAATATGCTGACGCTTTCTATGGAGAATGGTCCCATATGGGTGATTTCATAGATAAGATATGCATGTTATATGGAGCTTGGCCTTGAGCCACTTAAAGTTATCGTGGACAGAGGACCTGCAGGCCGTGAACACATTGCACTTCACCTCCAGGTCGTACTAAAAAATGCTTCTAATTATTGAGAGAATAAACAGAGTCAGTACGACAAATGAACTAAACATTTTACTTCTTAGGTCTACTAACAAACCTTCGATGGTGTTGGTAAACCGTAGCTCAACTACAGAAAAGGGTATTCATTCAAGGAATAACTAATCATTGAAATTTAAAACTGCATAAGCGAGAGAATCTGGAAGATGCAATAGCAACTCAGAACACATGCATGAACCAACATTGCTGGTAAAGATTGTATGAAAACAATTTCACGTCACTCAATGATAAGTCGCCAAACTTTGTTTTTAATAAAAGATAAAATGAACTATACATTAGGCTTTCATACCCTAGTAGTGAAAATGCATGAAAAATCACAGAAATACAAAAAGGCATCATAATCAAATGAGGATGACTTTATTAGAATAGACCAACGGTCAGAACCCAAGCATCTATAACCAGAGAAGCTGAAAGAGCCATCTATAAGAAGTACAAAGGGCATCTATCAGTAAATCCCCAACCTAAAATATGTCAATTAACTGCTGGCCTTCAGAGCTATTTGATGGCTAAGCTGCTCTTTCCTCACGATCAATGACGAATCCAGATATACAACTTCAGATATAACATTATGGTGTTGGTCCATATGTTTCTGAAGCTATGAAACCAGAGAAGGCGCTCAAGAATATTTAGATTCTATATTATTCTGCTTGTAATATATTTCTCACATAATAAAAAAAAGAACTCTAATTTGAGTTAACTAACACATGCTCTAGCATATATAAGTTAATATTTTGACCAATAATAAGAAACACAGGTCCAACACTAAAAATTAGGTTGATTGTATAGGATTATTGTTTTGCTCTTCCATGATAATTCATACTGAATATGTACCAAATTATTAGCCAGGACAGATTTATTAAGAACTATCTAGTAGTATTGATATGAGGTTATTTCAAATAGCATCCGGAGGCTTGCAATCAAGACAAAAATGTAGAAATGCAGACAAAAAATCACTACACAATATTGAAATTCTAGAATTCTATTTAAATCCTCTTTAGATCTGAAACTCGGGACTATGAAAGGAAAGCACACACATAATATAAGCAAGCATGAGACATTTGAAATTTAAATAATTACCTTTCATGAGATAGATAAACTCCATTTGAAGAGCTTCGCGCGGATCCATCATATGCTAGTTATTTGAGGTGCATTTTGTCCATTTCCTGTGTAAAAGATAACTACAGCATGATTCGCATCACATCATATGATATTTATAGTACACGCTGAATTCACAATGCATGAAAACAGAACATGGGAGCATATAGTTGCAGCCTTGCAGGAGCAATTTTGTTTGAAATAGCTAGCTAATTGCAGTAAGCAATAAAAGCAATAAGTTGTGAGATGCCCATTTATAAGTACGCACACATTCAATCTGAAAATCAGGGGTGTACACATGGCTGTCCGATCAGCATCATCATAAAAATTTATAAGCATAGGACCAAGAAGTGATGATGATTTTTGAAGTAAACATCATTATTTGCATTCAAACTGAACCAAATACAAAGAATAACAATTTCAATCCAGTTTAGAAATGCTTGCAGAAACTAACTTTGAACCTTGATTCCGTTCTATCATTTAGCATAACATCTGAAAAATGCAACTTTCTTAGTAACCGTACAACAATGATGCATTTCAAACTAAAAAGAAACTAATGCCATTAATCTAAGGTCCAGGCTATTTTGAAATTTAGATCTTAAAGGTGGAGGAGGTATAACCAATCATGATTCAATTACTGGTGCTTGAAATCTAATAAAATAGAAGAACATGCGCCAGGACCTAGAACATTAAAGGTGGAGGAGGAGGTATAACCAATCATGATTCAATTACTGTGCTTGAAATCTAATAAAATAGAAGAACATGCGCCAGGACCTAGAACAGCCAGCAATAATTCCGATGGACTTCCATGAGTACGCCTTATAGCTCGCTCCTGTGTCGTACCTCTGTATCGGTACAACTTGACATCAGTCTGTATTGTATATAAATTAGTAAGCAATAAAATTTTGGAAGATAAAAGAATTTAATTGCATGAGCTTACCTGGCGAAAAAAGGAAGAACATAAATTCTGATTTTTCTGAGCATCATTATTGTGAACCTATTAACTCTGAAGAAAAAAGTACAGACTCAGAAAGGAAAAACAACATGAGAATTGGCCATTTATAGTAACAATAGAATCCAAGACAAACATACACTAAATAGCCTATAACCCATATTTAAGTCATACTAATATCCACTAACAATGCAGTAAAAGCATAAGAGGAAAAAGTGCAAGGAAATACCCATGGGACGCTTGCCAAGCCAAATATGGAGCCGCATTGAACGCTGATGGACCAACACCACGACCATCCAATCCATCAATAGCAGCAAAATTAACAGGAGCAACATCAGAAATATCTATACATCCATCCATATCATCAAATATAAACGTCATGTGACCAGGCAGTGATACCTTGAACGGAAAACGCAGGAACACCATGGACGTCATCTTGAAGAGCACCACAGGGAGGAGCAGGACAGGAAGCACGCCCGCGTGGTGGCCGCCTGCTGGAAACGCTGGAGGAGGATGGAGAGGCCACGCGCAGCAGCGACGCGAGCACGTCGCCGTGGAAGAGAAGAGGCGGGAGGGGCGGAGGTGAGTGGCGGCGACGGCAGTCAGACGCGGCCGGAGCTCGCCCACCCGCGCTTGCAGGAGCTTGCCCTGGCTGGCCTGCGCCCGCACCGCGCCGCCGGACCTCGCCCCGTGCCGGCTAGAGGTCGCCCGCGCCCGCGCCGGCCGGAGGTCGTGCTGGCAGGAGCCGGCGGCGATGGGGATGGGGCGGCGGCGGCGTGGGATGGGAGCTGCTCGGAGTGGGGAAATGAGGGCAGCCCGAGATCTAGGGTTAGAGCTCAGTCTATATGTACGAAGGATCTCTTTATAATTTCCGAAAGGTGTAGGGTTTTTTTGCAAACATACCACGGTACTGTTCAACACTGTAGCACACTGTAGTTGCTACAGTGCTCAGAGCGCGGAGAGGCCGCGATTTTGTTCAGCTTTGATATAGTTAGTAATCTGTTGTCATCACCCATTCCTTGCCGCCCTCCCTTGATCTTTGTGTGTCATTCGTGGCGACGACACGCAAGTTGAGTCATCTGGAGAGTTATTAGCTGTAATGCGGGGCTTTCACTCGGGCAAATTAATGTCCACGAGAGGGTCACTGACTGCTGGAATTCATGAGGAAGGGCTTAAACTGTCCACGTGCAAAATCACTGAGGCTGCCAGTGGAGGACCACTTGTTGATTGTGATGGGAATATTGTTGGCATCAACTACTATGATGGGGAAATAAATCCATTCCTACCAAGTAATCTTATTTTAAAATGCTTGGGGCCTGATCTATACTGGGCTGCAAGTGAACGAATACAAATGAGATAAAAGAATCTTCCACGCCTCATAGCGACGGTCCGAAAGTACGCACTGATGATGAACTTAGGCTTATACTGCTCCCTGGCGACCTGATGGATTAAAAATAAGAGAAATAAAGTAAATGCGTTCTTAGAAGGTTTTGGTTATCCCTTGCCAAGTTTTGCTGATGATGGCATGTACTTGAAGTGGGATTTTGAAGAGGGATTTGGCGGAGATATTTGTTGTGAACCCACTAAGAGAGTTACTTCAAAGATGTCTCGAAGTGTTGTGGCACTTGCCTCCTTCCTTCGTGTTGAAAAAACTGATAATTCTGGGGAATTCACAAAGGGTGCAAGAAAGTTTGCTTGCACAGGTGTATTTATTGGATGCGATGGATCCACTACCAGAATTCTGACCTCAGCAAGTTTGATTAGAAGTTCTGGTGATGAAAAGAACATTCATCCTGAATGGATTATTGAAGTGTGCCTTCCAAGTAAGCGACGTGTCGATGGGACATTGCAACATTATAGTTTACAGGATAATGTGGCTATTGTTAGCATCAAGGATGCCCGCAGTTGTCATGCAGCAGAACTCGATGCAACCTCTCAATCAGAGGTTGGAGCTCAGGTAGTAGCTCTAGGGCGTGGCTTTAAATCAGGCAAGTTAATGGCCACAAACGGGCTGTGACAGGCAAACGTAAAAAAATTGGTCGCAAAGTGCTTCAGATATCCACCTGTAAAATCACCAAGGCTGGGATTGGAGGCCCCCTTGTTGATTTTGATGGGAACTTTGTCGGCATGAACTTTTATGACATGGAGCAAACTCCTTACGTACCAAGGGTTAGAATCCTGGAACTCATGAAGTGTTTTAATGCAGAGCAGGATGTTCCTGTCGAGACTCCAGACAAGTTTCCTAGCTAGCCCGTTCCTGACCCAGAATGGTTTTATCTGTCTCGTTACCCCGCTGAACCTTATGTAGAATTTGTGTTAGATTAAAAGTGTTCGTTTGTATGTTATATGAACAGAATCTGAGGAGAATTTGTGTTAGAGTAAAAGTGTTCGCTTGTATTTTATTTTAACAGAATAGTTCTGGCCCGTTCCTGTGGAACTTGTGTAGCCTATCCCTTACTTGATTTGTTAGAAAATGCGAATTCATTTTGTATCTCTACCCTGTACTTCTAGTTACAATTTCGTTTCACTGTGTTCTGTATTTTTGTGTGCAATTGATGCTAACGGGAAAGTGTACTGACAGGGGTAGCTTTTGATTATCCATGGCGAGGATGGTGGCTGATCTTGCTTTTCAGCATCAATATCTTGTGTGAAGCTACCAAGGTGTGGAAATGACTCTTCCTTTGTCAAGAGATCTTCAATGTTCCGAGCAGAAGCTCGGAATCCGAGAAATATACTACCGATGGCCGGTCGAGAAAGATGGTCCCAACAACCGAATTGGTGAGGAACAAGCATAGTTGCCAAGTTTCCGGTTCGGTGGGAACGAGGGACGGAATCGCTAGGTTGCCAACTAAATGGAACGATGGGACTATACATCTCTGGATCGATCATCGATAGCGGGGACGCGACCCATATAGTTTTGGGACGATGAACCTGGAACGATAGGTTGGGTCGATAGATTGCTTATTACTTACCGTGGATGTAATCTTTTTTTACCGTGGATGTAATGGGTTTGTAGGGCCATACGTTGTTGTCCTGACTGTACAGTATGGGCCTTGATTGCCCTGACGAGCCCAGGAAAGAAATGCATCAGCTGTTTGCTCCGTTGACCCTATCCCTATCGATGAAAACCTACAGAATGGACTAGAAACGCTGCCGCCGGGCAAAATAGAAAGCCAGAGGTAGTCCCCATTCCAGGCTACTATGGAGCGGCCGCGGACTGCAGAGGCCGCCGCGGCGTGATTACGGCCGGCGGCGCATCCGCGCATGATTCATCATGTACTCCTGTACACCAACGTGAAGCCGTCGGCGGCCGGACGGCCGGAGTTGGCAGACGGATGGCGGACCGAGGACGCAATGGACACCAGGTAAGTCTGTAGCCCCCCCCCCCCCCCCCCCCCCCCCCCCCCCCGTGAACCAAGCATTCCATTGCCATGTCTGATTCCTATTACGAGTCGAGAAGCTAGCGTAGAGGTCGCGGCTGAACCGGGGTGGAGTACCCGTTGTCCGGGACGTGTTCCGGTGACCGAATCGCATCGTTCCCCACATCGACCCCGAACCTCGATCCGGGACGACGAACCTGGTTCAGGGGACGAGGCACCGTTCCCCGTTCCCGGCTACTATGGGAACAAGGGTGGTGCCCGTGCAAGAACTGATACAGATAATGGTTCTCTGAGGTGCTGTCAATGGTTCAACCAAGGCGGTCATTAACGGATCAGGCAGTGTTGTACTATATCATTATTTTCTGAGGATTTCACTTTACAATAATAATTGTTAGATGTGTATAGGTCTTTTACTGTATATCCCCATTATATAAGGGGTTAACTGCACATCACACATATATATGTATTGGCCTTTGGCCCCTTGAGAATACAGTTGCTCATTTATCTAACATGGTATCAGAGCCCATGTTAGGCTCTCCTCCTCCCCGCACGTAGCAACTCCATGCTGCCCCCGCCTCCGGCCTGCCGCGTCGCCGCCGCCGTTCCCGGCCTGCTGTGTCACCGCCGCCATCCCCGGCTTGCTGCGTCGTTGCCACCATCCCTGGCCTGCTGCGTCGTCGCCGCCGTTCTCGGCCTGCCACGCCACCTCTGTCGTCCCCGGCTTGCCGCACCGCCGCCGCTAATGTCCGCGGCCTGCCTCGTCTGGCCGCCGCTCGTGCCCGGCCTGCCGCGACTCCACGTCCGGTCGCCGCCCGTGCCCGGTCTTCCGCGACTCCGGCTGCCTATGCCGCCTCCCGCGGCTCCGGCCGCCGGCCCCGTTCGTGTGAATCGAGCTGGTGAGCTCGGGCTGCGATTCAGATCCATATTCTCCCTCTTGTGACTTTTCAAAAAAAAAATCGAAAAAAACAGAGAGCCCGATATGTCTTCTTCAGGCTATGTTGTTGTTCCTCGGTGCTCCATGATCTTTGATGGCACCAACTATACAGAGTTTGTGGGTTTTATGCGTATCCACATGCGCAACCTTCTGCTTTGGGGCGTTCTATCTGGCGAGGTCTCCTGTTCGCCGTGCCCCGTTGCTCCTGTGGCTCCTACTCCACCAGCGCCACCCGTTCTTGCCGCTGATACTTCTCAGGCTGATCGGGATGCCGCAAAGACTGTTGATGAGGCTGCACTTGAGACTTATGACAAGGAGGTATCGGATTACTCGGATTCTCTCTCCATCTATCGCGATGCTCTGTCTGATTATACT
This sequence comes from Poa pratensis, assembly GCA_947311845.1. Classification (NCBI taxonomy): domain Eukaryota; kingdom Viridiplantae; phylum Streptophyta; class Magnoliopsida; order Poales; family Poaceae; genus Poa; species Poa pratensis. Next base: position 16,099,265 of record CAMZMU010000077.1, read on the forward strand.
CAGTGGTGCAATGAGGATGCTCGTGCTGTTGCTATCCTCACTGCCAGTGTTCTACCTCAGTTTGCATCTGAGTTTATGGGATTGGGCACTGCTGCTGCGATGTGGACTTATCTGTGTCAGCGCTATCAGCCCTCTGGTAATTCTCTCTACCTATCTATGGCGCGTCAGGAGCATGATCTTCAGCAGGGCGACTCTACTGTTGATGAGTTCTACACACAGTGATCTGCCATCTAGCGTCAGCTTGACTCTCCGAGGACTATTGTTTGTGGTGCTTGCTGATGCTGTCAGACAGTGAGGTCAGATTTGGATTTTCAGCGTGTCCATGAGTTCTTGTCTCGCCTCCGTACCGAGTTTGAGCCTCGGCGTGCTCACTTGCTTGCCCGTGGTCGTCGTGTTCCTATATCAGAGGTACTTGCAGAGCTTTGAGCTGAGGAGACACACCTTCGTTCTGCTGGTTTACTTGTGGCTCCCACTGTGCTAGCTGCCTGAGCTCCTGTGTCGTCTGCTCCACCGCTGCTCCCCACTCCTTCAGGGGGGGTGAGCGGGCACCCTCCTTATGCATGATCAGGCCAGTCTCGCTCTCACACCTTCTGTGGCTATTGTAAGAAGCCGGGTCACCCAGAGTCTGACTGTCACCAGAAGCAGCGCGACCTGAGTCGCTCCTCTACTGCGGCTCGCGCGCCTTCGTCGACTCCGTCACTCACTAACCAGGATATTGTGCGGCTCAAGCGTATTCTGGCTTCCTCGGGCTCTTCCTCGATGGGCACCATTGCCTCATTGACTACTTCCACTACTGCTACTCCGCCACCGCCGCCTACACAGTCAGGTACATCTCCGTGAGTTCTGGATTCTGGAGCTTCCTTTCATATGTCTTCTGATTCTTCCGCTTTGTCTTCTCTTCGACCCCTTGATTCTCCTGTCAATGTTCTCACCACCGGTGGCACGCCCCTTCCTGTTGCTAGTCGTGACACCCTTTCTACTCTGTCTTTCTCTGTTCCTAGTGTTTCTCATGTTCCTCGTCTTACCATGAATCTTTTTTCCGCTGCTCAACTTACTGATTCTGGTTGTCGTGTCATTCTTGATCCGACTCATGCTCTGTTCAGGATCGTCGCACCAAGACTCTAGTTGGAACTGGCCCTCGGCGCCGTGAGGCTCAGGGCCTTTGGGAGGTTGACTGGCTTCATGTTCCTTCCACTGCCACCACACCCGCCAGTTCACATGCTCTTGCTGCCTCCTCTTCTGCGTCCTTCCAGCAGTGGCATCATCGACTTGGTCATATCTGTGGCTCTCGCTTGTCCTCTAGTGCATCAAGGTGTCTTAGGGTCTGTCTCTGGCGATGTTTCCTTACATTGTAATGGTTGTAGACTTGGCAAACAGACTCAGTTACCTTATCCTACGAGTGAGTCAGTATCTCAACGTCCTTTCGACTTAGTTCATTCTGATGTATGGGGTCCTGCTCCCGTTGATTCGAAAGGTGGTCATCGCTACTATGTTCTATTTATTGATGACTTCTCTCGCTACACTTGACTCTATTTTATGAAATCTCGCAGTGAGGTTCTCTCTATATACAAGCGATTTGCTGCCATGGTTTACACCCAGTTGAAAGGACAAGGATGTCGCCTAGAGGGGGGGTGAATAGGCGATTAAAACTTTTCCAGGTCAGGCTTGCTAATTGCGGAATAAAACTTGGTGATTAAATTAACAAGCCAACAACCTAAGTAAACTAGGCTCACCTATGTGTAACTTATGCTAAACAAGACAAGCAACAAAGTGATAGCAAGATAAAATACTTCAAGCACGAAGGCTATCACAATGTAAAGTGCATAAGTAAAGAGCTCGGGTATAGAAATAACCGAGACACGCGGAGACGAGGATGTATTCCCGAGTTCCTCCTTTTTTGGTGAGTACGTCGCGTTGGAGAGGTGTGAACCAACACAATGGTTCAACAACCACAAAGGTTCACCTTCTTCTCCGATGAACCGCACCACAAAGGTTTGGTTCACCTTCCACTATCGGAATCCTTCGAGGCGGAAATCCGGAGCCTTTCAACAACGATCCGGGGCACAACCCACAACGGGATTGGGGGCAACCGAACAGCTACAAGTGACCACACAAGGGTCTCAACCACCACGCAGGCGTCTAGGGTCCAAAGACCCAAGAGTAACAAGTTCACAAGCTTTCAACTTCCACGAATCCTCGTGGAGAGCACAAACCGATGCAACGAAGCAATGGCAAGAGCACAAGGCTCAAATCCTTCACTCTCGAATCCCACCACAAGCAACTAATGCTTATGGGGGGAGAAGAGAGGAAGAACAATGAAGAACACAACAAATGGAACTTCAAGATCAAGATCCAAAGGGTTCCCCTCACTTAGAGCAGAGATGGATTGGTGGAAATGTGGATCTAGATCTCCTCTCACTTTCCCTTAAAGATATGCAAGAATCTTGGGAGGGATTGAGAGGTAGGCAAGCTTTTCCAAAGGTCAACAATGGAGGAGAGAGAGGGAAAAACGAGCTCAAAAGATTAGGGAACCGTTGGGGAAGAAACCCCCTTAAATAGGTCCCCTCAAAAATCTGCCCGTTGCAGACGAAAAAGGCCGCAGCGGTAGTACCGGGCCGATCACGGTAGTACCGAGCCGCGTTGACATAAAGAAGCAACGAAGACTGCAGGAAGCTTCCCAGCGCTGGTCCGCTTCGGTAGTACCGGACCGGCCGGCCCGGTAGTACTTCCTTCCCGGTAGTACCGAGCCACTACCGGGGCTACTACCGGTTAAAAAATCCTCGAATAGAGAAAGCCTCCCGGAGATGCGGTAGTGACCCGGTACTGGCTGCGGTAGTGCCGCACGGCCAAAAAGACAGGGTCACCCGGTAGTACCGGGCTTGGGTCGGTACTACCGGCCTAAGAAGAAACTGCAGAAACAGATAAAGAAAACCGCAATAATTTTTTCGTCCAAACTCCGAATCGAGTGAAACCAATTTTGATGGAAATGTAACGACAAGATCTTTCCTACAAAAAGTGGAAATATTAAGAACCATAAATAGAGTTAAGTTGCCACACATGGGAAGGTGTGGAACTTTCCTCAAGGATAAACCGATAATATTTCCAACACGAAAACCCAACAAGTTTTTCATCCGGACTCCGTTTTCTATGATCTTGGGCTTGCTCCAAAGATAATCACAAGCACTACAAGATCATGCATAAACACATCATAGTCCATCATGTGAGGAGGATAACACAAGAGGAGAGTTTGACCTCTCTATAAGAGACGAACCGGTAAAACCTCCAACATAAAAAACACCATATCACAAGATATTCAAATGAAATCCGTTTTTGATGAACTAGAGCTTGGTATGGAGATGAACACAAGCTCTAAATTCTCACATGGATAAAAGCCAAATAAGAACCAAGAAAGATGATATGCCAAATATGCAAAGATTTGAGCTCTCCACAAAGATGCGATCAAGTTACTCACTTGAGAGGCCCTCTTGATAGTACGCCGTCTATCCTATAACCCGGTCTCCCACTAACGCCACGAGACTGGTAAAATAGAAAACCTATCAAGATCATACCTTTGCCTTGCGCATTCCACTTGAGCTAGATGATGACGATCTTGACTCTCTCAAGTTGGAACACCTTTCTTGATTGTGCTTGCTAGCACATGCTTGATGAAGACTTCTCCAAATACTCCCCCATACACCATTATGAGAGAGCCTCGCTTTGCTCCGTCTTCATGAAGATGATGTCTTGAATCCTTCAAGACATACTTGCAATATGCTCAACTCTACACATGACCATTCTCCTTATAAACCCTTGAATAGAGCATTGATCATCATGTAATCTTCTAGAGTCCAACACATGAACTCCAATCTTTTCCTATGGACAAGATCTACAAGTATATCTCAATGCAAACATTAGTACATAAGGATTGTCATTAATTACCAAAACCACGCATGGGGCAACACATGCACTTTCACCAGTTTTCCACGCCCATTCGTGTTTTCCGTGCTGACTCGGCTGGTGAGTATATCTCCCAAATGTTGCGTGGTTTTCTTGCCGAGCAGGGTACTCTTGCCCAGTTCTCTTATCCTGGTGCACATGCTCAGAATGGCGTTGCTGAGCGCAAGCATCGCCACCTCCTCGAGACGGCTCGTGCGATGATGATCGCCGCCTCTCTTCCTCCCCATTTTTGGGCTGAGGCTGTTTCCGCATCCACCTATCTTATCAGCATCCAGCCTTCGGGTGCCTTGCAGGGTGGTATCTCCATGGAGCATCTCTCTGGTCATTCCCCTGACTACTCCGCTCTTCGTATGTTTGGGTGTGTGTGCTATGTTCTTCTTGCTCCGCGAGAACGCACCAAATTGACTGCTCAGTCAGTTGAGTGTGTTTTCCTTGGATACAGTGATGAGCACAAGGGTTACCGGTGTTGGGATCCTGTTGCTCGTCGGCTACGTATTTCCCGTGATGTGACTTTTTATGAGTCTCGTCCATACTTCCCGCGTCCCACCTCCTCGACCTTTTCAGTTCAGGATCTCTCCTTCCTTCTACTTCCCGACACATCTCCCTCTGTGCCTCATGTTCCTCCTCCTCCACCTCCACCTCCGGTGAGTTCCTCTATTCCTGATACACCACCGACGCCACCCTCTCCTCCTTCCTCCTCTCCTCCATCGTCACCTACCTCTCCACCTCCTGCTCCGGCGTGTCCTCCCCTTTCTCCCTTTCCTCTCCACTATACTCGATGTCCTCGTGTTGTGGATAATCCTTCTGACATGCCTTCTACTTCTGGAGCGCCACCTTCCCTGTCTACACCGGTTCATAACCTCCGTACTCAGCCTTCTTTACGGCCTCCTGATCGCTATTCTCCTTCCCAGTATGGTCTTTCGGCTGTTGCTGAGCCCACTTCCTATCGGGATGCCATGGCTCAGTCTGAATGGCAGCTTGCGATGGCTGAGGAGATTGCTGCACTTGAGCGCACTGGCACGTGGGATCTGGTTTCCCCTCCTCCTGGTGTTCGTCCCATCACATGCAAGTGGGTCTATAAGATTAAGACTCGCTCCGATGGCTCTCTTGAGCGTTACAAAGCTTGTCTTGTGGCTCGTGGCTTTCAGCAGGAGCAGGTACGCGATTATGATGAAACGTTTGCTCCCGTGGCCCACATGACCACCGTTCGCACTCTTCTTGCTGTGGCTTCTGTTTGTCATTGATCTGTGTCCCAACTTGATGTCCAGAACGCCTTTCTCAATGGTGAGTTGTGTGAGGAGGTTTATATGCAGCCACCACCGGGGTACTCTGTTCCTGATGGTATGGTCTGCCGCCTTCGGCGCTCCCTCTATGGCCTTAAACAAGCCCCTTGCGCCTGGTTTGAGCGTTTTGCCTCTGTGGTGACTGCCGCTGGTTTCTCGCCTAGCGACCATGACCCCGCGTTGTTTGTCCACACCTCTTCTCGTGGTCGGACGCTTCTCCTTCTATATGTTGATGACATGATCATCACTGGTGACGACTCTGAGTATATTGCCTTTGTTAAGGCCCGTCCTCCGCGAGCAGTTCCTGATGACTGATCTTGGTCCACTTCGCTATTTTCTTGGGATTGAGGTTTCTTCGACCTCTCATGGCTTCTTCATCTCCCAAGAAAAATATATTCAAGATCTTCTTGCTCATGCCGCTCTTGGTGATGAGCGTACTACTGAGACTCCTATGGAGCTCAACGTTCAGCTTCGTGCTACTGATGGTAGTCCCCTCACTGATCCCACACGCTATCGCCACCTCGTTGGGAGCCTTGTCTATCTAGCTGTCATTCGTCCAGATATATCATATCCTGTCCACATTCTGAGTCAGTTTGTTTCAGCTCCCAGCTCTGTCCACTATAGTCACCTCCTCCGTGTTCTACGATATCTTCGTGGCACGATCTCTCGCCGCCTTTTCTTTCCTCGCTCCAGTTCTCTCCAGCTCCAGACCTACTCTGATGCTACGTGGGCTAGTGATCCTTCTGATCGCCGCTCGCTGTCTACCTATTGTGTTTTTCTTGGAGGATCTCCCATCGCCCGGAAGACGAAGAAACAGACCGCAGTTTCCCGCTCCAGTGAAGAGGTGACCTGGTTGCGATGGTTACTAGAGGATTTTGATCTTTCTGCTGCTGCCCGACTCCTCTATTATCAGACAGTACAGGTGCTATCAGCATTGCGCGTGACCCGGTGAAGCATGAGCTCACCAAGCACATCGGTGTGGATGCCTCCTTTGTGCGTGCTGCTATGCAGGATTAGATTATCGCTTTTCACTATGTGTCCTCTGAGTTACAGTTGGCGAATTTCTTCACGAAGGCTCAGACTCGAGCGCAGCATGGGTTCTTTCTTTCCAAACTCAGTGTTGTTGACCCATCATGAGTTTGAGGGGGGTGTTAGATGTGTATAGGTCCTTTCCTGTATATCCCCCATTGTATAAGGGGTTTACTGCACACCATACATGTATATGTATTGGCCTTTGACCCCCTGAGAATACAGTTGCTCATTTATCTAACAATAATATTCTCTTTGTTCAAGTATTTAGCTCTACAGTAAGTAACACGTGCAAAAGGAATATCTAATATCTAATTTTATATTATTTTCTTTTGTGTTAGGAAAAATATTAAATTGTCTAACATTGTTTTCACTTTTTGATATGTCGAATGTTTGATTATAATTGGTTCCAGTTCTCATCTGTTAATGCCACTGACATTAACAGTTCATATTTGTCTAATGTTGACCTTGATGATTTTTATGCCCATTTTCTTCAAATTGTACTTACAAATTCCGGTGATATCATTCTTCAGGTACATCGTGCGATGCTTCATAATGGAGAGAGAGTTGCAGTGAAAGTTCAGCGACCAGGACTCAGGAAACTTTTTTACATTGACCTAAGTAAGAGACATATATGCTGTTGGTGTTCTTAAATCGAAAACTATTGCTTATTTAAAAAACAGAACAACTTGTACTCTAGTGAATTTGATGGATATTTTACTATCTTTTATACATAAGAAATAGGTGACATTAAGCGCTTTTGTTTTTCGTTTCCTCTTTTCTTTCTTACGTGCATAAATTATTATAATACTGTTTTTTCTCTGCGTATACTTTATCCAAACTGTATTATATTAACCGATTTATACACTATTGGCGCTAATCATCTTAAAACCTATTCTTTGTTTTCCTCTAGGGAATCTAAAGCTAGTAGCTGAGCAATTCCACAGAAGTGAAAAATTCAGAGGCCCTTCAAGGGACTGGATTGGTATTTATGATGAATGTTCAAAGTAAGCATACATGAATGTATTGGACGTTTAATATGTATTATTTGTGATGATCCCTAATCGAATTCATCTATTGATACAATGTTTTTATTATGTTAGTCCTTATTCAATCCTGAGTGTTTTGCCCTTTTTTTTGGTTTAGTGGAATGGCTATTTCTCTACCATTTTATCTCGCATTGTGACCACAATATTTTTCTCCAAACAATAGGTGTTGAGTCGGCAATGCCAATCTGTAAATTCATCATGTCCATATGGCAATTTATGCTTGTAAGTAACTCATAGGTTGAGAAATAACACTCCTATGTAATTTGTAATATCCCCGTGGGCGAGGGTCATAGTTTTACTTTTATTACGTATTTGGTTTGGTAGTAGTGTAGTACCTTAAAAAGTGGCATTCACACTAACTTGTAAGTGTCGGCGTCACGTTCCCCAGGGTACCCCAAACGTCGGGCGTGTGGGTCGCCTCGCAGCGAGAGAATTACAAAATCATACCACAATTGGGGCAGGAGTAACGAGTCAGTACCAACACTACTAATTTTTTCAAAATCATACCAACACTGGGGTAAACACAACACGCGGCGCTGATATCTCGTTTTAAACGCTCTGACGAGGCGGGGCCACTGTCAGGGTTGACGGCCGTTAGCTGCTGCCGTCTGGGGCTACCCAAGTTTGACTCTACGGGTGAGGTAGAGCTGAGATGTTTGTGGAGCCCACCTGTCAGCCCCATGTCTTACCGTCCCCCCCTCTCTTTTTCTTCCTCCTCTCCTCTCTCCGGCCAGATGCCTCCAGTCCACGGTCCCTGAGCTCGCCGCAGATGCCAACCAAACTCCGCTCGCGGGGCGCCGGCGATGGAGGCCAGGGGCCGCGGGGTGTTCCCGAACAAGCCCACCCTCCCCTCCGCCCCAAGAAGCGCCCCTCCCCGCTCTCGCTCGACGCAGACGCTCCTCCCGGCCACGCCCCCGCCGCAGTCCCCCTCCCCGCTCCCGCTCGACTCCTTCCTCCTCCACCTCACCGCCACCTCAGCTCCTCCCCCGCCCCCGTCCCGCGCCGCCACCAGCACCAGCAGCCCCACCACCACTCCACCCCGACCCCGCCACCCTCCTTCCTCTCCCCATCCGCGCAGGCCCTCGTCCTCGAGCTCTCCTCCACGCCACTCCATTCCCTGCCAGCCGGCGACGACCTCCTCCGCGCCGCCGACCTGCCTTCCCTGCTCAAGGCGCTCGAGCTGACCGGCCACTGGGAGTGGGCGCTCGCGCTCCTCCGCTGGGCGCGCGCCGACGGCTCCGTCCCCGTCGACGCCACGGCCCTCGAGATGGTCGTCCGCTCGCTCGGCCGCTCGGCCTCGACGTCCGCGCCTACACCACCGTGCTGCACGCACTCTCCCGCGAGGGCAGGTACGGCCGCGCGCTCCGGCTCTTCGACGAGCTCCGGCGCGAGGGGGTGGAGCCCACGCTGGTCACCTACAACGTGGTCCTCGACGTGTACGGCAAGATGGGCCGCTCCTGGCCACGGATCGTCGCGCTGCTGGAGGAGATGCGGGCCGCGGGGGTCGAGCCCGACGGGTTCACCGCCAGCACGGTGATCGCCGCCTGCGGACGGGAGGGGCACGTCGACGAGGCGGTGGCGTTCTTCGAGGACCTCAAGGCCCGTGGCCATGCCCCGTGCGTAGTCACCTACAATGCGCTCCTGCAGGTGTTCGGCAAGGCCGGGAACTACACGGAGGCGCTGCGGGTGCTGAAGGAGATGGAACAATGTCCAACGGCAGCAGCTAACGGCCGTCAACCCTGACAGTGGCCCCGCCTCGTCAGAGCGTTTAAAACGAGCTATCAACGCCGCGTGTTGTGTTTACCCGAGTGTTGGTATGATTTTGAAAAAATTAGTAGTGTTGGTACTGATTCGTTACTCCTGCCCCAATTGTGGTATGATTTTGTAATTCTCTCCCTCGCAGCTATTGGAGATAAGATTCCGGCACACGCGGCAGATCCCGGGAGGGGCCAGAGCCACCGGACGCCCTCTCGGGAGAATGAAGAGGCATGGAGATGTTTAAGCAGCCCGGGAGGAGACAAACATCTCCACGGAGCCGGGGATATGTGTACCCCTGGAACCGGTGTGCTACCCGCACGGCGGAGGCGAACCTAGGCGGGAAGCTATGCTACGACGGAGCTTCTAGAAGATGTCCTAGGGCCCTGTCTCAGGAAGCAGACGGTCCCTGAGGAGGCCGCCGCGGACATCACCAGAACGCGATGGCAAGGCATGTCGGGCTCTTTCATCTTCCCCGGGAAGCGCCCGCGGCGTGCGGGAAGCAAGGTTAACGCCAAGATACCCGTGGCGGCGACCGAGGCGTGTTGCCCGGCAAGCAGACGCCTATGACCTCGGGAAGGTCCGAGCAGAGACAGCGGTAGCTACAGCGATGGAGAGGGAAAGGCGGGACTTAAATGTCCCTCCCGCCAAGGTACTCTTGTGTATATGGTAAACTGAAAATCTGGATGCAATCCCGTCTTTATGAGGATTTTTGCTGCTATTTCACGGCCAATATTTGGCTGCTCTTAAAATATTAAGGGCCAGTCGGTTTTAGGGGATCTAGATGGGTCAGATATTTTTTGTTCAAAACCATAAACTAGTGGCTATTTTTACAGGCCAGGCCGTTTGAACTTTGAAGGGATCTGTTAGTGATGCTCTAAGGCGGCCCAAGAAGCCACAGAAGCACCGCACATACACTCTGTCAGGATTGGCATACACTTGACCTCTGACACATTACAGGGTATGTTGAGGCCTGTGTAGTTCCCCATAACTCGAACACATGGACGTCATAATAAATCCCTATAAATGCAGTCCCTTTTCAATCATTTTCAATTGTCGTTTACACAAGGTCCACATTGATAAGGTTGCGAGCCGGTTACCCGATGGCGTGGAAAGATGATGAATACTGCTGCTCGTCTTGCGCTGGTCAATTCGGTGCTCATGGCGATCCCCATCTACATGTTGACAGTGCTACAACTTGGGAAATGGGCTATCAAAAGAATAGATAAGATCAGACGGGATTTTCTTTGGAAGTCTAAAGCTGAGGGGATGCGTGGAATAAACTTGGTGCACTGGCGAATTGTGTGTCGCCCTAAATCTTGTGGGGGACTTGGAGTGTTGGACCTTGAAAAATTCAGTCGTGCCCTCCGACTCCGCTGGCTATGGTATGAATGGAGAGATCCTGACAGACCATGGGTGGGAACAAAGGTGCTATGTGACATGGTGGACTCCTCGCTGTTCGATGCTTGCACCAAAATCACCCTGGGTAGAGGGGAAAAAGCAAAGTTCTGGTCATCTACTTGGCTGGATGGAGTGGCACCGGCTCAGCTCGCTCCTAATCTGTTCAAGTTAACCAGGCTCAAGAAAATTTCTGTGGCGTCCGCAATGGTGGAAGGCAAATGGATGCAGGGATTGCACCGGATCAATACAGAGGTACAGCTTCGCGAATTCACAGCGCTTTGGATCAGATTGCAGGGAGTCCACCTCTCCGATGGCGAAGATCAGATTCATTGGAGGTTCTCTGCCTCTGGAAATTACAGTGTTGCCTCGGCGTATAAGACTCAGTTTCTAGGCACATACTCGCATATTAACTTTGCCAAGCTTTGGAAATCAAAGGTGCAACCTAAATGCAAGCTTTTCATCTGGTTCTGGCTCCGACAACGCATTCTCACGGACGACAAACTGGCTGTGAGGGGCCTGGACCATGGCGCTGCATGTGTCTTCTGCGACCAGGAGGAGGAAACTGCAACGCATTTGGCCCTGGATTGCCCTTTCGCTCGCTCAGTCTGGGCTCTCCTCGTGCATTGGACTGACACTCCTAATCTGCTAATCCAGCGTCTGCAATTTTCCTCTCGGCTGAGTGGTGGGAACATATGACTATGAAGTTGTCAAAGGACGAGCTCATGGTGGCGATCTATGGAGTATGACACATTTGGAAGGAAAGGTGTCGCCGGATTTTTCAGCAAGCAGCCCTCTCTGAGCAGCAGCTCTTCGACCTTCTGCGAGATGACATGTTGCTGCTGGGCACTCATTTGGCAAGGCAAACTGCAGTGATTCAAGAGCTGGAGCCTGACGGGGGATCCGACAATGGCGAGTAGTCAGTTTAGTGTGTTAAGCCCTTGGGGTGCTTCTCTTGTTTTAATTTTTTTCTATCCATATTCGGCTAGTGCCTCTCTAGCTTGTAACCAAGATATTATTCCTTCTTCTTAATTGATTCGGCAGAACCACTGCCATATTTCCTTCAAAAAAAAAAAAAAAGAGGCGCAAACAGAAGATTTCAATTGAGGTACAACCAGCACTTGCAACATGGCACCCAGTGAATTTTGTTCTGTATGCATTCAGTCCATAGTTCCAAGTTAATCCACTGGCACTGGCTTCATAGCCTCGGCTTCCTTCCTCAAACCCTCGAACAACGCCGATGATAAGTATCGCTCCCCGCGCTCGGATGAATAGTCTGAAACCACAATGCACTGGTCAGTCAGCCTTCTGAAACTTCTCCATGTTAACATTTATGATATATTTCACAAAGATGGGTATGTATGTATATGACATACCACGATGAGTTTCCCTTTGTTTTCTGGCCTCTTGGCGAGTTTGATGGCTGCCACTGTGTTTGCTCCTGATGATATCCCCACCTGCCAAAATTTGTAACCAGTTCAGCAACACTTTGATGTAATTTTATTCATTTTCACATGAACCAACAATCTAATCAGGTGAGATCGCCTCCATTTATTTTCCTCTCCAAGAGAGCATCACTGATGTTAATACATTGATTGAAGATAGCAGAGGAAAATATGTTTTTTGTGACTTACCAGAAGACCTTCTTTCAGTGCCAACTGTTGCGCCATCTTAACAGCATCCTCCCCTTTCACCTATTACATGCACAGATTCAGTAAGTTTTGTAGAATTATTCAACACAACATTAGTTTCAAATTGATTCCTTACCTCAAGAACCTTATCCATTATATCCATGTCTAGAATATCTGGCTTGAATCCCACTCCATTTCCAGTGATGAGGTGAGGCCCTGCAATTAGGTTCAGTTAACACTATGAGCAGAAACTAAAAGGGTAGTATCTAGTATGAAAAAGAAGAAGAAGAGTACATGGTCTACGAAAATTGATAGCCTACCTGGCTTGCCACCATTCAGAACATTTGCTTCAGCAGGTTCAACCCCATAGATCTAAATATAAACATATGCACGTCATGAATTTCACGATGTTATGGGTGTACTTGTGGTGTTGGTTTTAGTAATATAAAGCTGGGCTTCGGCTTTCGTTTTTTAAGAAAATCACGATGTGCTTGAATAAAAGTTATAGGAACCAATGAAGAATACCTTTGCATTGGGGTTCTTCTCTTTGAGGTACTTGCCGACACCGGTGACGGTGCCACCACTCCCGATCCCCATGACGACGATGTCAACCTGCCCAAGCGTGTCCTCCCATATTTCCGGACCGGTCGTCTCGTAGTGTACCTGCCAATTTTGATGAACATCATAAGAACACAACACCCAAGATGAATTCCTAACATTCTAGAAGATGAATTGTCATCCGTGCTTTCAAAAAAAAAGATGAATTATATTTGATTGTTTGGCCAGGGAGTAGTTTTGTGGATCCCAAATTCCCAATGGAAGCTTTATCCAAATAAACTTGACAGACATACATATTGAAAATTACAGCAAGGAATAGTACAATATTGGACTATTCTACACTCATACGCGAGAATCAAGAAAAGGTACACTAACCTTGACATTGGCAGGATTCTCAAACTGTTGGAGCATGAAGGCGCTAGGATGGTCCTCGTAGAGCTGGATCGCCTTCCTCACCGTCCCACCCATCCCCTTCGCGGGGTCAGTGAGCACGAGCTGCGCACCGAATGCCTTCATGACCACCCTCCTCTCGAGGCTGGTGTAGGACGGCATCGTGAGCACGAGCTCGTACCCTTTGAGCGCGGCCATGAAGGCCAGGCCGATGCCCATGTTCCCGGATGTGGGCTCAATCAGCGTCGTCTGTTTCAGAAGTGACTTACCGTTAGTTACAGATCCATACGGGGAACAACAGCTGCCTAGTTTGTCTTTTCTAGAAAACTCTGATTCTTTTGTCAAACCAGGCACATCGAAGGACTGCTTTGTACTCCATGTGAAGTTCAACCCGGTTATAGCTTGTCGGAAATCATGAGATGACTGACCTTGCCTGGGGTTATGAGCCCCTTCCTTTCCGCGTCTTCAATCATGGAAATCGCAGGCCTGGATCGATCATACCGCAGACATGTTAACCACACAAGAGAACATAGGTGTAATATATTCTTTTTACCTCAAATAGTACTGATCATCATAAAAAGGTTGGTGATTTTATTATCTTCTTTTTCCATGCTAGTTTTGACGCATGTATATATATACTTGTGTGCAACTGAGCATAAGACTCTTAACCGTATGAATTAAGGATCTTAGATCTAAGGCAAAAACAATTTGTCCCAATGTGGATGACGCCAGGTTACCAGCTGCACTAGGATAATTAAGTTCAGGTGTGGAACGTAAGTACATAATAGAGAGATCCCCTCCACGCTAGACTAGGATGGCGGATCGTACTAGATTGCAAAACCAGACTTTAATTAATTAACTATCGCACAACCAGAGTGCATCCCTATCTAGTTCCTTGGATCCCACTGCATATCACATTCAGTCACATTCAGGCAGACAAGAGTACATGGATCCGGAGTCCCACTTGTCCCTTTTCATTTTTTTTTCTCGCGAAAGCGACCGGGTCGATGATATTTCTTAACTTTTGGCTGGTAAATCAGAACAGCAGTTATGTCGATGTTCTCCAACCAGGGCATGTATATTATCATCAGTGCTAGTATGACTGTATGATAGATTTATTCCGGCCACTAGAAAATGAAACCGATCCCTGTCAGTCACATGTACTACTATCGTATATATGTCGTCCACGGCATTAGATTAGCTATGACAGAATGATCATGTGACCAAGTGAGCAGGAGATTAAGTATCGTAACCATGCAGTGTTACGCGGGGACAAGTTAACATGCAGCTGAATGAACGAATGAATGGGAGTACTGGCCTGTCTTTGACGCTGAAGGAGGGCTGGAGGAACTCGAGCTTAGCGGCGATCCGGGCGCCGCACCCCTCCGTGACCTTATTCAGGTAAACCATCGGCGTCCGGCCAATCAACTGCCCCCAAAAATCAAAGATTAGGAGAGGCGAAACCAGAACAATAACGAGCTGGTAACTAAGGAGGAAGAAGGGTGTATGTACGTGGGCGGCAGTGTCCCTGATGTTGAGTACGGGATCCTCTTCCTGCTGCGGCTGGGTGGAGAAGAAACTAGACCACGAGCCGCCGGCGCCGGAGATGACCCTGCTGTTGCTGACTGATCCTCCTCCTGCTCGAAAGAGAGACCTGTTCCTCCTCGCCAGCCTCATCACCATCCTCTCCATCTCTCACTCACTCGGTAATACTTCCTGCTACTAGGAATGTTGTGTTTGTAGCTACAAAAGAAGAGCGAGCTGATATAAGTAGCCGAGTGGAGTGGTGTGAAGTGAGGAGATGCTCGCGGTTGGTGAGCCGGTGTGCGTGCTACTCCATAAACAGATACAGTAGATAGGCCGCATAGTGGAGGCCGGCGGCTTGCAGTAGCACGTGCATCGTCCAGAACAATTCAATTCAAACAACTAAACGAGGTGATCTAACGAGAACCACATTCGTAGGGGGGTGTGGCTGCTCGATTTTGAGGAGCCAGGTCAAGTGCCCTTCCCTGCCCATGGCGGCGGCCGGCCGGTTGGGTGCACGCGAGCCAACTGTCAAATTCCTTTTCTTGCTCTTTGTTCTACTGCTTTTGTGACCAGTTTCGTCCTTCTCTAGCACGGCGGATTTCGAGAGGAGAGAGGAGGGAGAAAACAACGAGCAATGGTTGCATCCTGTAAAATCACATCGGGCTCGTTATCCTAAATGACCGAAACCAAGTCCAAAATACCATGTAAACACACACTTTCAGCTTTGATACACTGTATCCTATAGTGTGCATTTTCAGATAATCCAACAGGGCTATGTGACATACTGTATCCTATATTGTAGCCGCGTGTCAAGTATAGAATCAGGTATCTTTATCCGTTGAGTTTCTTCAAACCGGACATGGATTGTTTAAAATGGTTTCAGCGATCTCAGTGTGTGTACATTTTCAGATAATCCAACAGGGCTATGTGACATACCGTATCCTATATTGTATCCGGGTGTCAAGTTTAGAATCAGATATCTTTATCCATTGAGTTTCTTCAAACCGGACATGGATTGTTTAAAATGGTTTCAGAAACAAATTTGGTGCAGGAATTATCCTATTCATTTACACCCCTACCTTGGTGGTTCCCGAGCGCTAGCCGGACTGTCCAAGCCCTAACAAAGCTATCGGGGTGGAGCTCGGAATCAGGCCCGGCTTGCCCGGCCATAACGAAACCAACCCAGGGGCTGTTGGTGCATGGCCGGACGCATTCTTATCCACTACCACTCACCTACCCCATGCTCCTTTTAATGCTCAGTCGCCTGCCTCCTAGCACATCACCCGCTCCCCGTCCCACGTCCCACTTCCCGTCGCTGTAGATCACGCCGCAGTGATACCGAAGAAGTGGTCCATAATGGACAGAAACCTACAACTCCACGGGCACATTTGCCGTGGGAACCATTGACTTCTAGTGTACCAACACCGACATCACCGACAACAGTCTACGAGCAACTAGTCATTATCTAGATAGAGTCCGGCTCAGAGTAGAGTTTCAAATTTAGTTTCGAATCTAGTTTTAGTTTAGTTTAGATTTCTAGTTTAAGTTTAGTTAAAAAATACGTACTAGTTTCACCCTATCTTACTCCATAGTTAATCTAATTCGAAAATGTTCTAAGAAATACCAAATTCTGTTAGTAGTTAGTGATTTTTTCTTATAAAGTTGAAATCGTGGACACATTATTATTGTTTTCCCTCCTGTTTTAATTGTGTTTTTGTCTGTCGTTAGTAGTTCGATAATACGTGACCTGCCTCCTCGTGGTGTGATTTTTTTAAAATGTCGTGGTGTGAATTTTTGAGACCCAGCACACGTTCCAATCGTGGGGGAGGTCCTGTGTGTCGCCTAGAGGCGATGCGACTCGCCCCGTCGCCTCAAGTGACGGCTTCATGGGCTGGCCCAACAGAAAATGACAGCTCGTTTCTCTTCTTTAGCGCTCTTAATTGCCTTTTCAAATTTGAACAAATTTCAAACCCGAACAAAATTTGAATCTGAACAAATTTCAAAACTGAATAATTTTTAAAATCTGAACAATTTTAAAATTTAACAAAATTCAAATTTGAACAAAATTCAAATCCAAATAATTTTTAAAATCTGAACAAATTTAAATTTGAACAAAAATTCAAATCCGGCAAATTTCAAAACCGAACAATTTTTAAAATCTGAACAAATTACAAATCCAAAAAAAATCAAATCCGAACAAATTTCAAAACCGAACAATTTTTAAAATCTAGACAGTTCTCACTTTTTCGAAATATGAAATTTTTCATAAATAACAAATAAATGAAAGAAACAGAGAAAACAGAAAAAGGAAACTAAGCAAAAAAGGAAAACTAAAAAAAACGCCGAACCGGGCCGGCTCACTAGCGTCGCCATCCCTCATCCCCTTCAGGACGCCTGGAGCGTCCCGTAGGGCGATGTATAGGGTTTGCCAATTGTGGCCTAGCGTTTTCATTTGTGTCGCTCAACTTCTTGGGCCATGGGCCGCACTGCAGCACATACCAAATATAAACCGTTCTCTGTAAAAGAATAAACGTATATTGTTCGTCTCTAAAAAAAAAACATCTTTGGGCAAATCGACTCGTCGCGCCGCCGGCGCGTCCACTCGTGGGTACGGGCGTTCCTTCTCTCTTCATCCTCGGTTCGTCAGTTTCATCATGTTAGTCTATGTCAGATAGGCGTGTCTGATTTCAGTTGGATTGGATTCAGTTTTCTCTGAAGATCCGGGCTTGCTTTGTCTCCGATTCCGGCGGGGAGTCGAGTCCGACAAGGGCACGGCGGGCGAGAGCCACCATAAATTACGCTGATCTAGTACATCGAACTCGTAGGCAAGGCATATATTGACATGAAGGAGAAGTCGATCATGGCGAGCTCGTCCGACAGCAGCCAGGCGGACATTGCCCCGGAAACCGCTGCCATGGCTGGGGAAACCTCAGCCGGCGGTGCGGTGGCCGTAGAGGAGCGGAATAAGAAGAAGTACAAGAAGGTGAGGGTACCGAAAGAGGATCTGGACTACATACTCTCGTACAAGAGCGAGCCCCTTGAACCTTTGGATTTCAATCCCGTGCACAAGGAGATCCTTGACTGCTACCCGGTCCCTCGGGACCAATTGGAGGATTGGTTCGCCGGCCTCAATGCCGCGTACAAGGCTGCCGATGCTCCGATCTTGAAGGAGCACGCGAGGATTCGCGAGGAGTACCAGAAAAAAGGTTATGCCATTACTGGGTCACCGACAATGACGAAGAAGAAGAACGTCGTTCCCGAGCTCCTCCTCAGAGGAGGTCTCGTCCAGGGGTCATGAAGCATAAGGGAGGAACCAAGAAGCTCAACTGACAGCTGTGTGATCACTGCGTTTGTTCTGAACTTCTGATCACATCTTGGATAAACTGACCTTGGGCTGGCTTAGCCTATGTGAGTACCTTAACATTGGTTTAGACATGTGCTATATAGTGTGTTTAACGGATGAGAACACTCATCTCCTTTCCAAATGATTGAGTTGATGTCTTGTTGAATTGGCTACTACTAGTAGTACATGACACCAACCGACATCTCAAAAAAAAAAAGTGACACCAACCGATCTTTTGAAGGTGTCGGTCTATAGAGATACTAAGGGCGCTCTCGTTTGAATTTCAGTTACTCCCTCCGTTCCAAATTAATTGACTTCCAATTATCCACATGTTGATGTATCTAGACATGTTACATGTATAGGTACATCCATATTTTACGGAACGTTTTGTTTTCCAGAAGGCGGTGCGTTGAGGGGTATATACTATATGTCCACGGTCACGTCCTCGTTCACCTTAAGTAAAGATGGATACAAATATGGTTGTCCATAAACTTAGGCCCCGCTTGGTTCGGTGTTTAGTGGGCAAACCGGTCGAAAAAATTCAAGGACCTGAACAGGTCACTCTAAAAATACTGCGCGCGTAGCCGGAGGTTCCATAAACTTAACAGGCCATCCAAGCAGGGTTTTGGGGTCCGCTCCACTCGCACGCCGTTCCCCTCACTGCTACAGTGTCAATCGGCGATTTTTGGGCTCCTCCTTGCCAATCCACCTCGCTCGCCGGCGAGACGTGGGTTCCCTCTTCCTCCGGCGGCCGCTCCGGCGGCGGGAGGATGGGGGAACCCCGGATCCTGGCTTGTACATAGTGTAGGCTTGGTTAGGTTTCCTCCCGGCGGCGTTGTGGTGTGGGCGACGTGGTCGGCGAGGTTTCGGGTGTCGGCGTGCTCCTTCACCGGCGGCGGAGCTCTTCGGGTCTTCGGCGTCGCGCGTGCGGCCTCTGGAGGTTGGGGATCTTCGGATCCACTGACCTCGCCCGTCCCCGGGTATCGCGAGTGGTGGTGCTGCCGGAGAGCAAGGTTCAAGACGGTGGCTTCGCTGGGTTGTGGCTTCAAGGTGGGGATCTGCAGCGTCGGCCTCAGATCCGGAGCAGTTCGAGCTCGGGGGCCGCCCCCGGCCGATGGTGGTTCTTCGTCGTCTCTTCCAGCTCCTCGGAGGTGGATACTCCTGCGGCTCGTCAACGCCTTCGGGCTAGGGGCTCTACTGCTCCTTTGGAGGTCGTGCTGGGTGGCCGCTTCCTTCGTCGTCTCCGGCGGTGCAGGGTTCGTTCCCCAGTTGATCTCGAGGTTGAAGTTGGTGTGTGCGTTCGTCGTCGTCCTCTGTTTCTTTGCTTGTTTTGTTCAGTGTACTTGTTCGATCTTTGTTCTTCTTACTCGATGAATACAAGTATGTGAATTAGCAAAAAAAAAAAAGCAGGGTTTTGGGTGACCTTACACTCGTAAGTTGCCCAAAAACAATAAGAAAATTTCTCTGTTCTTTTTTCTTTGAAGGAATTTGTCTCTATTCTCTCTCATATGTACATATCGATTTACGGCTAAATTTCACTACACATATGAATCCTATCTTACTGCCAAAGTTCACCTTGGTCGCGTTTGGTATCCTGCAGCAGGCCGGACCAGGCCTGCCAGCTGCGGAACCAGGCTGTGCATTTGGCTCTGTGCAGCCAATTTTTTTGGCCCGCACGCTCCTTAAAGCAGGCTTGGACCAGTCCCAATAGAAACTACCGAATCGACAGTTTCCTGGAGGCAGCCCGGCCAGCTGCAGATTCCATGGCTCCCATGCACGCTCCTAAGTGAGATTTGCTTATGCTCTCTCTTAGTCTTACTTAATCTTCCTTCTACTAATCACTGATACACTGCTCGGTTCAAAATAAGTTCTACATCAAAATGATGCACTCTGATGACGTGGTTCCATTCCATTCCGGCAATCAGCTCCAACTTTCGTTAACCGTTAGCTTCTAGTTTCGTGTTCTTATCTGAAGCGTTTTTAGACGAATTTCATCAAGTTTGTCTCACACGGTCGTCCATTTTCAAAATCCTTCGAGGAGTAGCTTCACCTCGTCATTCCGCACAACTGTCATGTTGTAGGTTTTGTGTTTCGGTGCTCGTAGATGAATCGATCTTATAATGTAAGAATGCGTATTTAGACTGCACTTGGTTTACATATCTTCTTCAACCTCCGCTGAACCGCCGCTCGCCGTCATGTGTTCTGCTGCTATTCATGTTGTGTTTGTGTGTCTCATCTATCTCTCTGTGGGTTGCGTTCCACATCGCCGCCGTTCATAGCTGCCGCAACTCTGACTGTCGTGGTGTGCTAATTACTGAACTTGTCCGAGGTATCGCTGGCATACGCAGTTGGTCATGGCGTGTTTGTGGTGCTCCGCCGCCGGCGACCTCTGCCACCGCAGATGACATTCACCGACGACCTCCGTCGCCGCCTCTTGTGCCGTTGCGCTGCTCGTTCCTCGTCATGTATAAGTCACAAGTGGCGTCGCCGTCGCCGCTGCCATACCGAGTCGTCGCCGTCAAGCTCCGCTGCTGCCATGCCGCGTCTTCGTCGTCAAGCTCTGCCTCCGCCGTGCCGCGTCGTCGTCCTACTCGCCGCGCATCATTGGTGTGTCAGTTGAGCTGTTCGAGTATGGTGGTAGGTGGTAACGTCACCTATGTGAAGATATGTGAGACTAACCAAGTTTTGTATCCAACCAAACAAAGAGGGGTTGCTATCTCAGTCCATGCCACGTTCTTTGCTGCACCCTACCAAATTAAGCACACAATACGGCTCAAGGCTCGTATTAGCTCATCAGTGCCCTCTGGAACCTGCCCACAAGGAGCTACAATTTTTTTTTGAACGATGGCAGGAGAACTGCCAGATTCATTGATAGAAGAAGATGGTACAAGGACCCGAACTGCTCGGTTAATCAAAGGAAAACCGGGCGAAAACCTTTACATTGACAAAGAGCACTACAAGGCATACAGGGCACCAGAAGGGCTAGCTGGGCGACGTCATCGTACATCATCATCTATCGTATGACTTCGACTTCCTCGCAACAACACCGCCACGAGCTTGTTCGCCGTCTTCAACAGCACCGGGGAGAGACGCCCTCCAATCCTGAGAAGAAGCCCACCACGCACGCCCGATGTCGGCGGCATGCCGAGAGTGCTCCCGCCACTCACACCAACCACCGCGAACCTCAGGTCCCTCTTGCCGATGCGGTCTCCGAAAATGAAGCCCCCAGGAGGGAAAACGACACCAAAGCACCGTCATCGTCCGATCACGAGATCGTGGGTTTCCCCTGGAGAACCAAACTAGCCGGATCCGTGCGGAAGTGGGCAGCAGCAGAACTACGACGCCTCCAGGAAGGTCAACGACGGCCACAGCCGCCGCCATCGCCGGTCACGGCACAGGGCCGAGACAGGGTCTTCACCCTAGCCGCTCACCACCTCGACGCACATCGCACCCACCGGCGCCGGCAAGCCCACCAGCCACTGCCACCCTCGGAGAATCCGGCGACAAAGAGGCGTCCAGGACGCGCAGCGCAGCATCCGGCGACGAAGAGGCGTCTAGGACGCGCAGCGCAGCGGAGCTCCGCCACCTTGGCCCGGCGAGCCCAGATTAGGCCCGCCAAGCCCATCGGGTGCTCGGCCTCGTCCTGCAGGCGCACGGGGCGGCACTGCTGCCACCATTGCCGCCCGCACCCCGCGCCTTGGAGGACGCCGCTCCACCTACCGGGCCCGGCGAGCCCAGATCGGGCCCGCCAAGCCCATCGTGAGCTTGGCCACACTCTGTAGGCGCAGTGGGCGGCGCCGCTGCCACCGCCGCCGCCCGCAGCCCGCGCGCCGGCCGCCTCCATCGTCTTCAACCTCCGTCCGAGCCCGCCGGCTCGGCGTCCACCGCCCCGACCGCCGCCGCCCCCCACGGGCCGGTCAACCACCAACGAGCGCGCCTCCCTCCGACCACCTTTGGCAGCGGAGGGGTGCCGCCACCGCCGCGGCCGGGGCCGGCGACGGCAGCGGCAGAGGAGGCCGCATGGGGGACGACGGGCTCTGGTAGTTGGGTCGCCCCTAGCGCCGCCTGGGGGGGCGACGCGAGGGGAGGAGCGAAATAGTGTTATTTTGTGGTGATCCAAATTCGTATATACTGATAAAGGCCGACTTGTGACGAGGAGAGCGGAGCGTCCCGGACTGCAACCGACCTAGGGTTTTACCACCATATATACATCTTGTAAGCCGTCGGCTGAGATAAGTTGCATTGTGTAAATCCCCGGCGTTTGTAACCTCACTCAATATAGTGAAGTATTGTTGTCTGGCGCCCGTGGTTTTTCTCCTCCATTGTCGGAGGGGTTTTCCATGTTAAATCTCGTGTCCCCGTTGGTTGATCTTTCCGCTATTTCATCGTTTTCTTTGCTATCGTTTATAACAAATAGAAGGAGCTACAAAATAGATGCTGGCTACTGAATCTAGCAGTTTCCCGGAAGAAAAAAACGAAGCAGGACTAGACTACCGCCGTCGACGAAACGGGACGCGGCGCTGTTGGCTCCACGCCGTGTACCACTCGCTCGCCGCGTCGTCTTGTGCGCGACGGCAGTTCCGCAGCCCCACGCTTTCTGTCGAGCGAGAGTGCAGTGCGGTCCGTCCATCTCCGTTTAGCCACCGCTTTTGCTCGTTCCACCTCCGGTTGCTGCTAGGACTTGCTCGTCCCGTGTCGTCCTTCACTTGGCTACCCTGCTAGCCTCCAAGCTGTACGTCTAGGTCTGGTCGAGAATATGTTACGATAGCTTCACTATTGTGATAACTGCTTGTCTGTTTATGTAAAACATACAAGTTTTGATCCTACTCAATGTAAGCTACAAGTATCGGAGTGGAGATTTAAGGCTCCCAAGCTCCAGTACTCTCTCCATTTAAAAAAATTCGAATATCATATATAAGTTATAAAAAGCTCTGAAAAAATTAGGATGTCCTAAGGGGCGTGCCCACGTTTAGCTAGGGTGGTGCACAAGACACCGGGTAAAGATTCATTTTCTTTGACATGTTCCCTATATATACAGTGTGTGGCACCCCGACTTGAAATCACATTCAAGTGTGAATTAGGCGAGGACACCGGTGCAATTTTTCTCTCGGTCCGCCCCTGGATGTCCTACAAGTCAATCTCGAAAAGAAAAAAAAATCCTACAAGCATAGAAAATTATAATGTAAAATTATTTGTATTATGGGCTACTCCCTACGTGCTCGAATAAGTATACTTCTACTAGCTTTTAGGGTAAGTCAAACTTATTAAATTTTAACCAACTTTGTAGGGAAAATTATCCGTATTTATGACATTATATTAGTATCACCAGATTCATCTTGAAATGAAGTTTCAAAATATACCAATGTGATGTCATATATGTTGCTCTTTTTTTTATAAAGTTGGTCAAATTTTAGAAAATTGACTTGGTACTAAAGCTAGAAGTACACTTATTAAAGGACGGAGGGAGTACACACAAGAATGACAAGAGTGTGCATCTGAGTATGCAAATTTTCAAATCTCAACTTTTATCAGATTTTGTCATTTTTATGTAGCCCATATTACAGATAATTTTGCATTGCGATTTTCCATACCGTTAGGATATATCATGGATATGTTCAGATTTTATTCAGAATTATTTGAAACCTGTAAAAATATTTTTTTAATATTTGAAAATGGAGGGAGCACTGGATCTCAAGAGACAAAGACACTTTCCGCAAGTATCGTTGCAATTTTGGACGACATATCCACTTTAACAGAATGATGAATTATTAATAAATATTTGAAAACTTTACCCAGTTCACTCCTTCTCTTTTGTATTTGATGAAGTAAAGAAACT
Organism: Poa pratensis; assembly: GCA_947311845.1. Lineage (NCBI taxonomy): Eukaryota > Viridiplantae > Streptophyta > Magnoliopsida > Poales > Poaceae > Poa > Poa pratensis. The sequence goes on from CAMZMU010000077.1 coordinate 16,123,021, forward strand.
ACTGAAATATTTTGTATAATAATTTTCTATTAGAGGGGTTTATCTGCAAATGTACCTGTGTTAATATATAAAAATCCCCCTCCCTTGTGTACCTCATTTTCCTCTCCACTTCCTTTTGGACGGACGGGGTGCTGTCCTGTCCTCTTCCCAGCCAAACCAGCTGAAGCAGTTGCGAACCAGAGAAGTCACCGGGCACCGGCCTCTCCCTCCCTGGCTCCCCTGCAGTCCTCTCTTCTCCAGGCCCCAACAAACCAGGAGCCCACGTGAGGTAACCCTTGCTTGCGAAACTCCCACGCCCCCGCATCCACTCATTTCACTTCTGCCAAATCTTTCTTGTTTCTTCTAATTTTGTTCTGGAATCTCTTTGTCATTCCGCGGTTAGAAGCATCTTGAATGGAATCGATTCGGTAAAGCTGTAGTTTTGTGATGGTTTTGGGGGTTCTGTTTGTTGGTCTGAAACAACAGGTTTGATGAATCTCTTCTTGGTAGATGTTCAGGCAGTCCTCTTTTTAGCAATGTTCAGGAAGTCATGTTGGATGAAATTCAGGTTGTGAGAATTTGGCCATTAGTTCGATCAGGAACCACGATATAGTTCTTCCCCCCCTTACTTACGCTATTGGTGAATTTCTTGGCCAATCCATTCGGGACATTATGTGAACATTCGTTCCTGTCCTAAGAACATTTACTGAATATGTAGCTGATCAGTAGCCACGTGGAACTTGTGTAGCCTACCACTTACTTGATTTGTTAGAAAATGACAATTCATTTGTCCCTCTACCCTTGTACTTCTAGTTAGAATTTCGTTTCACTGTGTTCTGTATTTATTTGTGCAATTGATGCTAACGGGGAAGTGTACTGACAGGGGTAGCTTTTGATTATCCATGGCGATGATGGTGGCTGATCTTAGCTTTTCAGCATCTATATCTAGTGTGAAGCTACCAAGGTATGGAAATGACTCTTCCTTGGTCAAGAGATCTTCAATGTTCCGAGCAGAAGCTCGGTCCACAGAATCAGAGAAATATACTACCAATGGCCGGTCCAGAAAGATGGTCCCGACAACCGAATTGGTGAGGAACAAGAATGGTGCCCGTGCAAGAACAGATACAGTTAATGGTTCTCTGAACGGTGCTGTCAATGGTTCAACCAAGGTGGTTATTAATGGTTCTACGAATGGTGTTGTCAACGGCTTGACCAAATCAGTCAACGGTTCTGTTTCTGGGACTAGTTTGGTAAATGGCAGCAAGATGTCAGATCTAGTTAAGACCCAGAAGCAAATGAGTGCTAGAGATGATCCCTTTGAAGAGGAGCTCAAGGTTTTGCCCTCTGACGAGGGATTTAGTTGGGCAAAAGCTAATTACAACTCTGTGCAGAGGAGTATCGATATCTGGTCTTTCGTGCTTTCTCTTAGAATACGCATTTTATTCGACAATGCGAAGTGGGCCTATGCAGGTGGATTCTCAGAGGAAAATCAGGTACAATTTTATGAAATTACTAAGCAATTGTATCAGTAATTCTATAAGTTGGGAAAGGGAAAATACTGAAGCTGCTGTTTCCTTGAAATGCCATATGTGAAGGTGGAATTAATGTCCTGTTGTTAGCACACGATCATTCTCCTTTAGTAATGGTTCAAATATATGTGGGTCACATCAACTTTAATTGCTCTCTAAAAGTATTCTTGTTTTACTGCACATGTTGACTAAAATGGCCTTTGAAATCGCAGAAAATCCGGAGGAGAAATACTGCTTCATGGTTAAGAGAGCAAGTATTGCAGCTTGGCCCAACTTTATCAAGCTTGGACAGCTATCATCCACAAGATCTGATTTGTTTCCAAAGGAATTCGTTGATGAGCTTGCAAAGTTGCAGGTATTTATTCTTTGCCTAGCCAATTTTGGTGAAGGTTCCACTCTATATCTTTGTCTTCTATTAAACTAGTGTTATTTCTTTCTCGTAAAATAGAAATTGTATTATTCCTGTTTTACGGTTGTGTTTTATGGGTTGCTTTTTTTTTATTCTTAATCAGGACAGAGTACCTGCATTTTCTCCTGAGAAGGCAAAGGCTTTCATAGAGAAGGAAATGGGTTGTTCAGTTGATGTGTGTTCAAAGAATTTGAGGATCGTCCGATAGCTGCTGCTAGTCTTGGTCAGGTGCTTAGTTCAAACATTTTCCGGCATATACTTTATTCCGAGTCAGTGCCTATTCAGGCAGTGCTGTACTATATCATTATTTTCTTGAGGATTTCACTTTATATAATAATAATCTCTTTGTTCAAGTATTTAGCTCTACACTAAGTAACACGTGCAAAAGGAATATCTGATTTCTAATTTTATATTATTTTCTTTGTGTTAGGAAAAATATTTAATTATCTTACATTGTTTTCACTTTTTTATATGTCGAATGTTTGATTATAATTGGTTCCAGTTCTCATCTGTTAATGCCACTGACATTAACAGTCCATATTTGTCTGATGTTGACCTTGATGATCTTTATGCCCATTTTCTTCAAACTGTACTTACAAATTCCCATGATATCATTCTTCAGGTACATCGTGCGGTGCTTCATAATGGAGAGAGAGTTGCAGTGAAAGTTCAGCGACCAGGGCTCAGGAAACTTTTTGACATTGACCTAAGTAAGAGACATATATGGTGGTGTTCTTAAATCGAAAACTATTGCTTATTTAACAAACAGAACAACTTGTACTTGAAGTGAAATGTTCTTTATTCTGGAAAACTATAGTGATTGCTATTTCTGTTTAGTTGCAGACTTCTAGTGAATTTGATGGATATTTTATCTTTTATACATAAGAAATAGGTGTCATTAAGCGCTTTGTTTTTCTTTCCCTCTTTTCTTTCTTACGTTCATAAATTATTATAATACTTTTTTCTGTGTATACTTTATCCAAACTGTATTATATTAACTGATTTATACACTTATTGGCGCTAATCATCTTAAAACCTATTCTTTGATTTCCTCTAGGGAATCTAAAGCTAGTAGCTGAGTATTTCCAGAGAAGTGAAAAATTCGGAGGTCCTTCAAGGGACTGGATTGGTATTTATGATGAATGTTCAAAGTAAGCATACATGAATGTTTTGGAATTTTAATATGTATTATTCGTGATGATCCCTTATCGAATTCATCTATTGATACAATGTTTTTATTATATGTCAGTCCTTGTTCAATCCTGAGTATTCCTTGCCCTTTTTTGTTGGTTTAGTGGAATGGCTATTTCTCTACCATTTTATCTCGCATTGTGACCTCAATATTTTCTCCAAACAATAGGTGTTGAGTCGGAATGCCAATCTGTAATTTCATCATGTCCATATGGTCATCTATCCTTGTAACTCATAGGTTGAGAAATAATATGTAATTTGTAATCTCACCATTGGCGAGGGTCATAGTTTTTCCTTTTATTGCCTATTTGGTTTGGTAGTAGTGTAGTGATCATCTGTTCTGTTCAAAGACAGAGATCTGAGATTTTCTAGCTTTCATATATTTTGCTGTCAATTGAGTTTATGAACAGAAATTGACCACCCTGATTTCTATGATTTCAGAATTTTGTATGAAGAAATTGATTACATCAATGAAGGAAAGAATGCAGACAGATTTCGTCGAGATTTCAGAAATATAAAGTGGGTTCGCGTGCCGGTACGTCTCTTGGACCTGAAATGCAGTTCTTTTGGGGTTTTGTTTCAGTACTCCACTCTGAAGATATCCAAAGACATATAGCCCTGCTTACAATAATGATTAGATTAAAATCTGGAAAAATTACCCACTGGGATCCTTTGAGTGTGTACCGTACAGTGATCAGTCTGGTGCTCTGTCAGACATCCTCTTTCAGCAACCTCCCTGCTCTCAGACGGATTTGCAATTCTGCATGGAGCTTGTTGCATTTGATCAGTCAGGACCAGATGTTCTCTTGGACATAGCCTGTTTTACCCTTTTTAAATTGTAATTATGTGTCTGTGGCACAAGCAGTAAAGGTCTGGTCAGGACCAGATGTTTCTCTTGTACATACCATGTCGTACCCTTTTAAATTATAATTGATGATTTTACTTGCATTCAATCAGAAATTCTGCATAAAGGTGTGTAAACTTTAATTAAAGTGAAGTACTGAAGCAAACCCTCAATTATGACTTCTCTTTATCCTGCTTCTGTAGAATATCATGTGGGATTACACTACTGAAAAGGTGTTAACACTGGAGTATGCCCCTGGTACGTGCTAATTATTCTTGTAGTAGGAATTAGCCTGAATTGACTTTTGTTTCATTTGGAGAGTTTGTACTTCACAATGGTTATCCATTTATAAAGTACTACTTTATGAAATAAATTATGATACCATAAAGTTTCTTTTATTGTCATCCAGAACACGCTTAGACTAATCCCCTTTCAGTTACTTCCTCTATGGCTATACGAGTTACTGTTTATAAATGTTCAACCCTCTGTATATACATGTTCAGCAAATCCACATTATCAGTTCTCTTTGCCAAGTATGATCATGTATATTTGTACATATCAAGTTGAAAGGACAAGGATGTCGCCTAGAGGAGGAGGAGGGGGGGGGGGGGGGGGGGGGGGGGGTTGAATAGGCGATTTAAAACTTTTCGGTTTAGGCTTGATAATTGCGGAATAAAACTAGGTGTTTAAATTAACAAGCCAACAACCTAAATATACTAGGCTCACCTATGTGCACCAACAACTTATGCTAAGCAAGACAAGCAACGAAGTGATAGCAAGATAAAATATTTCAAGCACGAAGGCTATCACAATGTAAATTGCATAAGTAAAGAGTTCGGGTATAGAAATAACCGAGGCACACAGAGACGATGATGTATTCCCGAGTTCCTCCTTTTTAGGGGAGTACTTCTCGTTGGAGGGGTGTGAGTTTCAAACTCAAGACGCCACAAATGGCCTCACCCTATTCTCCGATGAACCTTGCCCAAAAGCTCGGTTCACCTTCCACTATTGATTTCCCTTTTTGGGCGGAAATCGAGTCCCTTACAACAATCTTGAGGCACAACCCACAAAAGGATTGGGAGCTCCGAAGTGGCCACAAAAGGCCTCAACCGCCACAAAAGGCGTCTAGGGTCCAAAGACCCAAGAGTACAAGCTCACGAACTTTCACTTCCACGAATTCTCGTGGAGAGCACAAACCAATGCACAAAAGCAATGGCAAGAGCACAAGTGCTCAAATCCTTCACTCTCAAATCCCACCAAAAGCAACTAATGCTTGTGGGGGGAGAAGAGAGGAAGAACAAAGAAGAGAACCACACAAGAACTTCAAGATCTAGATCCACTAGGTTCCCCTCACTTAGAGGAGAGATGGATTGGTAGAAATATAGATCTAGATCTCCTCTCTTAAATCCCTCAAAGATATGCAAGAATCATGGGAGGAATTGAGAGGCAAGCTTTCCAAGGTCAACAATGGAGGTGAGAGAGGGGGAAATTTCGTGCTTGGAAGAGCTTGACACATTGGGGAAGAAGGGGGCCTTTTTATAGGTCCCCAGAAAAAGAGCCGTTGCAGGAAACTTACACCGGAGACTCCGGTCAGCTTAGACCGGAGACTTCGGCCTACCCGGAGACTCCGGGGACATTCCGGGAAGTTTCCGGACCAGGGACCAGAAGCTCTCCGCGATTGGGACGAAAAACGAAATGCGCAGACCGGAGACTCCGGCCTAGAAAAATCTGCAGCAACACCAACACGAGAACGAACATAACTTTTTCAGCCGGACTCCGATTTCGATGATCTTGGTCTCGTTGGAATCGCAACGAAGAGCTCTCCAAGATCATGCAGAGAAACATCATAGTCCATCATGTGAGGAGGAGACCAAATGTAGAAAGGTAAAACCTCTCTATAAAAGATGAACCGGCAAAACCTCAAAACCGAAAACGCAACAAGTTTTCCATACGAAATCCGTTTTCGGTGAACTTGGGTTTTTCATGAAGATCACAACAAGCACTAAAACCCAACAAGGAGAAAAGCCAAATAAGAACCAAGAAAGATGATATGCCAAGTATGCAAATGTTTGAGCTCTCCACAAAGATGCGATCAAGTTACTCACTTGAGAGCCCCTCTTGATAGTACGCCGTCTATCCTATAACCCGGTCTCCCACCAACAACAAGAGACCGGTAAAATAGAAACCCTATCAAGATCATACCTTTGCCTTGCGCATTCCACTTGAGCTAGATGATGACGATCTTGATCTCTTCAAGTGGACCAGCTTTCTTGATTGCGCTTTGCTTGGTGAAGACTCACATATCGCTCCCCATACACCAATATGGGAGAGCCTCTATAAGGCACATCTTCACTTGACCAATATCTCCAAAAGGGTGACAAGCTTCAAGCATAGGATTTCTTCGAGATGCTTCTCTTGAACTTGCACTTCAACTTCTTCTCTTAATATGTATGATGACTTGGATATTGCTTTGGTCATCACTTTATCTTCTTCTTTCAATCTTGATACCAACACATGGTGTTCAAGCATTGTCAATGGACAAGCCCTACAATGATAGCTCAATGCAACCATTAGTCTATATAGATTGTCATTAATTACCAAAACCACACATGAGGGCTCATGCACTTTCACAAGTTCGTGAGATTACTTTGTGGTTCAAGTTGCAAAACAGAATTTTTGTCCTCTATGGCCTTTTTATTTATACAACAAAGATCTGACACATTATAGGATGATTGTCCTTTCAGTTTTAATTTAAACTGCTTTTCCAATAGTACTTCGGAAAAAAGTTCCACAACATTTTGACTTGAACTATTGTATTATAATCTTATCTATTTTGTCATTTATGTAGGTATTAAAATAAACAACTTGGCGGTGCTAGACAGTCGGGGCTATAGTCGTTCTTGATTGCATCTCGTTCAATAGAATCTTACCTAATCCAGGTATATTCTTAGTATGCTAGTTATGTTTGTTGAAATCTAACTTTGGTTGTTTGTGAACTTTTACACCATTTATAAAAAGATATTTGTTACGATAACATCTAAGTGCTTTCAGGAAATTCACTCTTCTTAGAATTTTGGTATGATACTTTTGATAATTCATTGTTGGGCTAGTGCTTTGTACATGTTCCTATTTGTTACCCGTTAAATGTTATCAAAACAAGTGGGGATCATGTTTTGAAATTGGGATAGTTTTGAGTTGAAGAATTGTTATTAACTGGGGATTTTGGCTATTAAACTGGCTGGTTCAAGAGAGTTCGATGATCTTATCAACTTTTTTTGTTTGCTTAAATGAGAGTCCAAGGTAAACCAAAACAGAGCTAACCTACAAAATCAAGCAAAACAAAGAAAAGATCCTAGGCTAAGTAACTAGTGCACTGTTAGGGGGTCTAGCGGTCTAGCCTGCTGAAGCAGTCTCCTCAAAGCCTTGGTGCCATCCGCCATCAGCTTGTAGAACCAACATTAGTTCGATGGTATCTGTTCTTCTATCACACATATCGACTCATATCAAAACGTGCACAGTCCTTATAGTTTCAAGTTCTTGTATGGCTAGATGATTTCTATAATATTCTTGGATCATGTACAATTGTGCGCCTGGCTGCTTTATTTGTCTTAATAGATGCTTAAGAATACACAGCTTTCACTCGCTTATCTTCAAACTCTTGTTTTCCTATATTTTGAAAATTCTATTTCTATGTATTTCCTAAATTTATTAGAGCATTTGTTTTGCATGTAATCGTAATTTAGCCCTGAGGTTCCCATTCCATGTAAAACACAGATACTGAAGACCGGTTTCTTCCACGCTGATCCTCATCCTGGAAACCTTGCTATAGACAAGGATGGCTCTCTAATTTATTATGATTTTGGAATGATGGGTGAAATCAAATCATTCACTCGAGATAGATTACTTGGCTTGTTCTATGCTGTCTATGAGAAGGATGCAAACAAGGTATCTTCTTATCTTCACACAAGTGTTACCTAACATTTTACCTTGCATGGTCTTGAGAAATTTAAGATGCTCATGTCTTGGGCAGTTCATCTCTTCTTTCTCTCAGTCAGCTCTGTCTTGCAGGTTATAAAAGCTTTAATTGATCTGGAAGCTCTTCAGCCAACAGGAGACCTGTCACCGGTTTGTAGGATATGCTATTTCTTGGGCGGATAAGTCATTAATGAAATGGCATTTAACATTTTTTTGCCTCCTTTTGTTATATGCAGGTAAGAAGGTCCGTACAGTATTTCTTGGACAATCTGTTAAGCCAGTCACCAGATCAACAACAGACTCTAGCTGCAATTGGAGAGGTTGCCTGACCTTACAGTTTTGCAAGAATTAGCTTGAATGTATACAACCGATGTTGAAGTTAATCCTTCTTTATTTTACCTTTCCAGGACTTGTTTGCAATTGCGCAAGATCAACCTTTCCGTTTTCCCTCCACATTTACGTTCGTCATACGAGCATTTTCAACTCTTGAAGGTTCTCCATCCTCTTATCTCCTGAAATAATTACAACATCCACCAATGCATTGCTTTCGATAATATCACTTCCGATTTCTTCTGCATTTTTATGCATGAAAGCAATGACTTTATGGTTTTGTAGTCAATTAGTATTTCCTGATTATAAGCTTGCAAAATGTTCCTAATCTGTTAATTGTATGTTATAAATAATGGAAAATGAATCTCCCTGTTGCAAAAATAATGTAATGGACTAAGTTGAAAAACATATTTCATTTCCGTTTCGAAGAATCTTCTCATCAACAGAAGGTCATTGGTTCTTTATAGTAAATCACATATATGCAAGGGGGTGGCATGTTTTGTTTTATTGTTTGTGGTTGAGGGTGACTTTGTGCATCTCGGCATGCATGCACCCAGGTGATTTGATGAAATAAAGGCATGCATATTAGATAACAGAAAGTTTGGAACTTTTTGTGATATACATTGTTGGATGCAGCGTGAACCAAAATTTGTCAATTTGCGTCCTGTGCATAAGAAGAGAGAAGGGATGGCTGTCTAAAACAGATTGTAACTGGATAAAAAATTGCGCATAACACAAATGGACATATTCTTTGCCAATTTTACAGGTTAAAATAAGATGAACACAAGCAGTTTCGGATTTTTTCAGAGCTTGTGTATCGGGTAAACTCCACCCAGCAGATGCAATTTTTTGCATCAGTGGTTTTTCTAACCTCTACTGCCCAGCTCTACATATTTGATATTGTGGGAGAAACTTAACTTGGAACTGAAGGTTTCCAGGGAATGGCAAGCTGAGTGAAATTAGGCTTAAATCTTGAGGACCGCTCCAGGCCTATAAATGCCCACATTTTCTGTGTTACTTCTTATCTGTGGGATTAATGTCATAAAAAGTTTACCTACTTACTATCTATTATACGTTAACTATTTGCGGTCAATAATTGTGTTGGTATAATCATATTTCGCAGGCATTGGGTACATATTGGATCCTGATTTTTCCTTTGTCAAAGTTGCTGCACCATATGCACAGGTCAGGATTATTGTCCACCTGTCATTACCCCTCCATCCACTATGTTCTCTTTCATTTTCCTCGTTGCAGCAGAAACTCTATGTTTTGAACTTGTACCTGTGCATGCTATCCTAATTCTGTTTGAACTACAGGAACTACTAGACATGAAAACGAGGCGACGAGTTGGACCTGAACTGGTCCAGGAGATAAGAAAGCAAGCAAATGATGTAAGAGCATAAATCTTTGATGGATATGGTTTTTCATTTACCGCTGTTTCTACACTACTAATTGTTGCACATATCACTGACGGTATCTTCGTATCTACAGGCCCGTGATTCTACCATCTCGATGCCCTACAGAATCCAACGGATTGAGGATTTTGTAGGGCAACTTGAGTCAGGTGATCTGAAACTCAGGGTCAGAGTACTTGAGGTATGTTTCTGCTAATGACTACTACTTATGTCTAGCATATTTGTTCCCAACTGAACTTTCTGCCAACTGCTGTCAAACTTCACAAGTTAGTGAGTTAATGATAAGCACTAAACCAGATGCTGTATTTACAATACCTGCTAATTTCGAAAAGCTTATTTCGAATCCGAAGTCAACCTGAAACTTCATGATATTGCAGTCGGAACGAGCTGCACGTAGAGCTAATATACTTCAGATGGCGACCATGTATACAGCCATGGGTGGTACTCTCTTGAATATCGGGGTCACCATGGGTAGTCAAGGAAACCAAATGGTGGCAAATGGGTCTTTCGTCGGTGCAGGTAGGCTTTCTTTTAAACATATATGTAACCTGTTATTATCTTCATATGCTACCGGTGTTTTCCACATGTCCTTCTCTTGATTGGTCTAATTCTTGCTCCCAACTGAACTTGCAGGCGTTTTCTTGGCATTACTGATAGCATCTCTCCGAAGAGTAAAGAAACTTGACAAGTTCGAGAAGATGGTATAATGGCCGTGGGTCATACTGGAGACCTGCTCTATTGGCATGACAACAAGGCAAATGGTTCACTTCTGTAAAGAAATTAAATGGGAACTGCTTACACACTCGTAGATAAATATACATAGTTCATGTAGGAACTGCATTCTTTCTGTAAATGGTTGTTACAACCTGTAAATCTGTACAAACAGTATACATTCTTTTAGCAGAAAGCTAGATTATTCAGCAGCAAATGATTAATTAAGAAATCTGGAGTTTTTTTTGTTTTCTAACAATTTGTGATTTTGTTTCCGTGACGCCCCGAAAAGAAAAACTGCCATCTGATCTTTAAATCTCAACGTTCGATACTTCCCTGGAACATAGGCATTTTTACTAAGAGTACGTTTATTTCGCCACTTGACATCAAAACGAACCAATTGATGTCACGCCTTTGTAGATGCCCTTATATGTCTAATGAGTTCTTGTGGATGGGCCCAAATGTTGGGCATGCGGGTTAGATAGGTAAAAACAAGTCGAGGTGGCAATTTATCTGGATTCTGTTGATCAATATTTGAAGAAAATGCATGAGAAAAGGTCCATGTGTCTATCTTGCAATATTCTTGTACTTGGTTTCAATTCTGAAAGGACATCTTTGCCCCTTAGTGACATTTGGTATTAATGTAAATGAGTGAACTGATTATATTCATGAGTGCATATACAAGGTATTAGAGCGACGAAATTGAAGTGTGGTTGAAGACCCCGCTCCCCACCAAGCAACAAAGGGTAAAAGAAGACGGTGTCTTTAAATTTCAGCTTAGTTTTTTTCCTATTTTTGTGTCACAGGAAACCATACTATAAAAGTGGTTTAGTAAAGGATGAAGAGTGTGGATTCTCGACATAAACATAACATATACACTCCCAGAGTCATTGAGCAAAAGCCCCAAACGGCAACCCTGAAGTTATGCAAAGTTACCCAATCATCAACCAAATCTTCGAAGGGGCCTCCGGGTTTGTGTCGAACCATACTGCTCATCCCGGAGTATTTCTTGGAAGGAACACTGATCTAGGGAATCTTACGCCCACAAAATAAGAGACGTCAAATCATCAAGTCCCTCTCTCCAACAATCTTCAACCATGTTCTCCTTCATGATACCGCAATGGTATTTGGATGCTCTTGAAATCTTGTATGAAGACAATTAAAGGATAAAGTCATGAAAACTTGAAAATTTTCAGCATAAAGATATATTGTATGTCATGGAGCTATATGAGTCCCCCGAAGCTTTTTACACTAGGGTCAAAGGATTTGCGTGTGACCATGTGGTTTAGAATTTTCTTCGGTCTATCACTCCTACCTACTTATGTGAGCATGGTGTTTAACATTGAACAAAGAGCGATATGCAATCAATGTTTTTAATAGCCGGCTATAGTAGTTTGAGCATCTTGCCACTAAATGATTGCATGTACAATTTTCTGCTATGGCCACATTTTGCTCCGATTTAGCCCCGCTATAGTTGTTTCTGAGGATAGGCCTCCTTACTAGACTCGTATCTTATCACGAGTTACTAGAAAACTAAGAGGACCTCTTATAATATAAAAAGGGAACGTGAAGTCTTGAGGGTGAGCTCCACCAAGAGAAGGAGAAGATGTTACAAATGAGTATGATCTTCACAAGGAAAGGAAAAGGTCAGACATAATTCTTAAAATGTTAAATGGTTTCAAGGAAGCAAGAGAGTATCGTGTGGCGACTCATGAGAAACTTAATAAGCATTTTAAGAACCTTGATAATAGATTAAAAGTCGTTACGGGGGAACTCATCAAACTCACTTTATCCCATGAGAAAATTCAACTGTCTCATGCTAAAATTGTGGCCTCTCCCTCTACCGGCTTCTCCAATATTATTGATGTTGATGCTTGTACTCTTATCTCTTATTTTAATGAAACACCCTTAGTTGAGGAAAGTGCTTGATTAAAAAAAACTAGAAGAGGTTTAATCTCATGCTTTGATCCAAGGTGAGAAAGTTTCAATGATCTGAGCAAGAAAAGGGTGGAGGTGCTAGAGCTTAAGAATAAATGTTTACTCAGCAAGTGACTGTTTAAACTTCTAAATGAGGAGGGAGTTTGGCAGGAACTTCTACGGAATAAATATCTCACTAGCAAAACTTTAGCTCAGGTTGAAGCACAACCCACAGATTCGCCCTTTTGGAAGGGTCTTATGAGGGTCAAAGAGAGCTTCTTCGCAAGCGGCTATTTTAAAGTAGGCAATGGGGAAACCACAAGGTTCTGGGAGGACAGTTGGTTGGGTAACTCTCCGCTAAAAGATCAATATCCACTTCTATATAACATTGTGCAACACAAAGATGTTTCGGTCCATCATGTGCTACATAATGCGCCCCAATGAATATGAGCTTTAGGAGGCCACTAATTGGGAATAGATGGGACATGTGGTCTCATTTAGTTAATAGATTGATGGATATTACGTTAAATGATGTTCCTGATTCTTTTCATTGGAAACTTACTCAGACCGGTTTGTTCACTGTCAAATCCATGTATGAAGATTTAATGAATGGTCATACGAGGTTCTTGAAAACTTACCTATGGAAGTTAAAAATACCGCTAAAAATAAAAATATTTATGTGGTTCCTTAATAGAAAAGTCTTGCTTACGAAGGATAATCTTGCTAAAAGAAATTGGCAAGGAAGTGCTCAATGCACCTTTTGTGGGTGTAATGAAACAATTGAACATTTGTTTATCTCTTGCCCTTTTGCAAAGCTGGTTTGGCGTGTTGTGTTTTGTACCTACAATATTCCTCCGCCCACTAATGTTTCGAATATGTTCGGAAATTGGTTAAATGGGGTGGATAACAAGACCAAGGCTCGGATACGTATTGGTGTCTCAGCAATTTGTTGGTCGATTTGGAATTGTAAGAACAATCTTGTTTTTAACAGGAAAGATACTTTTCATGTCTTACAGGTTATCCATATGGCGGTGCACTGGATCCAGTTATGGGCTTTCCTGTTGCCTTCGGATCAGCGGGACCTTATGGAGGCTGGATGCACGAGGCTATTGCGGGTGGCACAGGAGTTTTTCTCCCGGCATACGTGGCAGCATATTAGGCGACTTTCGTAGTTGTGCTTTACCTTATGTTGTGTTTCTTTGAGGCCTGTCTCATTTCTTAGTGATTCTGGAGATGTAAACTTAACTTTTGCACTCGAATTTTGTAATAAGCGGCTGTGTGCATCACTCGATGCAGAGCCTGGGTTAATAAAATTCCCTTTTCTAAAAAAAGCAAGAAAAGGGTAATATTTACTAAAGAATTACTTGATTTTGTTCCTGAGTTTAATGAGAGGTGTAAAAGTTAGGTTGCCTCATCAGTACACCAAGGTAATTTTTTTCTTTTGCAAATTAGAAACAAAAAGATTATTGGGAATACCATTATGGGTGGTGGTCAAGTAGGAGCTATGCCACTCTTATTGCACGTGGGATACCTTTGATCTTTGTGATCAAATAAAGAACTATTGTATTCATGAAATCCTTGTGACCAACACAAAAGGATCCATCGTGGAGTGATACCTTTAAAACCAATGAGAACGGGGCAGATGCCCAATGGTTGTGGTTGCGGTTGGCGAACCCAATGATCTGAGTTCGATCGCCCCAACGCTAGTCTTGTTTTGTAGGACTATGTCGCCGGTGGAAATAGTTGATTGATCGATATGGATGCGAAAATCATATGACCGGAGAAAAATGAATGTTCAACACCAATGTGGAAGAAACACCACCAACCCAAAATATCATATTTTGCGACAATTAAAAAAGGGAATGTATCGGGGCTGGCTAAAATCATTATGACAAATGATTGTTTAATCCTTGACTCACAATCTACTTTTTATTATGCAACTTCACACATTCGGAGACCATGAGTATTTATTCATGTTGGTTTCTTTTTAGCGAAATTTATTCATGTTGGTGTGACCGCCTTATCTATACTTCTTATAAAGCAAAACCCACTAAGTGTAGTTATTATTTTTCTATCTCTACATGCAAGCTATCCACATCATTTGCTCTTTTAGCCAATCAATTGTCCATGTCATCCCACTAACACTCAATAATTATTTTTTATCTCTACATGCAAACATCCACATCATCTTTTTTAGCCCATAAAATTGTCCACATCATTCTTTTTTATATTCGAATGATAAGATCACACCATGTCGCTATTTAGTTACATAAGTAAATCATGTGTAATTAGAACACCGGAATAAGTTTCGCCCGTGAACTTTTTGCCAGTTATTTTCAACGATGAAACTCATACAACTATTATACAAAATTATGGACTCTTCTATATGTATTAACTCAAAAAAAAAAAGTCTAGAAATATTATGCGGAAATGTGCATGTCATCTTCATGCAAGCCATCCACAATATCCATTTCTTCAAACCGTTAATATAATCTTAATTATCTATAGCAATTAGATTCACCACTAAATCATAATAATCTTTGTATTATAAACCACACATACATTTGATGTCTAATTTTTTTAGCCATTTTATTAACTTTTTAAGAGAGACCCGCTACAACGCGCGGGGCGTCGTTCTAGTAAAAAACTATACTGCCGTCTCACTTGTTTTAGTGGATACTGCCGTCTCACTTTTGATCCCAGTCCGACGAAGACTATTGGGCCGAACCAGCGGGCCTGTTGGAGAGTTGGTTAAACCAACAAACTCGTTCATTTCGGTTCGCCTAATCACCTGTCTTTCTGCACACTCGGCTGTTGCATCTCAGATCTCGCGGGCACCAAGAAACCAAAGCTTTCCACTCTCCGAATCACTCCCTCTCTCATCCAGGTAAACTCTCCCTCTCTATATCTCCCCCCAACTCCATCCCCGAGAATTATCTACGGTCGAACCGATGCGCGCGTTCGTTACGTGTGATCCGCGCGCCTGGCAGACATCTGAGTGTTTTCGTTGCTTTCTTTTTAGCCTGGATCTGATGAGAACGGGGCGTTCGGATCCGGGCTCGGCCTTTTGCGGCACCTTGAGCTGCTGTTGATCTTACCTCTTTTTGCGTTTCTTTCCTCGACAGGAAAAAAAGCTTGGACCGAAGGAGGTGGAGAGGAGGCCATGGGGGAATTCTCCAAGGTCTGCAGATTCTTTCGCAGCTGATGTTATCTTAACTATACATTCTGGCTAATGAAGCATTCACTGTTCCGAGGGTGATCTTGCGCATGTAAATTTGGGTTCCAATGAGTCGATTTGTCAGATAGAAATGTTAGCTGCGCAGAAATGATGAACATTATATTGCTATGATTTATGATTAACATTTTTCTTTCTGTAAAGCTTGTCCATTACACATAGAGTAGCCTGGACCTTTCCCAATTGATCCGTCCCAGTTCCTGTATCATAATTAAGAATTTTGAATTTGATAGCTTGATGCAAAATGTTATAAAGGAAGGGAAAATACCATGGAATACTTAGTTTGCAACTTGCTAAGTAAAATGTCGATTGGTGACATATCACACGTTCTGTATTTGAGTACTTATACAGTTATACTGATGACATATCATGCATTCTGTATTTAACTATATTATACTGATCGATTAAGTCTACACAGGAATCTTGCCCTTCGGTGAAGAACATTTTGCTACTGGATTCTGAGGGGAAGCGTGTTGCTGTGAAATACTTCTCAGATGATTGGCCGAGCAATGCATCAAGGCTGACCTTTGAAAAGTCCGTCTTCACAAAAACTTTGAAGACAAATGCACGCTCTGAAGGTAATTTATTCATGGTTTGTAGTTTGTGATTTCTTGTCATACCATTTCCTCAGATATAAATGCAATTATACACGTATATAAGCTCGGCTAGTTAAAGCCCACTATTAAATATGCATGGTTCCTTAATGATAAAGTAAACCGTGATTGTTCCTGTATTGGTTTCTTAGCTATTTGGTAGGAGAATATATTTTTTTAGTTTTGTTGACAATATTTAACACTTAGTTGGTTTATGCTATGTAGTTGGATCTCATGTAAGCCAAACAAGGGTATTAGCTTAAATGAAAGTATTTCACAAACGAATCATGTTAGTTTACTGTTGCTAGCACATACTAGTATAAGTTGGTTTGAGGAAGCCTAAGTGTTTAATGGCTGTGAAAGGCTAATTGTTTGACGAATGAAAAGTTTCAGGTTTATGTTCATTATTATACTTATGTCCAACTGTATCTATTTTTTTTGCCTAACTTTAGTTTGCATTTACCTTTGACACCTATTTTGATCCTCTGCAGCTGAGATAACATTGCTTGATGGTTATATTATCGTCTACAAGTTTGTACATGACCTTCACTTTTTCGTCACTGCCGGAGATGATGAGAATGAACTCATCATATCGAATGTACTCCAGGGTTTTGCTGATTCTGTTGGTCTTCTACTCAGGTAGTATACTTGTTCTTTTTTTTGACATGAGTATACTTGTTCTAGTGTTACTACATGAACTGGTATTTTGTTACATAGTTTGTAAGGAAGCCGGTTCATGGTGCAATTTACTGTGCTTTAGGGGTGATGTTGAGAAGAGGACTGCACTCGAGAACTTGGATTTGATACTTCTCTGCATTGACGAGATTATTGATGGCGGGTAAGGATTTCTTGTGATCTATGCTAAATTTGGATTATCTGCTGTTTCAGAGTCCTCTGCCTACATGAATGTTTTGTTGGGCATAGTACTCTTGCGCTATTTTAAGATCACTCTGCATGTTTATCTCAAGAGTATTATTTACTTTTTGACTTGTTTTTGTGTTCATTTTCTGGAGCTCTCGTAGAGTTTTTTTTTGCTAGAATGAGCACTTCAAATTAGTTGACAGAGATAGTTTTATCCCCAATTCCGAAAACAAGAGTTTCACAGGGTACAGTTCAATTCCTACGGAACTGGTAAAAGTTCCAGTGTTCGAAACAAGGCCCTAAAATGAGTGAGCATAATTGCAACTATCCAACTAGTAAACCAGTGTTTGGTTGATGCTAATATCATCTAATTAAGACCCCATCCCATTAGAACAGTAAACTTTCTTGTGATTTTGTAGCCAGTGTCTGTGCCTTTCAAACTATTGCAAATAATCTGAAACTATACGATTGTTTCTGTACTTGCCCAGCATAATTCTTGAGACAGATGCAAACACCATCGCCGGGAAGGTTGCGACCAATGCTGCCGACGGTTCAGTACCCTTCTCCGAGCAGGTACTTATCTGTACCTCCATCGTGTGCAATCCTCTGTGAGTTACCATCATATAATATCTCATAATGTTTCTCATGCATTGTCTGTTTGGTCTTTCTGCAGACGATATCTCAAGCTCTGGCCACAGCTAGGGAACACTTTGCACGATCTCTTCTCAAGTGAACAACCAGCGCTTCTATTTTTCACATGTTACAGCTTGTGTGTGTTCAGGTGTATGTTGGGCCTGGTAGTTATTACTCATCCTGAACTGAAGTGCAATTGTGACAAATTAGAAGTAATTAAACGTGAATGGATTCTCCTCAAATGCTATGTAATTCTTTTTTCTTCGTCAAGTATCGTGTATCTTGCATTTTCTGGAAGTATAGAGAAAAATAAATGTTGTTATTTGCTGGTCTCCTTGGAACAGCACTCTCGTCTCAAACTGGAAAAGCGGTCTGTTCAGCTAACTGAAACCCTTTCTGATGCCGAGTTCATCTTGAAACCGCATCTTCTTCCTAATTAAACTGAGACTAAATCAGAATATTAAAAATAGGAAGGCTCCACAGACCATGAATGAAATCAGGTGCACCACATTAGGCTATGCCCCACTTGTCAGTGACGCAAAGTCATCTGACTTTGGGTTTGGCAAAGTCGGCCAATCCTTGCCCCTACTCAGGACACTCGTTTGGATAAACTTCAATGACAATTATCACCTCATCGGATAGTTACCAAATTCACCTGAACTTTCAAAGTTGGAACTGCTCCTTCGGTGCTTAGACACTCCCTTATTCGCGTAGTGCCCATTCCAAATTAATTGAATGTCTAGTTTTGTCCTAAGTCAAGTTTGACTAAGTCCATAGAAAAATATATCAATATTTAAACACCAAATTAGTTTCATTAGATTCATCGTAACATATATGTCCATACTATATATATATTTGATGTTGTAGATATTGACACCTTTTCGCTAGATTTGGTCAAATTTTAAAAAAGTTTGATTTAATATAGAGCTATAACTTCAATTAATTTCGAACAGAGTGAGTACTTGTTTAATTACCACTTCCGTTTTTCTGGACTCAGGCTACCCGCCTTTCCCTCATCTTGTAACCCTATGTGCTTGTTCCTGCAATGCGCATCTCTTCCCTATACCTCTTATTGCTCTTAATGACTAGTCATGAAACAACATATGAATCCTCTTCTGCAGAATTTTGTTGGATTCAAATCCTTAGGAACTGTTTCTATGTTGGTTATTTGATTCATAGTATTAAATCTTACATGATTTTTTCCTAAGAAATCCTTTGCACTAGCTTTCATAGGAAATCTCACATCCACTCAAAACTCCTTTTCAGAATCCTTTGCTTTTTCCGTGATAGAATGAAAAAAATATGCATATCAAATCCTATAGAGTTGGAGCGGGCATGGCATTGCAATCCTATGATTATTTTTATTCTGCGCCCTTAGGATTGCGTTATGTGCACCTCTATAACAATTTGAAATTGGTACTCGATTTTATTTGAATTTATTTCTCAATAATGGATCAATCACTCTTGTGAAGTTTCAGTCACATTTTTAAGTTTTAATCACGTGTATGAAGTTTCAATGATTTTTCGTGAAGTTTCATGTGTTTCAATGGTTTTTCAATCACTCCGACGAAGTTCTAGTCATTTTTGTGAAGTTTCAGGCATTATTTTGTTATCTTTATCTATTAACTTTATATATTGTTGCAATTTGCGCTTTCAGTTTTTTGTTTATATTTGTTGCAAGTGTATTTTGTGTGCATGCAAATATGCAATTACGCTTCTACTTTGGTGCGATTGCACTTTTTCTTTGTGCAATCATTTGCTCATCACCACATAATAAGTGAGACAAACCCTTTCCCATCATTTGCTCCATTTCTTTGGTGTCGCTCGCTCGTCATCAGGGTCAATAAACCCATATATGCCTTGTCTCACCTGATCACCGGCCACCGCCTCCACCATGGCCCGACCGAGGCCTCCTCCCTCTGCCTCCTCGCCGTCGTCTTCTTCCTCCTCCCGATCCAGCCACCGCCCGCCGCCGACGCCGCCACCACGCCCGTCGCCTTCTCCTTCCCCTCCTTCTCCCTCCGAAACCTCACCCTCCTCGGCGCCGCCTCGCTCCGCTCCGCCTCCGTGTCCCTCCCGCCGCCCTCCTCCCACGCCCTCTTCCCGCTCCCTCTCCCATTCCCTCCCAACGCCTCCTTCTCCACCTCCTTCCTCTTCGCCTCCCCTCTTCCTCACGCCCCACCTCCCGCCTCTCCTTCATCCTCCTCCCCGACCCGCTCGCCGCCGCCGAGGGCGCGAACCGCTCCGTCCCGGTCCCGCTCGAGGTAACCTTCGACGCGCCTACGAACCGCGTCTACGCGTCCTCCGCGGGCGCGCGCGTCGCCGGGAACTCCACGGGAGCCGTCGACCTGCGGAACGGCAACGAGGTCGGCTCTGGCTCGTCTACGACGCCCGCCGCGCCCGCCTCGAGGTGTTCCTCGGCCACGTCAGCCTCCGCCCCGCGACGCCCGCGCTCGTGGTCGCCAACTCCACGGCCCTGGCCGCGCGATTCGCGAAGCTCATGTTCGTCGGCTTCCAGGTCTCCTGCTCGTCCGACAACGGGAGCAGCACCAGCGACGGCGGCTTCGCCATCCGCAGCTGGAGTTTCCTGACCAGCGGGCTGCGCGCCGTCGACCTCGCGTCGTCCAGATCCTCGCACAGCGTCTCCGACAGCGTCCGCAGCGCTCCCCCGTCGGGCGGTGTCCCCGGCGGTAAGCACGGGCACCGCAGAAGGCTCGCACTGGGGCTGGGCATTCCTCTGCCCATCGTGTTTCTCGGCGCGGTCATGGTGTTCGCGGTAATGTCTCTGAAGAAGTGGAGGTCTCGTACGCGGGGTTCAGCGAGGGTGTTAGAGCGAAAGCGGCGGGCCAGCAGCCAAGGCAGTTCATGTACCAGGATCTCTTCTCGGCCACGAAGGGATTCGATCCGTCTCTGGTGGTTGGCAGTGGTGGTTTCGGCACTGTGTACAGGGCGATCTGCCCTCGCGGTTCTGGGGTCACGTATGCAGTCAAGCGCTCGAAGCAGTCCAGGGAGAGCCACAGTGAGTTCACCGCGGAGCTCACCATAATTGCTGACCTCAAGCACCCCAATCTGGTTCAGCTGCAAGGGTGGTGCGCCGAGAGGGACGAGCTGCTGCTTGTGTACGAGTTCATGTCGAATGGCAGCCTGGACATGGCTCTCCACTCTTGTTCAGGCGTCCACCGTTATCCCACTCTCACTCTCACCTGGGCTCGGCGGTACAATGTGGCCGTCGGCATTGCCTCTGTGGTTGCATACCTACATGAAGAACTTGAACAGCAGGTGATCCACAGGGATATCAAGTGCAGTAACATACTTCTGGATTCACATTTCAATCCCAAGTTGGGGGACTTTGGGCTTGCAAGGTTGAAGGATCCTAATACTAGCCCTCGGTCAACCTTGGCAGCAGGGACTGTTGGTTACCTTGCTCCTGAGTACCTCCAGATGGGGAGAGCCACAGAAAAGAGTGATGTCTACAGCTATGGGGTTGTGCTGCTGGAGATATGCACAAGAAGGCGGCCAATTGAGCGAGAAGCACCTGGCAGTATGAACATGTTGAATGTTGTCGATTGGGTTTGGAATTTGCACTCTAAAGGAAAGCTTCTGGATGCTGTCGATACGAGCCTGAATGGGGAGTATGATACAGAGCAAATGATGAGGCTGCTTCTTCTAGGTTTGAGCTGTGTGAATCCGTTTTCAGAAGAGAGACCTGTCATGAGGACTGTTCTGGGTATACTGGAGGGCGAGAATGAGCCACTGCCTGTTCCCAAAAAGAAGACGCTGCTTGTTTTTGTTTCAAATCCACCTATTGATTTCGAGGGGATCGTTTCTGAGTGCAACCAGAGTACAGTTTCAAGTGATCTCTTTGAGCTGAAGATCGATATAAACTAGGTGAGAAGTTCTTTGCTGAAATATAATCGCTTGCAAATATGGTCCATATACTTATAATCTGTGCATCTTCTTAGTCTGTGAAAATGTTGCTCAATTTTGTTCTAGAATATGCCAATAAGTAGTCCATGTAGTCTGTTGAATGACGTTAGCATTAGTTCAGCACTTCAGCAGAATCACATCAAGCTTGTCTGTTGTCAATAATCATTTTATGATGCATGTTTTGCTTGTCAGTTATTACCTCTGTTTCTAATGATTTCTGATGATGAATATTCTTCAAGCAACATATAGTCTTCCCAGCATCGCATATATGTGTTGGCACCAGAACTGCGTTATGTTGTACTGAATGTTAATTTGTTATGCCCCCTTCACTTGAGAAGAGCAGTAGCTGAAGGCACTAGTGCTATAGTTCTTGCCTTCCTTGCAGCATTGTCTGGTGTAAAGGGAGCCAAATTAAATCACTGCTTTTCTGATTAAAATCATATCTAGCAGACTAAGATTGTACAAGTTAAACAAACCACTGTACTGTGCTTATTTGAAGTTTGTATTATCGGACTTCCAATTTCTAATCCATGAAATTTTGATATACAGGCAGCTGCTGAGAAGACATGTCGGCATACTCAAAGTTTTGGTGATAGTTTGTAGATGTTGACACTATCAACATGTAAATCCCACCGCGGAAGGACATATGGTTACAGATCGATGAGTTCCCATCGACTTCCTGCAGAGGATATAACTCACTTGTTCCAAATATTGTTTTGAATTCAGTGGAGAATATTAATCGCTCACGCCACATGTTTGTAGCACCATTCAGGATTATTCACCTGCATGTTTGTAAGGTCGCTGTCGATATACGTTTCTCCCTGGAAAATATCTTGACAAATTCAGTGGATCATGTTCATGTTTGCTTGCAAATATGATCCATATACTTTTACTCTGTGCATCTTCTTGGTCTATGAGATTGTTGCTCAATTTGGTTATAGTCCAAATTATGTCAGTACTGTTGAATGACGCTAGCATTAGTTCAGCGCTTCAGCAGAATCACATCAAGTTTCTCTGTTGTGAATGATGATTTATGATAATATGCATGTTTAGGTTGTCATGTATGATTTCTGAGAATGATTATTCTTCAAGCAACATATAGTCTTTCAGAGCATCTAATGTATGTGTTGTCACCAGAACTGCGACCTGTTGATACGAGTGTTATAGTCTTTGTCTTGCTTTCAGTATTACCTGATGCAAAGCTAGCCAAATTCAGTAACTGCTTTTCTGACTATCACATCCACCAGACTTAAGATTGTATAAGCTAAACCAAGCACTGTAAGTGATTAAAATTTGAGCTGGCCTAAGTTTGTACTATAAGACTTGGAATGTTTAATCGTCCCTCAATTTTTGTGAGGGGTTAATAAATGAACTTTTGATGTACAGGTAGCTGATGAGAAGACTAATCATGTTCGCAAACTCGGAAGCTTTGGTGATAGTCTGTAGATGTTGACGCTATCAACATGTAAATCCCACCGCAGAAGGACATATGTCTACGGATCGATTAGAGTTCTTGCAGAGGATAAAACTCACGTGTTCCAAAGATCGTTTTGAATTCACCGCTCAGGATTTTTCACCTGCATCCCTAGAAAATATCTTGACGACTGTTTGAATTTACAGCTCTTCACATAAGTGGCAAATGTTACATGTTTTTCCTCCGGAACATGACACATTTTAATGGTTTAAAAAGATCTTTATATCCCTTCCTCATTAATGTATAATAAATAGCTTGTTTGTATCCTTATATCTGAATATGGTCAGGGTTCCTATTTAGCGCGCGGAGTCATGCAATTGTTAGGCCAGGGATTTCGGTTCCTGAGATCGTTCATACAGGCGACGCCCTCTGGGCATTCAGGAGGGCGTTCAGGATGTGCAGTACCATGTTACTTCCGAGGATCAGATCTATACCCTATTATAAAGCAAAACCTAGATCTATACCTCTTATAAAGCAAAACCCCACTAAGTGCATTAATTATTTTTCTATCTCAACATGCAAGCTATCCACGTCACCCACTATTTTAGCCAATCAATTGTCCATGTCATCTCCACTAACAAAAGTTAATAATAATACATCTTTCATGCAACCTTTCCATGTCATCTTTTTTCATCCATATAATTGTCACTAATATTTAGTCCTCATATATTTAACAATTTCACACAAATCAAATGTAGTGTCTCAACTATTGTGATCAACTAAATCCGAATAACTGATATTTCATGCATCTTATATCAATTTCATTTATATAATAATTTTGTAAAGAGATTTCCGCTGCAACGCGCGGGGTATTTTCTAGTTTATCAGACAATAGAGACCGTAAGACAATATAACCTTTCTCATTAAAAACATAAAATACGTGAGTCAGCTCTGATTCTTGCTCATGTTTTGTGATGGTCAAATCGAGCTAATTATCTTGTTTGTCGCTGATTGTTTAGCCTGATATATTTCTTAACTTTATGAGCATGCATGATTTGCTTCAAACGGCAAAACACATAAGTAATCTTGCTTCGAATATCTCATATGTATATAGATACTATTAATGTTTCAACAAAATTTGCAGATAACTGACAACCATATAGTTTTCACCAATCTAGACGACAGCTTAACCCAAAACTAAGTAAACAAGAAACACGTCGAAATAGTAATTAAGTAAACGGAGATTAAAAAGACCAAAGTAGTGCTCCTAGGTGATCTACTCAAATGCCCACTGGTTCTCCCTTCGGATCTCCTCCTCCTCCTCCGGCGTGAAGTCGTTCGTGATTTTGAAAGTCTTGCGAATATCCTCAACCGACTTGCCCTTGATCATGTCGGCGACCGTCTGGCAGCTGAGGTCCAGGAGCTCATTGATGTCGAGATAGTTGGTGGCGAGGATGATGTCGAACAGGGTGGCCTGGTCCACTTTGATGAAGTTTTCGTCGAAGCTCTTGAGGTCCTCCTTCTCGCCGTCGGAGGTGCTGGCGACGTGCTTGTTGCAGTACTCAATGACCATGGCGAGGATCTTGGAGTTGACATTAGGGAGTGGGACGCCGTTCTCGATGCAATCGTCCTCGATCATGTGGTGGATGGTCTGCGACAGCGCCGCCGCCTCGTGAGTGATCTCGAAGCGCTCGCCGTCGGAGCTGACCAGCTCGATCGTCTTGCTCTTCTCGGCGGCCATGACCTCGCCTCGTCGACGTTGTTCTTCTCGGCCACGACCTCGCCGACGTTGCTCTTGTCGCCCACGACCGCATCGATCTTGTTTTCGTCAGCCGTCGTCGCCGCCATGGTTCCTGCTAATTGGTCTCTCGTCGAATCGCTCGTTCCCGTGTCTAGTCTAGGGTAATAGCTTTCGATGGATCGACTACCTCGGGGCCTCCCATATTTAAAGGGCCAGACAAGGAAAGAAGAGGCCGACCCGATATGATACTCAGGTTTCGATCGATCTCCAAAACTAGAGTACGTCTACGTTACGATGCATGATACTCAGGGCCAGACAAGGAAAGAAGACACGGCCATGATCTCGTACAATCTAGAGTACGTCTACGTTACGATGCATGATACAGGTACATACAAGCTCGTTCTCAAAAAAAGTTGCGGTTCTCAAAAAAAAAAAAAAAAGGTACATACAAGCTCTGCATAAACTCCTAGTATTTTATAGAGGGGAAGGTTTACGGCGCCGAAATCGCGATGACACGACTATCGGGATTGGTAGTGAGTAGTGACGGAGCTCAGTTGGGCCACGGTGGATTTTATACGCCCTAAATAACACAATATTTCATACTGACCACCTCTAGTATGTTTTACAGTCTTTTGGCCCCCATAATTTACGTTTAAGTCCAACACATACCATGAATTCACATAAAATTAGTCCATTGACGTTAGGTGGGGCTCTCATAAATGAGCTGTTTTGGTCGAGAAAATTGCACATAGCACCAATATTCGGTGACAAAGTTGCACAGAAAACAGAATCAAAACAGATTTTCAGCTAACCCCAACTTTTGGGGTAATATGTTGTAGCTAACCCAAATATATGTCTTAGAACTCTTAACAACGTATCTGACAAGTGAGGCTAGATTTTATACCATGCATATATCACAATCATACAATACTTTTAAATAGTATACCATAATTATACGATGATTAAAAAAATATGATGATCAAATATTTCTTTGTGCATGTCTATGTTTTCTACAGTGCGGACAAATGACGCTCATGCTATATGGAGCCCTTTAGTTTACAAAATCGAAGTTATAATTTCAACTTTAAAAAAATCGGAAAAACCTTTGGAGGTAGAAGACAGATGCAGTCCATTTTTTCATATATATATTTGTATATCATATTTTATATGCTAATCTGAATTTTAAATGCTATCCATAAAATATACAAGAAAGATGCGGTCCATTTTTTAATTATCATATTATTACGGAGTAACATTTTTAAAGTGTGTATAGTTGTGGTATACGGTATAAAAATCTAGCCCCACTTTTGGTACGTTGTTAATAGGGTAAAGACATCTATTTGAGCTAGCTGCAACATATAACCCCACAAGTTGGGGCTAGCCGCAAAATCTATTTTAATTATGTGTTTGGTGCAACTTTGTCACCAAACATTTGGTGTTATGTGCAATTTTCTTGTTTTGGCCAGTCAGGCAAAAAAAAATTGAATTCTAAAAATAATCGAAACAATTGCTAAAAATGGATATTGGTGCGTCGAATAAACCCGAAATATGTATGCTCAAGAATTTAGTCTTCATTATTGATTTGTGTGGACATGATTGGGGATTTTTTTTTTGGGTCAAAAGGGCCAAAACTATCGGTCTCACAAACTTTTTAAAAATATCCTCACGATGAAATGATGAATCTTATGTGATGAGTAAACTGGGTAAATTTGAGCTCAACCTCAATTATGTGATAAAATTTGGTGAACACAATAGGTGTTGTTAATATGTATAAACTTTTGGGTATGTGCTAGAACTAGCTAGCTCGGTAGTTGGAGTTTTTTTAGTTAAGAGATCATCTCTTACTGCAGATAAGACTAACATTTTTTTTCTCCAACTCGGTAATCAACATACACAACATTGCTAAGATAACACCGCATTCATAAAAAATAGAAGCATCCATGATAACTTCATGTTCGTGAGAAACTTTGCTAGGAGGCTTCATCGCAACAAGACTCCGGCGCTCCTCTTCAAGTTGGATATTCGCAAAGCTTTCGATGCCGTTCGATGGGACTACCTTATAGATCGCCTAAGATGGCTTGGCTTCCCGAGTCGGTTTTGTGATTGGATCTCCGCCATTCTCCGCACTTCCACTTCGAGGATCCTCCTAAATGGGGTGCCTACCTCCCCCATAAGGCACGGAAGAGGACTTAGGCAAGGCGACCCACTCTCTCCGCTACTTTTTGACATTGCGATTGATCCACTCCAACAAGTTCTTGAACTTGCCACGGCTAGAGGAGACCTCTCTCGTCTACGGGGGCGTGGAGCTTTCTTTAGGATCTCCCTATATGCGGATGACGCCGCCATTTTTATGGCCCCAATCAAGGAGGAAATCACCAAGCTTGCGCACATCCTCGCTTCTTTCGGCAATGTCACGGGGTTGTGCACAAACATGCAAAAGACTTCCGTTGTACCCATCCGTTGTGGCGCCATTGACTTGGATGATGTGCTACAAGCTTTTCCGGCTTCTAGGACCGGTTTTCCCATGCGATATCTTGGCCTACCGCTCTCCGTTTGGCAACTCAAGAGGGTTGACCTCCAACACCTTGAAGACAAGATTGCCGGCAAGGTTCCCATGTGGGCGGGGAAATGCATCAACTCGGCGGGAAGGAGGGAGTTGGTTAGGTCGGTCATGGCCTCCCAAGGCATTTTCCACCAAACCTCTCTCAAGTTGCCCCCCGGTTTCATCACCAAGGTCAACAATATCGAGCGCGCTTTCCTTTGGGCGGCCTCCGACAAGGTTTCCGGTGGCAAGTGCAAGGTTAATTGGAAAAAGGTGTGCCGTCCGACCGAGCTTGGTGGATTGGGGATACTTGACACGGTTAGATTTGGGGCGGCTCTAAGGCTCCGTTGGCTATGGCTTGAGTGGACGGCCACCTCTAAGCAATGGATCGGTATGGGCAATCCTTGCACAAGTGAGGACTACGACCTCTTCTATGCTTGCACTGCAATCACTATTGGTAACGGACACAAGGTGCCATTTTGGGACTCCCCTTGGTTGGACGGCTCTAAGGCTCACACGGTTAGATTTGGGGCGGCTCTAAGGCTCCGTTGGCTATGGCTTGAGTGGACGGACACCTCTAAGCAATGGATCGGTATGGGCAATCCTTGCACAAGTGAGGACTACGACCTCTTCTATGCTTGCACTGCAATCACTATTGGTAACAGACACAAGGCGCCATTTTGGGACTCCCCTTGGTTGGACGGAAGAAGGCCTCGCGACATCGCACCTCTCATTTTCTTGATCTCAAAGCGGAAAAAATGGTGTGTGCAAAAGGCCTTGAAAGATGATGCATGGATAAACCAAATAAACACCACTGACAGAGTCACTCTCGACCACATACAACAATTTGTTGCCCTATGAACTTCTCTACAACAAGTTCACCTTGATGAAGACGTCCCCGACACCATCACTTGGACTATGTCCTCCACGGGAGTTTACACGACAAGTTCGGCCTACCACGCGCAATTCTTAGGCACCATCTCATCCAACATGAAGAAGCTTGTGTGGAAGGTGTGGGCACCTCCCAAATGCAAATTCTTCGCTTGGCTTATCATCCAAAACTGGGTTTGGACGGCGGACCGCCTAAGACGGAGGAGTATGCCAAATTGTGCTCTTTGCCCACTTTGCAAGCAAACGAGAGAGACGGCCGCCCACCTTTTGTTCCAATGCCGGATCGCTAGGCGCATTTGGTGCATGGTGAAGGATTGGCTACACTTGTCATGGTTGGACGTCAACTCTTGGGACAACTTCAATTGTGTCCTAGATTGGTGGACTCACATGACCATAAATGACTCCGCTAGGCGAAAGGCGATTGCATCCCTCACAATGCTTATCTCTTGGGAATTATGGATCGAGCGCAACGCTAGAGTTTTCCGACACAAGTCCACCCTCCCTTCGATCATTTTGGGAAGGATCAAAGATGAGGCACAAACTTGGGTCAAAGCGGGTGCCAAGCATTTGGAGTTTATTTTACCGGGAGATTAATCCCCTTTTGAGTTTTGGTTGGGCCTTTTGGTCGGTGTTGTAAACAATGCTAAAACCCCTAACTCCTCCTTAATTAATATATAAGGGCAAATCTTTTGCCTCATAAATTCAAAAAAAAATCATATATTTTTTTTTGAAGGGAGATAGTGCGTACAATCACAGGAAATACAGAGAGAGTACACACATACGCAGTACACGACGCCCGTACTCAACGCATGCGCAACAGCAACGAACGCTCCATCCGCCGCTGAACCACCGACGCTCCAGCCGCTCCCCGTCGCCGACGACCGCCGGAGAAGAAGAAGGCCGAAGAAACCACAACCTGGAGAAGAGAGGACCACCTTCATTGAAGACGACCGCAGAAGCCGCTCGCCGCACGGCGACGAGACCTTGTCCGATGAACAAACACGGCCAGGCCACCCAGAACTCCAGATCCACCGCCGCCCGCCCCAGGGACAGCCCAGCCGCGCCAGATCCTCCACCTTCCGAACCGCAACCCTGCACAAGAGACGAGCACGAGCGCCCCCAGAAGGAGCTCCTGTACAAACCCCCGGAGACTTCGTCGACGACGGCGGAGCAGACGCCATCGAGGCGAGGAAGAAGACTCGGGACCAAAAGCCACAGCTTGGCCGCCACCACCGCCACGACGACCAAGCAAAGGCACCAGCACCCACACCCACCAGATCGACGGATCTGGGGGCACCAAAAGCCAGAAGCTCCACGGCTCCACCAGCCAAGGCGTCGTCGTGATGGGGAAGAAGCCCCAGCAACCTTATTCCACATCGCCGCCGCCACCACCACCCTGCCAGCGACGAAGGGGAGCCTTACCCTACTATCTACATGCCTCGGGCACAGATCGGCGGCCCCTCCACCCTCCCGCCGCCACAAGGGCAGCCGGAGAGGGAGGCGACCGACGATTTGGCCGTCGGCGGAGCAAGGGAACTCGGCGCCCTTCCTTTCGCCTCTCGGGGAACTGTTCACGAGAGGGGAAAGTTGGAAACGAAGTGAGCTGCAAAAAAAAAAAAAAATCATATATGTCATGTCACACAACTCACTTAGCTCAGACGTAAACCCGCGATGATTGTTTGACAAGAGGAACTAACAGGGGAATAAGGAAGCATCGCCGATCAACCTCATGGACAGACAAAGAACACAAAGCACCATGCAATCCCGAAACCAAGATCAAAGTAGGACGTGTAGAGCAATTTAACACAACACAAGACCATAGAACTGACGGAACCCTAATTTGAGTCACAGAAGGCCTCATAAAGTAGCCAGAAGACGTGGGGCCACACCCATGGGTCCGAAAAATCTAAATCAGGCTCTCCATACGGACGCGAAGGAAACTTGCCTGGCTCATTACGTGGTACTGACATAATCGACAGACTAATAGTTTAAGTGCTTCAACCGCCAGAACACACCTTCCAAGGAGAAGCGAGAGAAGAAAAAAGTCCTTGAAATGCGCAAATGTAATTAAATATTAGTCCTTCTCATGCCCAAATGTTTAGGGTTGTAAATGTAAATATTATTAAGAATAAGAACACAAATGAATATTCCGTATGCTATAGGAACATTCCTTTTCAAGATTAGCTAACAACCCGTTTGAGAGCTCCACCCATCAAGAGAAGGCAAGGTGGCAAGAGCGGCGTTTGTAGCCCGGGCTACATGTAGCCTTTATTTCAATTTTTTTGAAATTTATATTTTAAAGTTTCAAATAAATATGAAACAAATCTAGTCAATGATGTATTCTATCAATTTGCAAAGTTTCAACTCGAAATAAATTGTATTCTAGGCCGTGTAAAAATGATAAAAATGAAGATCCTAAGTAGTTAACAGTGCCGAAAATTGAACCCTCCAAAATTTGTCAGATTTGTATTTTTATGTGGCTCAAAATACAACGTTTTGGAATTGAAAATTTGCATGTTGGTAGAATACATCATTATTAACATTTATAAATTTTTTTAGAATTTTTTAAAACTTTAAAATGTCGTTTTCAAAAATTTCAAAAGAAGAGGCTACATGTAGCCCGGGCTGCCTTTTTCTTTTTCACAGGGTGGCTTACTTTTGCCTTAGAAAAAGAAAGAGGGGAAAAGAAGAGGATGATGCGCCGTAATTGAGGAGCTCAACATGCAAGAACCGCGCCGCCAATTCGCGAAAGACATCACGCCACCGGGGGTTTGCTGCCGCCATTTTCGAGATCTGTTACCGTCACCAGAGACCGGGTTGTCAAGCGAAGGACCTGTTGCACATGACAAGTGTTGCACAACCTCTGCCGGCTGGCCGGTCCCGAGGGTGTGCAGGGTAGTCGAAGGAGACGGAGTCGCGAACAACACACACGTAGATAAAAGTAGATTACACAGGGTGTAGGCAAGGATCTCTTTATTTCTCTATTTCTGTAACCAGTACGTATGAATGCCTTGCTTATATAAGGGGGAAGAGATAGAAGGATAAGAGCCCACATTACGTAAAACGTGGGGATAACCTAGCCTATTACGTGGGGAGGGAGGCACCACCGAAATGGGCTTCCACACACCCCACGGCCCAAGTTTCCCAACACTCCCCCTTGGGTTTTATCCGTATATCCATGACTCAAAACTCCGAAAAACCCAATGGGAAAAATATGGAGAAAAGCACATGGTATACTTTTGCTATGTTGCACGAATTGCCTCATTAAAAACCTTATGTGAGAAACTTCATAAAAACTCACTAAAGGGAAAAAGAGTACAATTCACTTAACTTTTCAGTCAAGTACTCAATCATCGGGATCGAGATTTCAGCGATGAATTTGTGAAGATTCTCCCCCTAAACCTTGTATCTCCCTAAGTCTCATCATACCCATTCCACGAACACATCTCTCGAATAAAGATGCTGGTAATGATTTAGTGAACAAATCAGCAAGATTTTCACACGACTTAGTATGCAGGATTCTTACTTCGTTCAACTTTTGCAATTCATGTGCATAAAAGAATTTGGGATAGATATGCTTTGTGAGATTGCTCTTCACGTAACCCGTCTGGACTTGTGCAACACAAGCGGAATTATCTTCATAGATGATGGTTGGGGTTTGGACGGTGTTCAGCCCACATGTCAGCTGGATGTGGCCAATCATCCGTCGAAGCCATGCACACTCTCGTGATGCTTCATACAATGCTATGATTTCCGAGTGGTTCGTCGAAGTTGCTACTAAAGTTTGCTTAGACGATTTCCAAGAAATGGCTGTTCCACCACAAAGGAAAACATATCTAGTCTGAGACTTTGCAGTATGCAGGTCTGACAAGTACCCAACATTGCCATATCCTACAAGCGTAAGATCTTGATTCCTCCAGAAAAACAAGCCAAGATCTTTGGTCCCTTGGAGGTATCGGAAGACGTCCTTGATGCCTTTCCATTGTCTATTGGTAGGCTCAGAACTGTACCTAGCAAGTAAATTGACGGCGAACGCAATGTCCGGCCATGTACAATTCACGAGGTACATGAGTATGCCAACTGCACTCAGGTAGGGGAATTCTGGTCCCAGAACTTCCTCCCCCTCTTCCTTAGGCCTGAACGGGTACTTGTCCCGCTGTAAAGATCTCCCAATCATGGGGGTCTTAGAAGGATATGCCTTATCAAATCCAAATCTTTCTAACACCTTCTGGGTGTAGGCAGACTGGTGCATTAAGATCCCAGCAGGGGAATGCTCAAGTTGTAGACTGGTGCATTAACATCAGGTAGGAACTCGCTTCCTCAATATCCTCAGGTGTACCGATTAGGTTCAAATCATCCACATACACCGAGATAATACAGAAACCATCTTGTGATCTCCGTATAAAAACACATGGGCAAGCTTCATTGCTCGTATAGCCCTTCTGATGAAGGAAATCGCTTAAACGATTATACCACATCCTACCTGACTGTTTGAGTCCATACAGTGACTTCTTAAGCTGAACACTTGATAAACTTCTATTTGCTCTACCTTGGTTTGGAACAGGTATACCTACGGGTACCTTCATGCATGTATATGTTCGAATCCAAGTTACCATAAAGGTAAGCGGTGACAACATCCATAAGTTTCATTTCCAAGTCCAAGTTTACTGCCATTGAGATCAAGTATCTAAAGGTAATTCCATCCATGACAGGTGAGTGAATTTCCTCAAAGTCGACACCTGGTCGCTGAGAGAAACCTTGAGCAACGAGCCTTGCTTTGTACCATACTACCTCGTTATTTTCGTTTCTCTTTCGAACAAAAACCCACTTGTGGCCAACAGGGCGTATGTGGGAAGGAGTTAGACAAACAGGTCCAAACACCTCTCTTTTGTTAAGAGATACTAACTCGACAGTTATCGCCTTCTGCCAATCTTTCCAATCTGGCCTCTTCTTACAATCAGCAAGCGTGTTAGGCTCGGGGTCAGGATCTATGATTGAGGCAATTTTAATGGCAAAATATTTGTCGACATTTTCCATGGCTCGATTAATTGACTCACCAGAATCAACATAGTTAATGGCCATTTCGTCATGGGGTGCATCAGGCACATTTCCTTCCTCCACCGGATTTCCCAATCCAGGAGCAAGGTCCTTTAGCTTTCCCGCTCCAATGTGTGCGCACACATCTTTGCTGGGTATTTCCGATATAGGAAAATTCAAGTCCGGAATTTCGTGCACTGAAATTTCCGTGCTTGTGCCAGGTCTCGACTGGCTCCCCTCTTGAGGGGCAGGCGGTGATAAATCTATCTTGTCCTTTTTCTTCGGGCGTCCCCGAGTACTTGGGATTTGAGGAACCGGATTCCGCGTCCTTTTAGGCCTAAGGGCGGGAGCGGGTATACCCTTATCTTTCTTTGGTATTTCAACCCTTTCCGGTGCATTACGTGCAGGCACATGCGACTTTGTCACAGTCTTTAGATTACTAAAATGATCAGGCAGTTGATTCGCTAAGAAATGCAAATCTATTATCTTTTGGACTTCTCTATCAGACTCAGCAGTGCGCGGGTCATGAGCGTGGATCCCCGTGGCTTGCCACATGATTTCTCGACTTTCATCATCAAGGGATTGATTATATCCCCCTAAAGTCGGGAAAAGATCCTCGTCAAAAATGCAATCAGTGAAATGGGCCGTATGACAGTCACCTGTCGCGGGGTCCAGAAACTTATATCCCCGACTTACGGAGCGGTTCCATCGCTGATCGCTGAGGGGGTGGTATTGGTACATATACCTGGCAACCGAACCTACGAAGGTGGGACATGTTCGGTGTCGACCTAGCGCAAGCTGCATAGGAGAGTGGATGTTGTAGGCCGATGGTCAAAAGTTGATGAGATTGGCTGCGTGTAACACTGCGTGACCCCAACATGTAGTTGGTAAATTACAACCCTGAAGGAGCGGTCTGGCAATGAATTTAATTCTTTTAATCAATGCCTCCGCAAGTTCATTTTGTGTGTGAACGTGCGGTACAGAGTGCTCAAGTTTGATTCCCGTTGCCATGCAATAATCATCGAACGCCTTTGAAGTAAATTCACCGGCGTTGTCCATTCGAATAGACTGGATTACGATAATCAGGGAATTTATTCCTCATTTGTATGATCTATGAGCTCAACTTTGCAAAAGCATGGTTCCTTGTTGACAGCAAGCTAACATTGGACCATTTAGAGGAAGCATCGATGAGCACCATGAAGTACCTAAACGGACCCAAGAGGGGCTGAATAGGACCTCATATGTCCCCTTGGATACGTTTCAAGAACGCGGGGATTTCATCCTTCACCTTTAGGAGGATGGTCTAATGATTAATTTCCCCGTAGCGTATGCGGAGCACACGCAATCATCAGGATTCGGGAATTTTTTGACATTAACACTATGACCATTCGAGTTGTTAATTATATTCTCATCATTCTAAGACCGAGATGGCCTAACCGATCATGCCAGAGGCTGAAAAGTTCAGAGCTTCAAAAAACAGATTTAAGGGTAGTGTACACAGGCGGTGCTACAATCTTGGTGTAGTACAACCCTGTAGTGAATGAAGGAAGCCTTTCGAAAACATGTTTACCATTTTCATCGTGCTTTGTGATGAGTAGGTATTCCTTACCATTGTCATCATCATGGGTCTCAATATGGAAACCATTAGCAAGAATATCTTTAAAACTTAAGAGAGTACGAGTCGATTCTGGGTACAACAATGCCTCATTGATGACCAAAGTTGTTCCCATGGGGAGTATAATAGTTGCTCGTCCGGAGCCAACTACATGCGGACCGCATCCGGCGATCGTCGTAATATTCCCCTCAATTTTAGTAATGGACTCAAAGTACTTTGTTTCTCTCAAGATGGTATTAGTGGTACCGCTATCGGCAAGGCATGTTTCCTCCATTCGGGCGCCACACGTGTTCTAAAATATAGCATATAATTAATAAAAAAATGAAGCGAGGAAGATGCAACATTAATACATAAACGCACAAATATTTCAGAACATAACACAATAATCTCTATTAAATGATGGAATAAATGAATGAAAACAAATCATCCAATCGCCGATGAACGAATAAATGTTGGTGAAACAAATATTATTGCTCTCATAGATCTTACAACAAAATCGAAATAATTGTATCAAATTTATTGCCATAAAGGAATCATGAAATAAATGAGGGGGATTTAGGTGGATTCCGAAAAGTATCCATCCACCTTAGCCCTAATCTCGAGCTCACTCATCTTTTCTTCATTAGCGAGCATCGCCGCGGCAGAGTCGATGTCCAGCTGTGGCGCTAGAGGGGGCACGGTGTGAGCAACCTCCATGGACACAATGTCGTTCGTGGGAACCGCCACATGTGACTCCACATGCGCCTCGCTTTGCACCACCACAGGCGCGGCGGTGGGCGTGGGGATCATCACGGGCCCCGCTGCGGGTGCCGGAGGTGCCTCCACCTGGACATGGTGTGTCTCACGCGCCTTCTTAGCCTTGTACGCATCCACGACATGCTTTGGGACACACACTGCCTTGAGAAATGGGTCTTGGAGCCGCAACGGAAGCAATCCTTGGGCCTTGCCTCCCCCTGACACGCCTAATGTTGCTTGTCCGGGTGGGGAGGGTTAGGTCCCTTCTTGCCTTTCTTGCCACGCTTCTTGAAATTGGGCTGGCGCACCTTGTAGGCGCCGACATAAACTTCCTGACGTGGACCCCCTCCGAAAGGCTGCGAGTTGAAGTTCTTTTTGAGAACCTCATGAAAGTGCATGTGTTGCCCCATGTGTGGTTTTGGTAATTAATGACTGAAAGAGCATACTTGCTCGTAAATCTATTTTGGAGTCTAATGACAACACATTATCAGGACTAATGTGCGCTTGACAATTGCAGATATATCTCGTTGATACATTATGTCTTGTGGAGCTTGTAACCCTGGAAATCAGCACAGTGAGCATTCCTGTGTCTGGCGGTAGTACCGCTGTCGCAGCGGTAGTACCGCTCCACCTGGAGCGGGACTCCTGCAGCACAGCTGGTACTCCTCCTGGCGGTAGTACCGTGTGATACCGCTGGTGGTACCGCCAGTGGTACCGCTAGGCCGTTTTTGCTCTCTGTATTGGTCACGGTACCCCGCGGTAGTTGCTTCGTACTACCGCTGGGTTCATTCATTTTAATCGATCGATCCCAGCGGTACTACCGGGCCGTGCAGCGGTAGTACCGCTCTGCCTGGCAACTTCGGTACCTCTGCGAGGTACCGCTGCTGCTGGGTTCTGCAGTGCACTAGGTACCGCAGGGAAGCAGGCAGCGGTAGTACCGCTGTCCCAGCGGTAGTACCGCTGTGCAGTTTTTCTGCACATAACGGTTAGATTTTCAGGGACCCCTATATAAAGACTGCTTCTTCTCCAAGAAGAAAGCTCGCCCAGATTCGAAGTACTCCATTGTTGCAAGCTCAAGAATCATTGTATCTCCCAATCCCTCCACCCAAACTCACTCATACTTGGAGGATTGAAGGAGAAGGCCCGGATCTACACTCCACCAAAGCGTTCTTCATTTCCCCTTCATTCACTTGAGGGATTCGAGCCTAGGGTTTCCACTAGGAAAACCTAGGCATCTTGTTGTTCTCACTTGCTTGTTACTTTTGTGTAGCAGGTGTTGTTGGTGATTGAGAGCCCCCAATCCTTTTGTGGGTTGAGCCTCAAGTTGTTGTAACGAGCTTTTGTGCTCCGGATTCCGCTTTGGAGGATTCCGATAAAGAAAGGTG
Organism: Poa pratensis; assembly: GCA_947311845.1. Classification (NCBI taxonomy): domain Eukaryota; kingdom Viridiplantae; phylum Streptophyta; class Magnoliopsida; order Poales; family Poaceae; genus Poa; species Poa pratensis. The sequence continues at coordinate 16,159,930 of CAMZMU010000077.1, forward strand.
GACCGAGCTTTTGTGCGAGGTTCATCGGAGAATAGGGTGAAGCCTTTTGTGGCATCTTGAGTTTGAAGCTCACACCCCTCCAACGAGACGTACTCCCCTAAAAAGGAGGAACTCGGGAATACATTCTTGTCTCCGCGTGCTTTCCTATCGGTTAATCCTTTCTAGTTATTTACTACTTGTATCTTATCTTGTTTAGACTTAACTTGTCATATAGGTAAATTCACCATAGTTGCATATCTAGAGAATTTACCTTTTAGTCAAGCCTTAATCGAAAAAGAATTAAAAATTGGAGTAGCACCTATTCACCCCCCCCTCTAGGTGGCCATACGATCCTTTCAATTGGTATCAGAGCCTCGGCTCTTTATTCGGGCTTAACCGCCTAAGAGAAATATGGCCCTCGACGAACATGGGAATGAGATACCCGATGACACCATCGTTCCCACTTCTGTTTCCGTGGAGGACTTCACTTCCTTGAAGTCCTCTATGGATACTCAAATGGGAGAGTTGCGCAAAATGTTAGAGCAACTCATGGTGGCAAAGGGTATCGACTCCTCCCTAACTCCGGAGGCTCCTCCTAAGGAGGATCTTCCTAAGGAGAAGCCCTCGGATGTAAGTGTCGAAGAGAAAGCGGGGGTGAACTCAAATAAAAATGAATCCTCACCTAAAACACCTAATGGGAAGGGAGAGCATGCTAGAGTTCCTTTTGCATACTCTCCCGACCTACCCGTGCCTCATCCTCCTATTCACTTAAGAGGAGCTCCACCTAGTCTTAATGCATCTTCCTTTACCCGTTGGCAATCTTCTATGAAATCTCACTTGAAAAGTGGTTGCATAGGTCTTTGGAAGATCATTGTTGATGGATTCAAGCCGGTGGATGAAAATGACTTGACAAGGAAAGAAGAAGTTGAAGCTCAACTAAATTCCACCGCTCTTGATGTGATCCGTGTTGCCGTGGGTGAAAAGAACATCCATCACATTGAAGATTGCACCACCGCCAAGGAAGCATGGAACAATCTCACGGAGGTGTTTGTTGGAAATGAGAGCATGAGAAGAAATAGATATGAAGCCATGAGCAATCAAATTGAAGGCTTCTACAAGAAAGATGATGAAACTCATGAGGAGATGTATCAAAGGCTCAAGGCTCTTGCTACCGCATTTAGAGACCTTGGTGCTAAACATGTGGATGATACTTACATCAAGAGGAAGTATGTGAATGCCCTCATGCCGTTTGAAGAGAACGACTTGAATAGTCTCCAAGGGAAGCACAACTATGACCTCTTGACCTCAAATGAAGTCATGCAAGAGATGCAATCTTACAAGGTCCGAGCTCAAATTGCTAGAGACTCTCGTGCCCGAGCTCTTGGAATGGCCCAAAGTTCCTCACTTGCTTTGAAGGCCAAGGTTGTGGAACTAGATGAAGACCAAGATCATGAAGAGGGAAGTTACTTGGCACCCGAGGAACTCAAGGGTGCTCATAGAGATTATGTGGCTCTCATGGCGAAGGACTTTTGGAAAAATCCATCTAAAGCTAAAGCTTATGTGGATAAAAAGCATAAAGCAAGAGGCTACAAGGAAGGCAACCCAAAAATGAAGACTTGCTTCAATTGTCAAGATCAATTCCACTATGTTGCCCAATGCCCTTACAAGAACCGTGAAGAACATGGAGGAAGACTCATTCGCAAGGAAGCGTCAAGTTCTTCTCCCACGAAGCCTTACTTCAAGAAGTTCAATCCCAACAAGAAGCTACCTTCCAAGGTGTTGGTGGTGAGAGAGGAATATATGTCCGGGGATGAGAGTGATGAAGAAGAAACAACCACAAGTGAAGTGGCCGCTTTAGCCATTGCTTCATCGACAACCCCTTCTCTCTTTGAATCCCCCAATGATAATGTCACCACCAAATCCGCTACGTGTCTCATGGCCAAGCTCTCCGAGGTATCACCTTCCCTTCCTCCTAAGACTATGAATGAAATGCATGAATTTATGAGTCTTAGAGTTAAGGAAGAAAATGTTGCTTTGGATTTCTTGATGACTAACTTGCAAGGTGAAAGCAAGATTCGGCTTGAGATTCTTATGAGTCAATATGGCATCGCACAAGATCTCCTTAAAGAAAAGGGGAGACTAGAAAGAGAATATGCTAATGAGATCGCTTCCCTTACCGAGGCGATTGAGGAAGAGCATGAACTTCGAGTTTCTCTTGAGGAGAAGCTTGAGAATCTTGATGAATCTCAAAATGAAACTCTTTCTAAGATCATTAAAGAACGTGACCATGCTATTGCTAAATACAATGTTTTAGAGAAACAAAAGGTCGTATTTGGTGTTGGTCATAATAGACTAGCCGATGAGTTAGGGTCGCTCACCAAGGCTCACAAGGCCTTGGAGAGTGAACACTCTATTCTCACCAAGTCTTTTGAACAACTTCAAATACAATCTACTAAAATTGATGAACCTAGCTCCTCTACTTGCTCTTGTGATCATGCAAATATCATTGAGGAAAATGCTAGGTTGAAGAATGAACTTGCCAAGGCCTCTAGCCCTCAAGGTGAGAAACCTCTTTATGAGCTCTTGCAAGCGCAAAAGCCTCACATAGGGAAAGAGGGTCTTGGTTATGTTGCCAAGAAGAAGAAGAAGAACAAGAAGAATGCCAAGCCCGCACAAGCAAAAGAGACTACCATTGCGAGTGGTGATGCCACAAGGGGCAATGCCACTCACAATGACTTTGCGGGAAAATACAACCCTTCATATGTTCTTATGAAATCTATAGATGGTTGTGTTTTTGCTAAATATGTTGGCACTTCATATGGAGATGATTATCACTATGCTATTTGGGTTCCAAAGACCCTTGTGACTAACAAAAGAGGACCCATTTCACAATGGGTACCTAAAACAAAGACTTGATTCTTTGTAGGACTTTTCTTCCGGTGGATCTTCATGGCTCATTGATAGTGGGTGCTCTTCTCACATGACCGGAAGCAAAGAAGTAGTAAAGGGCCTATTGAATCAATTACTCACATTTTCTCATGTCACCGTCGGGAATAATGCAAGACTTAAGGTATTGGGATATGGCAATGTAGTGATCACTCCGGAGTTATCCATTGAGAAGGTCCTACTTGTTGAATCTCTCTCATATAATTTACTTTCCGTTGGTCAATTATGCAATGTCGGTTACACCGTTATCTTTAATAAACACCACGTGACCATCCTTTTCACTCAAACTCTTAAAGTAGCCTTTGTTGGATTTCGTGTAAACGGTTTGTATGTGGTCGATTTCTCGAAAGAGACCACTCAAATCGCCACGTGTCTAATGGCTAAATCCGACAAGGGTTGGCTTTGGCATCGCCGGCTAGGCCATGTCGGTATGAGAAATTTGCAAACTCTTGTGAAGGGTGGACACGTGGTAGGACTAACCGATGTTAATTTTTCCAAAGATCGTCCTTGTAGTGCTTGCATAGCCGGAAAGATGCATGAAAAGAATCATCCCAAGAAGAGCATTATCTCCACCGAGAGGCCTTTGGAGCTCCTTCATATGGATCTCTTTGGGCCTCCCACATATGATAGTCTTGGTGGCAAGAAATATTGTTTGGTGATTGTGGATGATTATACAAGATATTGTTGGACTTTCTACCTCAAGAGGAAGAGTGAAACTCAAAAAGTATTCATTGACTTTGCAACCTTAGTTCAACGCCAATATGACTCCAAGATTTTGGCAATAAGAAGTGACAATGGTACGGAGTTCAAGAATTACACTATGGATGATTTCCTAAGTGGGGAAGGCATACAACACCAATATTCCGCTGCTTATACTCCCCAACAAAATGGTGTCGCCGAAAGGAAGAACCGCACTCTTATTGATATGGCAAGAACTATGTTGGCCGAATTTCATTCCCCATATAACTTTTGGGCCGAAGCCATCAATACCGCTTGCCACTACTCCAACCGGCTCTTCTTTCGTCCTCTCATGAAAAAGACACCATATGAACTCCTTATCGGTAAAAAGCCAAATGTCTCTTACTTTCGCGTATTTGGATGCAAATGCCATGTTTACATTAAAGGTTGCCCAATTGCTAAATTTGAATCTAGAACTTTTGATGGTATTTTTGTTGGATATGCCGCAAACTCCCATACTTATAGGGTCTACAACATATCCACCGGATGTGTTGAAGAATCTATGAATGTGGAGTTTGTCGAGGATAATGGCTCCCAAGCGGAGCATATTGATCATGATAATGTAGGTGATGTACCTCCACCTCAAGCCATAAGAACTATGGGCATAGGGGAACTTATTCCTATTGAAGAACCTATTATGGACACTCAAGAAGAAGGAACAAGTTCTACTCAAGTTGAACCATCCACCTCAACCATTGATCAACAAGCTATACAAGAACAAGATCATGATAGTCATCCACATGAGCAAGATAATGGTCAAGACCCACCCAACTCTAGTGGAAACAAGAACATGATGAACCCCCATCTCCAAGAACTCCACTTCGGGTTGACCATGAACAAGATGAAGGAAATGATGAAGATGTTCGTGTTGGTGAAACAATTGGTCAAGCCATAGAACGCCGAGTCATTCGGCGTGCATCAACATTGGATCATCTCCAACACTACAAAGAAAATATCCTTGGGAGTATTCGTAAGGGTGTGTCCACACGTAATCAATTAACTAACTTTTGTGGTCATGTCTCTTGTTTGTCTAGCTTAGAACCTCTCAAGGTATATGATGCTCTTGAAGACATGGATTGGGTTGCGGCCATGCATGAAGAATTGAACAACTTCGAGCGCAACAAAGTATGGTCATTAGTTGAAAGACCCAAAGACACATCACATAATGTCATTGGAACCAAGTGGATATTCAAGAACAAGCAAGACTCACATGGTCAAGTCATTCGCAACAAAGCAAGATTGGTTGCACAAGGCTACACCCAAATCGAAGGAGTCGACTACGGTGAAACTTATGCCCCCGTTGCTAGACTTGAATCTATTCGTTATATTGCCTATGCATCTACTCATAACATTACCTTATATCAAATGGATGTTAAAAGTGCTTTCTAAATGGTCCACTAAGTGAATTAGTGTATGTGAAACAACCTCCGGGTTTTGAAGACCCTAAATTTCCTAACCATGTCTACTTACTACATAAGGCCCTTTATGGGCTCAAGCAAGCTCCACGTGCTTGGTATGATCATCTCAAGGAGTTCTTAGTAGACCATGGTTTTGAAATTGGGGTAATCGATCCCACCTTTTTCACAAAAAGGATAAATGGAGAGCTTTTCGTATGCCAAATATATGTTGATGATATTATCTTTGGTTCTACTAACCATGAATTTAGTGATCAATTCTCTAAGCTAATGACCAAGGAATTTGAGATGTCCATGATGGGAGAATTGAAGTATTTTCTTGGCTTTGAAATCCACCAATATAGTGAAGGAACATTCTTATGTCAAGCCAAGTATATTCAAGACATGCTCAAGAAATTTGATATGAACAACGCCAAGCCATATAAGTTTCCCATGGACTCTAAGGCGGATCTACACTTAGATCCGAAGGGTAAGGAAGTTGATCCCAAGCTTTATCGTTCTATGATTGGATCTTTACTTTACCTTTGTGCATCTAGACCGGATATTATGTTTAGTGTGGGTATGTGTGCAAGATTCCAATCAAGTCCTAAGGAAAGTCATGAAACCGCGGTTAAAAGGATTCTAAGATACTTGATAGATACTCCTAACTATGGTCTTTGGTACCCCCATGGGACAAGCTTTGATCTTGTAGGTTATTCGGATGCGGATTGGGCGGGTTGCAAAATGGATAGAAAATCAACTTCGGGTACTTGCCAATTCCTTGGTAGGTCTCTTGTGAGTTGGTCTTCCAAGAAGCAAAATTGTGTGGCCTCGTCCTCCACCGAAGCCGAATACATTGCCGCCGGAAGTTGTTGTGCACAATTATTATGGATGAGGCAAATTTTAAAGGATTATGGTGTCATTTGTGACAAAGTGCCTCTTTTATGTGACAATGAAAGTGCCATCAAAATTGCTCACAATCCGGTACTTCATGGGAAGACCAAACACATTGAGATCCGGTATCATTTTATTCGAGATCATGTTGAAAAGGGTGATATTGCAATCAACTATGTCAACACCAAGCATCAACTCGCCGATATGTTCACAAAGCCTCTTGGTGAAGCAAGATTCAAGGAGTTGAGAGGAGAACTAAATGTGGTGGACATAAGCAATTGGACTTAGTGGACTTCTTGCATACCTACCCATATTAGACAATAGTAATTTGGTTTGGATGTAGGCATGGACATAGGGGGAGTGCGGTCCTAATCTATTGGACTATCCCTCCCCCCATTATGCCGACATTAAGAACTCATTTGCCTCTCTATTTTCATTTCATGAATTGTGAGCTTAAATGACGAGTAGTGGCCGTGAACCCAAGATACATCTTCGCGGTGTCACACCACACACTCATACATGGTGGCCTAGGCCACCGCCCTCCTCTGTGTGAGGAGTTGGATCTTATTTGGTTTATTTGGATTTTATTTGGACCTCTTGTGTATCTTGTGGAGAGCACCAAGTTTGGCTTTTCTTGTTTGATTCTTGCAAACTTGGTTTGCCTCTCTTCCCCCAGTTACTTACTCTATCCTAAGCCAATATCCTATCCCACAAACACCTCTCTCTATTTGTAAAACTTTGTGACCAACCCGTCGACGTTTCGTGGCAAAAGTGCCCGGTACTACCGGTGCCCTCGCGGTACTACCGTTGCCTGGAGTTTCCAGGCACAGCAGTCCCTCGAGCGGTACCGTAGTCACCAGGTACCCGGTACTACCGTTGAATTCCCAGAATTTGCTGGAAGTCAATAGTACCAGGTAGCGGTACTACCGTTCCTTCCCAGGAACGGTACCACCGCTGGCTACCGTAAGTACCAGTTCGGGCGGTACTACCGCTGGGTCAGCGGTACTACCGCTGGGTTCGTTTTCACCAGAGGTTAAGTTGGGCGTGGAGGGGTAGTTTCTTTTCTATCCCCTCCACCCTCGACCCTCTCCTTCGAAAACCACCCCACCGCTGCCGCCGCCGCCACGGTTCGTCGCCGGGGAGCACACCTCCGGCCTGGATAGCCCCTCTCCGGCCAGAAAGAAGCTAAAGCACCCTCTTCTTCCTCCTCTCCTCCGCGATGAGCTCCGGTAAATCTCTCACTCCTACCTCTCAACCTAGTCGATTCGTTGAGATGCAATGGGGTTAGGTTTTTCCGTAGTTCTTGTGGTAGAAGTTGTAGGAAATAGATGGCACTTAGTCTAGGATCCTCATTGCAAAGTTTTGTTGGAAGTTTCCATAGATCGAGCGAGTACCGGGAAGTCAACCGCTAGATCTGGTGGTAGCGGTACTACCGCCCTCGTGGCGGTACTACCGCTCCACGGTACTACCGGTGGACCAGCGGTACTACCGCTGGAACTGGCATTTTCCAGAACTGTGCAATCTGGATTCTTTTCGTTTGGTCTCGATGTTTTTGCAATACTTATCTCCCTGCTATCCTCCTATGCTATCACAGGTGCTGGTAAGAAGGCTAGTGGGAGTCACACCAAGCGGGCTGCTAAGCGTGCTCGTTCAGGCAAAGACCTAGCTGACGAAGATGAAGAGCCTGAAGTTATGCCTGAAAAGACCACTCGCCGTCAGAAGTCAAATGCTGCAAAGCTCAGAGCTGCTCAGAGCAAGTCGCTCAATCTCATGTCATCAAGGGATTTTGTCAAAGAAAGAAGGATGAACCCCTATGCCACTCCTAAGCTCCGTACTTACACCACTCCGGGGTTCCACAATCTGTTTCAAGAGAAGATCTTTTATGAAGTCCTTCCCAAGCACAAGACCAAGGTTTGTGAACAGTTTTGCATTGACACCGATCACATGGAGAAGCACCTTCGGTATTTTGGCGATGCTATTGAGATTTGCAAAGAGTTTGGGATCTATGACTATATTGGGCTGCAGCAGAATTTCAATGATCACCTTGTCATGCAATTCTTTGCCACCGTTCACTTCTTCGCGGATGAGCCAAGACGGATTAAATGGATGTCAAAAGATGAGGTTCTTGAGGCCACATGGGCTGATTTTGCTTCTCTTCTTGGGTTGGCTGAAAATGGGTTTGTGTTGAATGAAGATGCTCAGCAACAATTCTTTCGCATCAACTATAACTCAAATCCGATGAAGCACGAGGTCCTCTTTGACTTATACATCCAAGGACGTGCCATGGTGGGGTTCCAAAAGAATTTGCTAAAGGTTTGGGACATCATGCATCGGATCTACCGCAACACCGTTATGCCTCGTGTGGGAAACTTTGACCAAATCCATGGCAAACTCATTGATCTTATGTTTGAATCCTCTATCATGGTTGGGCAAGGCAAGAAGCTGGATGTGATGGACATCATATGGCATGAATTGTATGCTGTGGTGATGAAAAGGCGACCTTCTATATTTGGGGCTCACATTATGCAATTGATCATTTCCACGTGGGTCAAGAAGAAGCTTCCGTTGGCTCTTTTGGACAATGAGGAGGATCCCACCGACCACAAGGTCAAGGAGCTGAGCATAAAGAAACATCTTCCTCCACTTATTCCCGCTGAACAAGAAAGTTCCAATGATGATGAGGATGATCCCTTGTTTGAACTTCCCCCCAAGGCAAATGCTCAAGACAATGGGTTCAAGAAGTGGCTGGCTGGTGCTGTAAAGACCATCTTTTGCCGCATTGATGATGCTGACAAGAGGGCCTATAAAGAACATGAGAGGAACAAGAAAGAGCGTCAACTCAACCGTCAGCGTTTTGAGCACTTAGGCGTTCCGGTTAAGGCCGGGTCTGAGGATAGAATTACTGCAGAAGCTGATTGGCTCAAGCACCGTCGCGATTGGGTGGACTATGATCTTCAGGATGATGCATCCACTTCTCAGCCAGATGTCCCTTGGTCTCGCACTCAGGTTGGTCGATCCGCTGCTCATGAAGAAGCTTCTGAGGATGATGATGGTGAGGATGATGCGGAGGGTGATGCAAGTGGTGAGGATGGTTCAGTTTCAGCCGATAAAAGTGACGACATTGCTGCAGCCTCCACCTCCGATGAAGAGTGACTTCCTCTTGGGACGTTAGCTATGCCTCTCCCTTTTTGGAATCATGATGCCAAGGGGGAGATGGTTCTATTAGGTTGTCCGGGGAGTTGCATGGTTGAGGGCACAAGCTTGTTTTTCTCGATTTGGTGTTTGTTCGCTTGTGCACCTCTTGTATCTCGTTTTTTTTCTTTCGTTGAACTCATGGGGTAAGACATGTGGACCTTAAATTATTGTAAGCCTATGTGGACTTTATGTGCTTTTATCTCATGTCTTACCGTTGTGCAAGTTGTGCCTTATTGTTTGTTTTCAATAAACTTGCCCGGTTTATAAAATCTAGGGGGAGTGTTGATCCTAACCTATATGCATTTTGCATTCAAACGTAAAATTCTACTAATGCATATAGTTAGGGGGAGCCCGCCTATATTTTGTCAACCTTTTTAATGTGTTGTCATCATACTCCAAAAAGGGGGAGATTGAAAGAGCATACTTGCTCGTAAATCTATTTTGGAGTCTAATGACAACACATTATCAGGACTAATGTGCGCTTGACAATTGCAGATATATCTCGTTGATACATTATGTCTTGTGGAGCTTGTAACCCTGGAAATCAGCACAGTGAGCATTCCTGTGTCTGGCGGTAGTACCGCTGTCGCAGCGGTAGTACCGCTCCACCTGGAGCGGGACTCCTGCAGCACAGCTGGTACTCCTCCTGGCGGTAGTACCGTGTGATACCGCTGGTTTCAGCCAGCGGTACTACCGCTGGTGGTACCGCCAGTGGTACCGCTAGGCCGTTTTTGCTCTCTGTATTGGTCACGGTACCCCGCGGTAGTTGCTTCGTACTACCGCTGGGTTCATTCATTTTAATCGATCGATCCCAGCGGTACTACCGGGCCGTGCAGCGGTAGTACCGCTCTGCCTGGCAACTTCGGTACCTCTGCGAGGTACCGCTGCTGCTGGGTTCTGCAGTGCACTAGGTACCGCAGGGAAGCAGGCAGCGGTAGTACCGCTGTCCCAGCGGTAGTACCGCTGTGCAGTTTTTCTGCACATAACGGTTAGATTTTCAGGGACCCCTATATAAAGACTGCTTCTTCTCCAAGAAGAACAGCTCGCCCAGATTCGAAGTACTCCATTGTTGCAAGCTCAAGAATCATTGTATCTCCCAATCCCTCCACCCAAACTCACTCATACTTGGAGGATTGAAGGAGAAGGCCCGGATCTACAACTCCACCGAAGTGTTCTTCATTTCCCCTTCATTCACTTGAGGGATTCGAGCCTAGGGTTTCCACTAGGAAAACCTAGGCATCTTGTTGTTCTCACTTGCTTGTTACTTTTGTGTAGCAGGTGTTGTTGGTGATTGAGAGCCCCCAATCCTTTTGTGGGTTGAGCCTCAAGTTGTTGTAACGAGCTTTTGTGCTCCGGATTCCGCTTTGGAGGATTCCGATAAAGAAAGGTGGACCGAGCTTTTGTGCGAGGTTCATCGGAGAATAGGGTGAAGCCTTTTGTGGCATCTTGAGTTTGAAGCTCACACCCCTCCAACGAGACGTACTCCCCTAAAAAGGAGGAACTCGGGAATACATTCTTGTCTCCGCGTGCTTTCCTATCGGTTAATCCTTTCTAGTTATTTACTACTTGTATCTTATCTTGTTTAGACTTAACTTGTCATATAGGTAAATTCACCATAGTTGCATATCTAGAGAATTTACCTTTTAGTCAAGCCTTAATCGAAAAAGAATTAAAAATTGGAGTAGCACCTATTCACCCCCCCCTCTAGGTGGCCATACGATCCTTTCAATGACAATCCCTATGAACTAATGTTTGCATTGAGTTATTCTTATAGATGTTGTCCATAGGAAAAGTTTGGGGTTCATGTGTTGGACTCTAGAAGATTACATAATGATCAATGCTCTATTCAAGGGTTTATATGAAGAATGGTCATGTGTAGAGTTGAGCATATTGCAAGTATGTCTTGAAGGATTCAAGACATCATCTTTGTGAAACGGAGCTTAGCGAGGCTCTCCCATAATGGAGTATGGGGAGCATTTGGAGAAGCCTTCATCAAGCATGTGCTAGCAAGCACAATCAAGAAAGGTGTTCCAACTTGAGGGAGTCAAGATCGTCATCATCTAGCTCAAGTGGAATGCTCAAGGCAAAGGTATGATCTTGATAGGGTTTCTATTTTACCGGTCTCATGGTGTTAGTGGGAGACCGGGTTATAGGATAGACGACGTACTATCAAAAGGGGCTCTCAAGTGAGTCACTTGATCGCATCTCTGTGGAGAGCTCAAACCTTTGCATATTTGGCATATCATCTTTCTTGGTTCTTATTTGGATTTTATACATGTGAGAATTTAGAGCTTGTGTTCATCTCCATACCAAGCTCTAGTTCATCAAAAACGGATTTCATTTGAATATCTTGTGGTGTTTTTGATGTTGGAGGTTTTACCGGTTCGTCTCTGGTAGAGAGGTCAAACTCTCCTCTTGTGTTATCCTCCTCACATGATGGACTATGATGTGTGATGCCCCAAAATCGGTACCATGCGGTGTTCATCGATCCCGCCAAAACCCGCATAATAACGATCATAGGACGCCCACTAGACATAACGTGCACGCCAAAACATACGTGTTATGTGGGTGGAATTGTGATAACATTACAACAGTTCACGAAAGAATCCGCAACAACAACTGAAAGAGGATATATATACAAGAACGACTCAAATGAGTCAAGAAACAACTGATACATTACAAAGATACAAATCACAGCGAAGGCAAAACTAGCGTCTGACTACGGACAAGATACAAATTGGACTAAGAGTCCTGAAGATAAACGATGGCGTCCAAATCCCTTCCCAGGCCGAGCCGGAGGGATTCCCAAGCTAACGTCATCAGAACTTCAAACCTGTTGACAGTTCAGTGCAAAACAGCCCAAAAAGATTGGGTCAGGTAATGGAATTTACCTAGCAAGCAAAGCACACTTGAAACCAATACAAAGGCTCCCAAAATATTAGGATTGGTGGACTGGAGCAGCAGCACTAAGCAATCTACAGAGGACACGCTACAACTTCCGGCTAAAAGATAGGGATGAGATCGAGTAAAGAACCAACTAGATACTAATACCAAACATAACCCTGCCGATTATCACTCACTCGATTAACCCACGAGTAAGCAATCCAAAGGCACTTACACGGCGAAGCAAGTTTAAGAGCTATCATTACTAGGTGGAAGTTGTCTATGATCTTGTTAGCCAGCATCATCACCAAGTCGTCCATAACCGCGGACGCGGCTTTTCGAAAAGATTTAACCCTGCAGGGGTGCACTATTGTTTAACCACACGCATCGAAATTGCCGTGGAGCAATCGACACGACCTTTCACTTCTCTTTGGCCAAGTCCAGGGAACCACCTAGCTAGGATCTTACCCGCATCAAGAGTCCGGCCGAGGCTCCGACACAAACCCAACCGTTTGTGAGACACTACCTTCCCAGGCCTCCTCTAGGTAGCTACCTGGTTGGGAAGCGTCCACGAACCTATAAAATTGTACGCACATCGGTTAAGTACCATCATTATCGTCAACATCTTCACTGCATAAAAGGGTGATGTGCGTACGCCAAATGGAAAGCCCGAACTACTTGCGGCGCCCTGGACCAGGCTTCGGATCGGGTCACGGGTCGAGGGGAGTCCCATTAGGTCCCACACGTGGATAGCGTGCTCATTCTTGGATCCGAGGACAAGAACTCAGGTCCTAGGGCGACACTAGTGGAACAAAGCATCAAAAATGGCCTTCCGCCGGTGCTTATCTTTAAGATGACAAACGTCCCACAACAGATAAACAGGTAGCCACTTACCAGGGCTTCGAAGATACAAGTAATAACAAGAACATAAAGGTAACAACCTAAGCATGCGCTACGACTCGCAAGACCAACAAGGTAAACAAACAACATGGTGATAGGATGTGGAGGTGGGGCTATATCATGGCAGCAGGTAAACATGGATGGGATCACACATAAGCATCGTAACATAAGGATAGCAGAGATCAACGGCAAGGATGAAATATAATGCATTGGGAACAAGAGAACATTGCTTGCCTGAAAACACGGTAGAGGAAGCAGAACTTGTCGTTGCTCACATCATCTCAATGTCTTATCCGCGAAGAAGTAATAAACACTGGAAAGCGTAAAAGATGCAACACTTACTACTAGGACAAAAGATCCAGCATGATGATATGCTATGCATGACAGGGCAAGATGCAACTTAAGCCAAATTAAGCGGAACCGGGATTCCGACAAATAATATTAAGGTTCATGTTATTTATCTAACCATCAATATTAAATGTTAATTAGCAGGTGAGACAAGGCATGGGTGATCTACTCAATTTAAATGAAGCCGGGACATTTATCGAATATCCCGCACACTCCATATTTATTTATTAGTTGAATGCTAAACCACCACAACCCAAGATACAATGCAACACATGCATGAAAGATTTGATATGCACAAGATAGATGACATTTTATAAAAATAGGTATATGAGTATACGGCTTGGGTTTGGGTTAGCACGTCGGGAAGAAGGGTCGAGGCACTTCGGGGGTCAAAGCCAGAATCTTCAGGTCGAAGAGGAAGTAGTCAAAGTTGGGGAAGTAGTCGTCGCCGAACCAGGACAACGTCGTTTGTCGGTGTCGTGGAAGTGGTCGAAGTAGTTGTACTCGGGTCGTCGTTGTACGGGGCAACGGTTTCGGTGTCGGTGGCATTCTTGTCGGGTTTGGTTTTCGGCGGCGACGGGGTTCACGGACACATAGAACTTGTCACGGTCGTCGTCGTTCCCGATTCGTCGTTGTGGCGGAACTTGTCACCGGTCGGGTTCACAGCGTCAGGAACACGGCACACGTCAACGGTCGAGGTTCACGGTGTCGATCTCGTCGGTGGTCACGGACACGGAGGAGCACGGCAACACGAGACGGACACGGACACCTGGAAGAAGCGCGCACGGGCATGCACCGCAACACGGACACGGGCGGGCACGACAGCGCAGCACCGGAAGGAGCACGCGTGAGCACGAGGCAGCACCACGAAGGGTGGACAACACGGACAAGGCACGGTGCCGGAGTTTTCTTGCGGGCAAAACATCGAACACCTCATGGGCGGAGGCGGAACGTGGGCGTCCGCGGCGAAGGGAGGCCACGCACGGCGAGGTGGAAGCGAGGAGGACGCAGGGTGATACGGCGTAACTAGTGTAGTCGACGCCGCGGAGATGTTTCCCAATCTTTCACGGTACAACTCAACAAGTAGCAGCAGTTATGTATCTCTCTTCTAATCAGGTTCAATCAATCCAGTAGCAAAACAAGCACTTACACAGGAAAACTCAAGCAGCAGGTTTACGATCACGTAGATGCAATCCGGCCGGAACTACACGTACACCCTCGAGTGGAGGAAGCGCGTGGATGATCCCTGATGGAATCGGCAGCAAACTAGAGGCCAGCGCCCTCCAATCTCTCGCCAAGAACACAAAGCAGTAAATAAGCTTCTCAACCAATACCACGAATCAACTCGCCGCCGAGGGAAGATACCCCGACTTGCTAGTCTGTTCCATATGGAAATAACCTAAAAACTCCCTAAGTTTCTTGAGGAATCTTTGCAAAAACCTCTACTGGTGTGTGAGGTCCTACGCGTAGGAGATTACAAGCTGAAACTTTACGGTTCGTCCACGTTATTCCTTCGACTAGAAGGGTTGGCATGTTGTTGCTGCAGAGTTTGTGATTGTCTTCGTAAACCTGCGATTGCTACTTGCTACGATGGAAGTTTGTGCCGTGAAGGATCGGGCCAACAATGGATCGAATCTCGCCTCGAGGTTCGCTCCACATCATCTGGTATCAGAGCACCAAGTTGCTCACGGCACGACGGAGGAGATGGCCGGCGCGTCATCATCGAGGAGGAGCTACTTGAGGTTGTCTAGCGATTTCATGCTGGAGGAGGAAGGCTACGGCGCCGAGCTTTTTCACACCTACTGTAAAGTAGGAGAGAGAGCTGTGCCACGACGATCGACCATGACAGTGCGATCAACACGGTCGGCGTCGACATGGTGGAGAAAATAGAGCTGTCGACGATGCCACATCCACGACCCTACTCATTGAGGCGGTGCCACGACAAGATCGACATCACGCATCAAACTATGGTAGAGTTTTTCATCGGGAAATTTTCTTGTCAGATTTTGTGTGATGTGATACCGGTGCCCATGGGTTCGTGTTATTTGCTGCTGGGAGAGCCATGGTATAAGGAGAACAAAGTTCTGTACGAATTTCTTGCTAACACATACACCGTCACACGAGACAAGATGTATGTTCTCAGGTCCTTGGAAAAGAAGGTTTTCAGAACATGGAGAAAGGATAGGCTACAGATGTTGAAAAACGAAGGAAAAGTACATAAGCAACAGGCTGAATTTGCTGAAATATTTTTGGCACCCGTTCAATCTATAGATGAAAAACTTGTTGAAGATACTGACTCAAACCGAGGACGGTTTTCCTTGAAGAAAGGGAGGATGATATGGTGTTATCACCTGTGTCAAATTCTACTAGAAACCAGAAATTAACTGATGTTGCGTCAACATATAAATACAGCGGCACACTGAAGGATTCATTCATCAGCTACAACGATCAGGATGGATTTGCTCTCACGTTCATGCATGCGAGTGGGGCCAGCCATGAATTAATTAGAAGACACCATGATATGTAAGCCAGAAGTTGCACGACACATCAAGAGAAGAGAGCAGTTTGGATTCTTTTTCTCGTTTGGCCGGCCGCCAGAGAAAATGCCTATATGCATCGGGAGACTTCGACCCAAGGATGTGCTACCCTTGTGCGCCACCGGATGGGGTCCACCTGCAGGGTAGTCAGAGGATGAAGTCAAATGACGCAGAAATAAAAAAGGCAACGTCTACATAGTAATTTTGTTTAGTAGATTTTCCTTCGGTTGTTAAGTCGGTTGTAAAAGGTCTTTAGTTTGGTTAGGAAATCAATTAAAGATAGGGAATCATGTACGATCAACTTGTGGTCCAAGTTTATCATTAGGAGGAGTCGGCTATATATGTAGCCTCAATGCGTCATGTAAAATTCAGATTTGAGTTATAAGAAATAGACACGATGTGTGTTTAGGGTTAAAATCCTTGTATCGAGTTTGGGGAAAGCTGACTAAAAATCTCTAAGTTTCTTGAGGAATCTTTGCAAAAACCTCTACTGGTGTGTGAGGTCCTACGCGTAGGAGATTACAAGCTGAACCTTTAAGGTTCGTCCACGTTATTCCTTCGACTAGAAGGGTTGGCGTGTTGTTGCTGCGGAGTTTGTGATTGTCTTCGTAAACCCGCGATTGCTACTTGCTGCGATGGAAGTTTGTGCCGTGAAGGATCGGGCCAACAATGGATTGAATCTCGCCTCGAGGTTCCCTCCACATCACAGGGGTGACGTTGAGCTCGAGCAGGGGAGACCACGGGCGGAACACGGCGAGCTGGAGCCCGGGCAGCGCTGGCGTCGCGCGGGCAGCGGGATGGCGGCCGGCATCGGGGAGCAAGCCGCTCTCCCACGCAGGTGTGGGTGGAGGCGAGGCCAGGCGGCGCACGGCGGCAGCACGCCAGCAGGAGGAGCGCCGGAGCCGGGCGCGCTCGGGGCGGAGTGGAGGATGGCGGGCGACCGGTGGATGGGGACGGCGACCGGCCAGACGAACGGCGAGCTACAGCGAGGGAGGAGGAGTGCAGGGGCAAGGTGGTGGTGCGGGTTGGGGAGTGGATAGGAAAGGAGAGTGAGGGGAGCAGGGAGCAGCTCGGGGAGCTCTCCCGTGCGGTCGGGTGTGTGCGTGCGTGTGTTGCGTCGTGTGTGGTGTGTGCTGTTGGGTGAGGAGAGGAAGAAGAAAGAGATAGGGCCAGGGACCCAAACGTGAAAAAAGGACCCGAATGTAAAAAAGGAGAAAAGAGGGGAGGGTGGCCGCAAAACGCAGGGGCTGGAGGTAGAAGTTTCCAGGGGAAAACCCTAGGGTTGGCTTAGGTGGGCTTTGGGCTCTCTCTCCCACTAAAACATTTTTCATTTTCAATTCTTTTGACAAAACAAAATTTCGGAACGGCGTCAAACAAAAGAAAAGGAGGGGAATATTTCGAGACAACAAAATAGAGTCTAGCGAAATAATTTTATTGTCAAATTAGTGCAATGCTCATGATGCGCGATGCCATGATGATGCGAAAAAGAAAAAACAACAAATCTAATTGGGGGAAAACCCTGGGGCGTTACAGATGTGTATATGCATGATCTTGTAGTACTTGTGATTATCTTTGGAGCAAGCCCGAGATCATAGAAAACGGAGTCCGGATGGAAAACTTGTTGTGTTTTCATGTTGGAAATATTATCGGTTTATCCTTGAGGAAAGTTCCACACGTTCCCATGGGTGGTGACTTTACTCTATTTATGATTCTTAATATTTACACTTTCTGTAGAAAGCTCTTGTCGTTACCTTTTTAACAAAGTTGGTTTCATCCCATTTGGAGTTTTCTCGCAAAAGTTATGGGTGTTACAATTTCGGGTTCTGGGTGGCCAGCCCCCAGGCCGGCCTGGCCGGCTCCCAGGCCGGGCGCCTCTGCTGGGTGGCCAGCCTCCAGGCCAGCCTGGCCGGCTCCCAGGCCGGGATCTCTGTGCCGCCGTGATGCCTATTAGGCCAGCCTCCAGGCCAGCCAGGCCAGACTCCCTGCACTGCCCAACGGGCACATTTTAAGGGGACCTATTTAAGGGGTTTTCTTCCCCAATGGTTCTCCAACCTCTTGAGCTCGTTTTCCCCCTCTCTCCTCCATTGTTTACCTTTGGAAAAGCTTGCCCCATCTCAATCCCTCCCATGATTCTTGCATATCTTTGAGGGAAAGTGAGAGGAGATCTAGATCTATATTTCCAGCAATCCATTATTCCTCCTCTAAGTGATGGGAACCTAGTTGATCTTGATCTTGGAGTTCTTGGTGTTTCTCCTCCATTGTTTTTCCTCTCTTATTCCCCCATAAGCATTTGTTGCTTTGTTGGAATTTGAGAGTGAAGGATTTGAGCACTTGTGCTCTTGTCATTGCTTTGTGCATCGGTTTGTGCTCTCCACGAGGATTCATGAAAGTTGAAAGTTTGTGAGCTTGTTACTCTTGGGTCTTTGGACCCTAAACGCCTTTGTGGTGGTTGAGACCTTTGTAGTCACTAGTAGCCGTTCAGGAGCCCCCAATCCAGTTATGGGTTGTGCCTCGGATTGTTGTTGTAAAGGCTCCGGTTTATGCCTTGAAGGATTCCGATAGTGGAAGGTGAACCAATCCTTTGTGGTGCGGTTCATCGGAGAATAGGGTGAGCCTTTGTGGCGTTGAGATCGACCTTTGTGGTGCCTCACACATCTCCAATGAGACGTACTCCCCCAAGAAGGAGGAACTCGGGAATACATCATCGTCTCCGTGTGCCTCGGTTATTTCTATACCCGAGCTCTGTACTTATGCACTTTACATTGTGATAGCCTTCGTGCTTGAAGTATTCTATATTGCTATCACTTTGTTGCTTCTCTTGCTTAGCATAAGTTGTTGGTGCACATAGGTGAGACTAGTATATTTAGGTTGTTGGCTTGTTATTTTAAACACCTAGTTTTATTCCGCAATTATCAAGACTAAACCGGAAAAGTTTTAATTGCCTATTCACCCCCCTCTAGGCGACATCCTTGTCCTTTCAATTGGTATCAAAGCCCGGACTCTTTTTTTTGGTTTTACCGCCTAGAGAGTAAAGATGTCGCTTAGAGAATTAGTGCACGATCCCACTTTCATATTTGATGGCACAAATTATGATGTTTGGAAAATTCGCATCCTTAATCTTTTTAGGGCCATGGGTCCAAATTATATTAAGAGGATTGTAGATGTGGGTTTTCTCCTCCAAATGATTCCCAAGAATTATCTTTAGAGGATGAGGAAAACTCTCATCTCGATACTCTAGTTTCTAATGGTCTTACATGTGTTTTGAGCGATATAGTTCTTGCTTCAATCATGCCTTTTCGGAACGCTCATGAGCTTTGGACGAAGCTTCAAGATAAATATGAAGTGTCCAATATTATTGAGCATGATTGTTCTCCCTCCACCTCCGGCCGTGACGAGTTCACAACTTCTTCCACTTCATCAACATGTGATTTGTCACAAGGTAATGATATGGTGAGTGGTGATAGAAATTGCAATGTTCTATCTTTGGACTTAAACACTTCTATCACTCCAAATGTTTTACATGCTAGTGTTGCTAGTCCTTACATATCATGTAATAGTTGCTTAACTAAATCTCATGATGATATGCTCTCTATGTCTTGTGGTCATGAAAATAATGCTTCCATATCCTCTAATATTTATGTGGCTAACAATGTAGAGAAATCCCAACATTTGTTGGAACAAGACATGGGCCTCAATGGTGCTTCAAGCAATTCTTCATCATCAACATCCATTACCCATTTTTTCCTTATGGCTAGAGATTCAAATGTATCTCCACCTTTGGAACCCTCTACATCTTGTGATGATGTGGATGATGATTCTTATGGAGAACTTATGGATGTTGAATCCATAACAAAGAAGGGTGAGATGGTATTTGGTGCTCTCCCCAAAGGTAGCAAAGCTATCTCTCCTCTATGTGAAATCATTACTTATGCTATTAAGAGTAGGGATATCAGTGAGGATTTGGATACTCAATTTGATGAGAAATGTAAAATTGAGAGAGAGGATGCTATGAAAAAAAGCATCCTTAGAGAATGATCTTGAGGAAGAGCAAGAGCTTAGGGCTACTCTTGAAGAGAGACTTGTGCCTCTTGATGAGTCTAATGATCTTATTATTGCTAAAATCATTAAGAAAAAAGATCATGCCCTTGCAAAATATAAAGTGCTTAAAAAGGAAAAAGTTGAATTTGGTGTTGGCAATGCAAGACTAATTGAGGACATAGAGATACTTGACAAAACTCACAAGGCTTTAGAAAGTGAACACTCTCTCCTTATCAAGTCTCATGATCAACTTCAAACTCAACTATCTAAGAATGATGAGCTTTTCAAGTTGTCTTCTTCCATCTATTATATTATTAAGATAACAAACAATAGACGATGGAGATTAATCAACTTTTACGTTAAGATATTTTAATGGCTGAGATCCATCATCAAATATATAGAAGCTGTCACGGAAAAAGGCATGTACGATTTTGCTAGCCATGTATTCCTGTTCGT
Organism: Poa pratensis; assembly: GCA_947311845.1. Classification (NCBI taxonomy): domain Eukaryota; kingdom Viridiplantae; phylum Streptophyta; class Magnoliopsida; order Poales; family Poaceae; genus Poa; species Poa pratensis. Next base: position 16,180,238 of record CAMZMU010000077.1, read on the forward strand.
CCACGTCATGGACTACTGGCAATATAGGCATCACGTGAGCTAGGCAATCTAGCGGGCGCAACAGCTCGGCTCGATCCAAATCCTCAATGCTAGGTCACGAGCAGTAGCAGCCATGCCCAACTAAGAGCAGATGCCGATCGACAGTTTGGACCAGGAAGGCGTCACGCGGACGATCGGAAACAGCGGACGGAATCAGGTGGCAAAGGATCATCTGATGAGATCGTATATGTGGATCTCACGTTGTAAGAGCTAGCTTGCTATACGAGGTCAACCACGACGAGATCATCACGCCCGGCGGACTGAAGGATATGACGCTCGGATCGCAGACTCAAGTCGCGACGATCAGATGGCCGACGGATTCAACATGCGACACATCTAATCATCTATTATGATCTAGCGGCGTCACGGCACCTGTTGAAAATCTGTTTTTCATTTTGCAGGATATCAACGGCAACATCAATAGGAGGCGGGTCGGCGGTGATGACGCTAGGAGGAGCAGATGCAGGCAGTGGCAGCGGCTGTTGGCAGAAATCCAACCTCCACGACGAACAACACATACGAGACCATGGTGGAGATGAAGTACAACAGCGAAGCTAGCAGCTAGATGGATAACTTTTAAAGACACACGTACTAGGAACTAATCTGATGGATTTCTAGCCGGGTACTTGGTGAGATGCATCCGCCTCGATGCGTTCTTAGATGTTTCCATCTCACCAAGCATCGACAGCTTACTTATTAGCAATATTTTTGTTGTGTATTTTCTATCTCTAAATGACTTACTTCTGATCAAAACTCATATGTATATTTTTCATGTAAAAACAGCCATTTTTCAGTTTAAGGAAACAACAACATGAGTCAGAAGAAACTGAGCGAACTGGGCATAAGATGACAAACATGCTACACCAAAAAGAATGCAGCGAGGATATTCGATATGATCAATTCGTCTATTGTTTAGGGAGCGTCTATTTGTCAATCGACTGAAAAAAATCGTCGTCAGTCGAATTTTTAGGCCAATGGTACGTCGACACGTCAACCATCCTGGCCTCGCTGCCATGCGGAAAAAAATTTCGACTGATTTCGATTTCGTGGCCAGTCGAATTTTTAGGCCATTTGAAACCATTTTCTAATTTGAACCATTTTTACATTTTGAACTATTTTCAAAATTGGAACCAATTTCAATTTTGGAACCAATTTTAAAATTGGAACCAATTCAAATTTGGAACCATTTTCAAATTTGGATCCATTTTCAAATTTGGAACCAATTTTAAAATTGGAACCATTTTTACATTTGGAACCATTTTTACATTTGGAACCAATTTCATTTTGGAACCAATTTTAAAATTAGAACCTTTTTTTAGAAAGAACGAATAATAATAATAAAAAAGAAAAAAACAAAACAGAAAAGAAACAAAAAAAGAAAAACGAAAAACAGAGACAAAAACAGAGAAAAATGATAAACGAAAACCATCAAGGAATTGGACGGACAGAAATTCGACTGACGGCGATTTTTTTTTCAATCGACTGTCATACAGCAAATCCCTTTGTTTAACTACTAGGATTTTTTTATTCAGCTTTGAAGGCATATACAGTTCATGTTACTACAGATGAAAGATTAATGACAATTCGCTATATTATTTGGCAATTTTAAAGCTGTACAATATGTAAATATCATATGGCAAGTAATGAGATTAGAATTACTATGTGTATGCTACAGGTGCAAAGGAGGTGAAAGGATGATCATATAATTTTGAAGTGGCTATATTGAATTCGCTAAGGATCGATGCTTTAGAGGCACATTTAGAGAAACATCGACACTGCTCGGGTATGACAATACTTCTATTTATAACTTCCAAGTCATATTATAAACTTCAAAATTATTTATTTTTAATTTTTTGGATGTCACGGGTTTTTTCACCAAGATAAAGCCAACAAAACTAAGGTTTGCACTGCTAACCCACCCATAGATTTCAAATATCTCCGAAAAAATTCAAATATCAAGTAAGTGTACAATCAGATCTCAAATTTTAATTCAAGAATATCAATTTACATATATATATTTAGAATTAAATCTTTAGGGGTGATAAATGCGGATTAACATCACCATAAATTTTTGATTATAATTTAGGTGAAGATTTAATGATAAACATGTGTAATACTTATTGTTAGCTCAACACAAGTGCAATATTCAATGGCACGTCCAAAAATATTTCTTGGATTTCTACTATTCCAGTACATCGAATATATTTCTGTATTGCCTGAAGGCAACTTGAATATATATACTCATATTCTGTGGACACTACGTAATCGTTTATTGTCATTTGGTGCAAATCTGGATACCCATGATTTTTTTTGCCTCGGCGCTGAGCATTAGGGATATACATATAGGATGGGAAAACATTAGGATGTCTTAACAACACTATTTGGACACGTAGTGATTGTTGATTCTACGATATAGGCCGGTTTGGGTTCTCTTATGCCATGAATGTCAAGTGGCAATATAATGGGTTATACATATCTTGAAAGTTTATACATAATACATATTCTTTTTTATAAAAAAACCAAAGTAGTACATAATAGATGCACACACACCATAACAACACACAAACGAAAATCAAATTCAACGGAACAACACTACAATTACGACTCACTCCGGTAAAATATTAAATATGTTACGATTTTCAAATATTATCAAATCTAAATTGAACAAAATATGATGGAAAATATATGAATCGTAATTCTAGCCGCGCAAGTGCGCGGGCCACCCTGCTAGTTTCTAATATTGATGATGCTTGTGCTACTAACACCACTTCTTGTGAAGCGTCTATTTTGAAGGATAATGTTGAGGTAAGGTCTCAACTTGAGTTGCTAACTAGCAAGTATAGGAAATTGGAAGAAAGTCATGAAAAGCTATCTAGCTCTAATGATGATCTTCTAGCATCCTATGCTAAGCTAAAGTTAGCTCATGAGTCTATTATGTCAAAGGTAACATCTTGTGAGCCTCATGTGGACAATGACACAACTTTCTCTCACAATGCTTTATTGCCATGTGCTAGTCCTAGTAATTCTACATCACATACTATTGCTAAATCTTGTGATGAATTATCTTCCTTGCCTTGTTGCTCTAACAATGAAGCATCTATTTCCTCTAGTGTTTGTGTTGATACTAACCATGTAGAGGAATTAAAAGAGTTCAAGGCCCAAGTCACTTCTTTGAAGAAAGACTTGGAAAAGCGTCATGTTGGGAGGTCCACACTTGACAATGTGTTGAGTGTTCAAAGACGCCCCAATGACAAGAGTGGACTTGGATTCAACTCCAACAACAAGAACAAGTCCAAGCCTATCAAGAAGAAAAAGGGCCAAGAACAAGTCAAAGATTCGGCCAAGATTGTTTGCTTCAAGTGTAAAGTTGAAGGGCACCATGTTAGATCTTGCCCATTGAAGAAGAAGCCTCTTAGTGAGAAGCAACAAGGGAAGAAGCCTCAAGTTCAAACTCAAGTTCCTCAAGATGAAGAACAACCTCTTCCCAGGAAGAATCATGCTACCCCTCCTCAAGTCGAGATTCCAACTAAGAAGAAAGGAGGAAGCAAATGTTGCTACATATGCCATGAGAAGGGTCACTTTGCTTCTTCATGCACTAATGGTACCTTATCCAACCCCATTATTATTGATGATGTTTATTCTCTTCGGAAGGATAAGTTTGGCAATGTGTTTGCCAATATGTTGGTGCTCAAAGTGGTGTCAAGAAAAGCACCATTTGGGTTGCCAAGCCTATTGTGACTAACCTATTAGGACCCAACTTGGTTGGGGACCAACAAGCTAAAACTTGATCAATAGGTGTTGTTGGAGGGTATTGGAGACTTGGCTACTTCATGAAGAATTAAGGGATCTTCATCAATTATATTATCTCAAGCCAAGTCATTGGAGACTTTGAAGGGATGTTGTTTATTCAATCTTTTGGATCTTGTTTGTGATGGAAATTCTTGGTACGGCTTTCCCCAAATTTGTTTGCATATATCTTGTTGGGAAACCGATTGCTTCATGCTACTCTTTGTAGTTGCTTTGCATGATCGCGTGAATATTTGAAGCTATCAATAATATCTATTTATCTACGCATTGCTTTTAAATCTTATCCTTTGTCATATGCTTATTTGTTGTGAAATTGGTCTTCAATATCATTCCTATATACCACCGAGAAATATCTCTATATTCTCCTTGTCCTTGACAAGTGATACTCATATGTGTGGTGAAATTTGTGGACCATCTTCACTTTGGCTCTTGCTTTGAATTGCCTTATTTCTATTGCCAAGGATTTGGTTTGATCTAAATCCTCTTGTCATCCTTTGTATCTTTTGGATCCTTGTTGCTCTACTCAAAATTTGTTTTATTCTTTCTTGAGTTAGGAAAAGCAATGATCCTATCCTAGTGCATTTATATTCAAAGTCATACTTCTAGATAATGCACTATTCTTGGGGAAGCTATCCTATATTGAGTAGAACATCATTCTTTGAATTGGCTTTATATCTTATTGATTTCCTTGAACATGACTAGTGTTTGAATAATATGTATGGAGAGTGATGATTCCATTTGTGTGCATTTTGTATTCAAATGCAAGATCATAAATAATGCACAAATCTAGGGGACCAATCCTATATGCTTTTTAACATTAGTTGTCTTCAATTGGTATTTGATCCCGATGACGTGCCTCTTTGGAAGACAAACATTTCTCGTCTTGGTACTTTGTGCCATCATGAGAAGTGTAGATGGTTTGGTTTATTCCTTGATGATATTTTCATCAATTGGTATCTTACTTTCATTTGGTATCTTTTCAAAATGGTATCTTCAATCATGTGTTGATTTGGGTTTTTGATATAATTTGGACAATTCTCTTTTTGTCACACTTGTGTGTGCTTTCTTGGTTTAATTTGTGTTTTTTCCAATTTGTATCTTGTTTGGTTCTTGAAAGTCTTGTGCATGCATATTTACTATATGTATATCTTATGGCATACTTACTTTCGTTGATCCAATATATTGGATAAACTCCATCAAATCCTAAATGGCTAAGATGTGCATGAAATTCAATTTCATATCAATATGCACATATTTATGTGGAGTTTGTCCTATATATTGTAGTTGCTCTAACTACTTTGGACCCAATGAGTTTGGGTACCATTTTGTACTTGAATTTGTTTTAGGTACATTGGAGATGCATTGGAAGCTTGTCTCATTTACAAGGAATGTGTTATCACCATGTGCTTATTGGTGCCAAGCTCGGATGATCGTGAACTCTTATCTTCTACATCAACAATGCTATCTCGGTAACAAGTATCTACCTAATGCATACTTTTCTAGCTTTCAACCTTGTGTAGGTTGTTTCATGGCATGTGTCTCTTTTGTTGCAAGTCATTTGGTTCTTGCAGAACAACTTTATTGCAAATGTGGGCAAGCTGGGATGATTACATATCAAAGGGCACATATATAATCATTTTCATGATTCACCAATCCCAAATATGTTAATCTAGCACTTTCTACTCTTTGTCTCACATATGCAATATTGATGATTTTTCAAAATCATTTGCCTTTTGCGATACTTGTTATCTTTCTCGGAGCATCCCATTTATCACCTTATCCCTTGTGGATATTTTTGATGCTATGATGAGTGTGTGGTGGAAATTCATCTATATCCCTTTAAGATAAATTTGAGATTTGTGCTATGCTTTTAAGCAAAGATCTTATTGGTGTATGTATGACTTCCTCTTGGATATCATGTTCATCACCGTTGTATCTATTTTGCGTGTGCATGTTTCTTTTTAGACTTTTATCTTCATGATTGATGTCTAATTAGAAACTTATACACATGAGAGTAGTTACATCTTTAATTGGTATTCCAATTCTTTAGTAACCACCTTTTATTCCTTTTTGATTCTTTGGTGGTTTCTAAAAGCCACAAGCTTGGCCTTTCATTTGGTATTCCTTTTGCATCTTAATAAGCTTGTGGACCTATTTGCTTCACCTTCTTTGGTTTGTGTTCTAGATTATCTAGGAAGGAGTGATGATTCCATGTTGTGCACACTATATTGAAATACAAATCCTTATTGTGCACGTACCTTGGGGAGTTCCCTCTTGATTATTAGAACACTTGGTTGAACTTATCATAATATCTTCTTATGTTCTATTGGTTTTTCGGATCCTTTGATTGGTTAGTTCTCTTGTCGAAGTATCTTTCAATTTGTTTTTCTTTTGCAATCTTTGGATCCTCAATATAGTTTGATCTCCTTCCCAACTATTCGTCATTGGATATGTGCATTTGATTTCACTCATATTATGAGAAATGCACACATTATGGGGGAGCTCTTCCTATATTGGCCTTCTAAATTTTTCCTCCTATTTCGGCAATCGATGCCAATGAGGGAGAAGTTTAGAGGGTTTAAGGGAATATGGTTTTATGCTTTAGATTCGTTCTTAAGCATTTTCCTTTCATGCTCTTGCATCCTTGCTCTTTGTTGTGCATGGTTGCTTAATTCATTATATAAACCCTCATAAAAGGGATTGTCATCAATTACCAAAATGGGGGAGATTGAAAGTGCATGTGTTGCCCCATGTGTGGTTTTGGTAATTAATGACAATCCCTATGGACTAATATTTGCATTGAGTTATCCTTATAGATCTTGTCCATAGGAAAATATTGGAGTTCATGTGTTGGACTCCAGAAGATTACATAATGATCAATGCTCTATTCAAGGGTTTATATGAAGAATGGTCATGTGTAGAGTTGAGCATATTGCAACTATGTCTTGAAGGATTCAAGACATCATCTTTGTGAAACGGAGCTTAGGGAGGCTCTCCCATAATGGAGTATGGGGGAGCATTTGGAGAAGCCTTCATCAAGCATGTGCTAGCAAGCACAATCAAGAAAGGTGTTCCAACTTGAGGGAGTCAAGATCGTCATCATCTAGCTCAAGTGGAATGCTCAAGGCTGTGGCACCCCGATCCAGATGATCGTGTTACCCCATATACCAGTCCCAGAAACACTGGATATATGACAACTTGATAAACAAAGACATAACAAAATATATATGGCTCCGAGTTCGGATGGGTACATTATTACAACACGGGTGAGGCTCCAGCGATCGCGCAACAGGCGCACACAACAGTATGTACATTATTTTTCTAACATCGAGCCTCTATCAGAGATGGCAGCGGGTACGTAGGTAGTAGCGTGGCAACGACGGGCCTTATTCCACAGGGTTCTGCCTGGGGTACTGATCCTAGTTCTCGTACAGCGGGTACTCGGCGACGTGAGCAGCAGGGTCTGGCCACCTAAAAAGCCAGGTGAGTACATTGAATGTACTCGCAAGACATTAGCCTCAAATCAAACAAGGTCTATCTATATGGCATGGCATAAGTTCGAAAAGTAGCATGGCATAAGTTCGGGGATGCAAGTGCGAGTCCAAGCTTAACGGTTGGACTTAGCTTACCTACTTACCTTTGTAGGGGCGTTTCATATTCTAGGAATGGTTCTCATTTATCACACGATTATATATATCCACAACTAGGCTTTCAAGCCTCTAGCCAACTCTGGCTTATGTTCTAGGCCTTCAAGCCTCTAGCCAACTCTGGCTTAAGCTCTCAAGCTTCCACGTGATCGTTGAGTTTCAAATTAATTATTTCTCCATAATCGACAGGACTGACTCATAGCGTGACCTTACCCAAACATCATCCCATGACCTAGGGACAAGGCTAGATTCTAGATTTACACTCTCGAGAGGTTGCAACTTTTATCAACACGCTGAAGTCTAGGCTTGTACCGCCGGCACCGAAGTACTAGAACCGATCATGGCGGGCAGTACAAACCCATATTCTACCTAGACACTCCCTGTGTAGCCACAGACACGCCCTAGGGACCAAGTATTATGACAAATTGAATCTGGCACGCCCCCAACAGATGAGCGACGCCTAGCTCCGGAACCTTCGCAAGACTAGTCCCGACCACAAAGGTAACCGACTAGACTTGCCAAAATTGTGGCGTCAAAGGAGGCTTGATAGAATACTCGGCCATGGTCCGCCCATATGAACGACGCATGGTTGTGCTGGTTCTGTTTGGTGAGTGCCACTATGTGACACAATCTAGTCGAGGGAGGTGGTTATCTTCTTAGTCAATTTTAATTCCTGCCACCAACATGAGCCAAGCAACAAATGATATTCACACAGTAATTCAAGCAGTAGTAGATAGTATTGACCGGGCGACTGTGGCGCCACCACAAATCAATGTCCAAAAACAGCACAGTTGGTCAGCGTCAACCGGACGACTGTAGCGGAGATGCCTCCGACCAGCGCCATCTCGTTTGACTACAAGAGTTAGCACAGTTGTTAGCGTCAATCGGACGACTATGGCGGAGATACCTCTGACCAGCGCCATCTCGTTTGACTACAAGAGTTAGCACAGTTGCATCGTTCCTCCATTCCTTTGACTGTGGCGGTTCCTCCAGCCCATCGTCTCAAGAATAGGGAGTGATGCGCAATATAATGAAGATAACAATTATAAGGTAATGTGACAATTTAAAATGCAACATGGCATGCGAGGTGCAATAGCAACCAACTTAAGCAATCAAGTAATTTCCAAAGTTCGACCAAGCTTGAGATCGGGTTAATGGCTTGCCTTCAGCAGTGGGGTAGGGTTCAGGATCAACTTCAACTTCGTTGGGGAAGTTTAAATCTAACAAAAGAATAAAATATGCATCAAAAACCCTTCCTAAGCCATTGAATAAATGACCAAGCAAATAAATTCCAAATAAATTCATTTTGGTGCCAATGGAAAGATCTTTTAAAAACAAAGCTGTCAAAAAAAGATTCATATTTTTCTGATTATTTTTTAGGGAGATATGGCCCTCCAAAGTTGGGTTTAAATTCTGCCTAATTTCAAAAAGAAAGAAAAACATAAAATGTTTCGGTTTAATTGATAAAAGTCCGACGAGTGGGACCCCTCTGTCAGTGGCCCACGGTTTTTAAACCGTTTTTTACGCGCGGGATTAGGGGAGAAACTGTGCTTCGTCTCCGGCGAACTCACCGGCAACGATTCCCGGTGACCAGGGCGACGGAGTGGTGAGGAAGAGGATGCAGGGCGGCTCGGGGAGTCTCCGCGGAGCTCGTACGCGCACTCGCGGATGCTGGCGAGGTCGGGTAGGAGTAGGGCTTCTCCTCCCGCGGCGACGGCGACCTGTCGATGATAGATTCGACGTCTCTGGCCACCAATCACCCAGGTGAGGGCTTTCAGAGGACCATGGTGGTCTAGGATGGTGGTGTGGGCGAGGAATCGACGGGGGAGGTACTGGTGGTGAGGATTTTGAGCGGAACCCGATCAGCTAGGGCTAGCTCGATTCCGGCGATGCGGTGCTCCACTGGCTCGGGTACTGCGGTGGAGGACGATTGGGAGGGGGAGAGTGGTGGTGCGGTGTCTGGAGGCTCCTGGGGAGGGCTTCTTATAGCTTCCCCGAGAGGTGGCCGCCATGGATGGCACGACGAGGTGTCGGGCGTAGCGTGGTGCGATGTTCGTGCGGCGCGTTGCGAAGCTGGTGGCGCACCGGCTCACGAGAGAACAAGGGAGGGAGTGGATAGGCACGGGGGCGGCGGAGTCGCTGACGTGCGGGGCCACGGTGGCGCTGTGCTGAGTGGCGCGTCGGGTAGCGGCTCCGGCGTGGTGGAGGCGGCTCTCCCGGTGACACGTGGGTGCGGGGGGTCGAGAGAGTGTTGGGGAACTTGCTGGGCATGGTTTGGGGAGAGGGGGGAGCAGAACGGCGACGACCAGAAGCTGGCGGCGCCGTCGGGTGCAGCCATGCCGGTGGTGAGCACCGTTCTGGGCATGCCGAAAGCGGCATGAGGCCCTAACTCCCAGCTCCGAGCTCCAAATCAAGTGAGGTTTTCACCGTTGTGCGCCAAATTGTAAACCCAGCAACTTTTCTGACTACAGTTTGCTCAAATTCGAAACTTGGTCTATGCTAATTTTTCAAAAAACCATACTGGTCAAAAAGAAAATAGTGGTTTTGGGGAAGAAAAAGAGATGGGGTTGGGCCAAACTTCTTTTCCTAAGGTAGAGGCATCCAAGGTGAACACATCCAGGCTTTGCCTTTCCCTAGAAAAAATAATTTAAATAGCTTTTGAAAAGTTTGAAGTTTGAGGGCAGAAATTGGATAAAAATAATATGAGGTAAATCCTCAAGTGATGATCAAATATTTTTTCATCAAGGGGCTATATATTGCCTAGGGATCATTCCCTAATTTTGGTAGAATTTTTGAAATAACCTTTGACATACTTCCTTTGTAAAGTTATAATAATTGAATTAAGATCTTTAAAGGAAAGATAATATTCATAAAATATTTTTGGATTAAATTACCAAGCAACAAGTGTACCAAGTGGGAGAGAACCCAAAACACAAAATCCCAGACTTGGACAACGTTTTGTAAAAGATTAAGAATTAAATTCAGCAAAACCAAAGGAAATTAAATCCAAAGTCAACAAGAATATTTTTCAAAGAAATTTTGAGAGCCAAATTTCAAGATGTTACAGACCTTCCCCCCTTAAGTTGAATCTCGTCCTCGAGATTTCGGTTGCTCGTTGAATAGGTACGAATACTCAGTCCTTAACAAATCCTCTCGTTCCCAAGTAGCCTCGTCTTCAGTGTGCTTATCCCATTGTACCTTGTAGAACCTTGTGACCTTGTTGCGGGTGCGGCATTCAGACTCATCCAAAATTTTGACTGGGTGCTCCTCGTAAGTCAGTTCGCTGCTCAACTCTAATTCCCTAAAGTCAGCCTGTTTGGTTGGTGGTGAGATGCACTTCCGTAGCTGGGATACGTGGAAGATGTCGTGCACTCCAGCCAGTTCTTCCGGTAGTTCTAGCTGGTAGGCTACTGTCCCTTTTCTTGCTACGATCTTGAACGGTCCAATAAATCTCGGGCCAGTTTCCCTTTCATGTGGAATCTTTTCATGCCCTTGAGGGGTTACCCGAAGGTAGACATAGTCGTTCTCTTCAAAGTGTATCTGACGGTGCCGACGGTCGTAATAACTCTTCTGGCGAGACTGGGCTGCCTTGAACCGGTCACGAATCAGATGTACTTGCTTTTCGGCTTCCAACAAAACATTGGGCCCAAAGATCTTGCTATCTCCGGTTTCAGACCAGTTGAGTGGGTCCGACACTTCCTCCCATATAGTGCTTCAAATGGTGACATTTTCAGTCTTCCATGGTAGCTGTTGTTGTATGAGAACTCAGCATAGGGTAAACTATCTTCCCAACCTGCACCATAGGCGAGCACACACGAGCGTAGCATGTCTTCTAATATTTGGTTGACTCGCTCTGTTTGCACGTCGGTCTGGGGATGATACGCGGTACTGAAAGATAGCGTTGTCCCCATGGCCTGTTGCAGGCTTGTCCAAAATTTGGAGGTAAATTGTGTACCTCTGTCTGACATAATGGTCTTCGGAACCCCATGGAGTTTGACAATCCTGTTCACATAGAGTTGCGCTAGCTGGTCCGAACGGTACGTTGTCTTGACGGGAATAAAGTGAGACACCTTCGTTAACGGTCGACAATGACCCAGATGGAGTCATTTCCCCGGCTGGACTTGGGAAGTCCGACGATGAAATCCATTCCTATGTTGTCCCATTTCTACTCAGGCACCTTAAGTGGTTGAAGAAATCCAGTGGGTTTTTGGTGCTCGGCCTTGACTAGGTTGCATACGTTGTAGCAGGCAATGTAGTAGGCAATCTCCTTCTTCATACCGGCCCACCAGAATATCTGCTTCAAATCTTGGTACATCTTGGTATTTCCTGGGTGGATAGAATAGGCAGACTCGTGGGATTCCTTGAGGATCTGTTGTTTTAGCATGGCCTTGTCGGGTACACAAAGGCGGTTACCGTAGCGGAGCACTCCTTGACTGTCCAAGGAAAATTCCTTGGCCTTACCCAGTGGTATCTTGATCTTGATCCCTTTTATACCGGGGTTGTTGGCCTGCTCGGTTTTTATCTCTTCCTCAAGGTTTGGTTTCACCTCCAGGGTGCTTAAATAGGCTTTGCTTCCTAGGCACAAGTTTAGCTTCGTGAATTATTTCTCCAAACTTGGCTGCATTAGCGTGGGCTTCCTACTTAGGGCATCTGCTACCACGTTAGCCTTCCCCGGATGGTAATGAATTCCAAGGTCGTAGTCCTTGATTACCTCCAGCCACCTTCTCTGCCTCAGGTTGAGGTCAGGATGGGTGAAGATGTACTTCAAGATTTTGTGATCAGTGTAGATCTCGCATCTTCGACCAATAAGGTGATGTCGCCAAGTTTTCAGGGCAAGTATGACAGCGGCCAATTCCAAGTCATGTGTGGGGTAATTCAGCTCATGGGTCTTGAGTTGCTTTGATACGTATGCAATGACCTTCCGTTCTTGCATGAGTACGGCCCCTAGTCCATTTCTACATGCATCACAGTATACCGTGAAATCCTTGGCATCATCGGGTAGTACTAATATTGGGGCTGTAGTTAACCGGGTTTTCAACTCGTTGAAGCTTTCTTCACACTCGTCTGTCCAGGTGTACTTGCAATTTTTCTTTAACAAGTCCGTCATGGGCTTGGCTATCTTGGAAAAGTTCTCAATGAATCTTCGGTAGTAACCAGCCAATCCTAGGAAGCTTCTGATTTCTGACACATTGGTGGGTGTTTTCCAGTTCAGCACATCAGAGATCTTGTTGGGGTTTACGGCCACACCGGCTTCGGACAATACATGTCCTAGGAACTCCACTTATTTTAGCCAAAACTGGCATTTGCTGTATTTGGCATAAAGTTGTTGTTCACGTAGTCTTCCGAGAACCAACCTAAGGTGTTGGCGTGCTCCTCCTCATTTTTGGAGTAGATGAGGATGTCGTCGATGAACACCACGACGAACTTGTCGAGATACTCCATGAATACCTTGTTCATCATGCCCATGAAGTAGGCGGGAGCATTGTTAGGCTAAATGACATAACTATACACTCGTACAGCCATATCTGGTAGTAAAAGCGGTCTTGGGAATATCACTTTCTCGGATCTTCAGCTGATAATATCCTGTGCGGAGATCAATCTTGGAGAACACACGGGCACCACGGAGTTGGTCAAACAGATCATTGATTCGTGGTAGTGGGTACTTATTCTTGATGGTGACATCATTGAGAGCACGATAGTCAATGCATAGCCGGAGCGTACCATCGCTCTTCTTTGCAAATAGAACTGGTGATCCCCACGGTGAAATACTCGGGCGAATGAACTTCTTCTTGATTAGATCGTCGAGCTGCTTTTTCAATTCCACTAGCTCGGGGCTTGTCATACGGTAATGTTTCTTGAATATTGGGTTTGTTCCGGGTACCACTTCAATGGCAAAGTCAACATTGTGGTCAGGGGGCATTCTGGGTAGCTTTTCTGGGAACACGTCTGGGTATTCACTGACCACATACACTTGCCCTACCTCCGGTGCTTGGACAAGAAACATCTTTGCATTTATCTGGTGGGGTTTATTTGGCAAGTAGGTGGTACGGATGCCTTCCGGGTTGGTGAGAGTAACTGCTCCAGTTGCATAGTCAATCTGGGCTGCATGTTGTACCAACCAATCCATACCAAGGATGGCGTCGAGACCAGGAACATTGAGAGTGTTGAGCTGAGCTGGGAATTTCACTTGGTTGATGCTGATGGTCAGTTCTTGACAAACGGTGTTTGTTTTCATCTCTGAGGTGGGGGTTTGTATCACCAAAAGATGGCCCAAAGGGGAAACGGGAAAACGGTGTTTGGCAACAAAATCCTTCGAGATGAAAGAGTGGGAAGCTCCAGAATCGAATAAAATCAGCGCGGGTTTAGTGTTGATAGTACATGTACCAAGCACTACATCCGAAGCTTCGTAGGCTTCCTCCGCGGACATGTGGTGGACACGGGCAACTTGAGGTGGCTTGATTGCACCAGTAGGGTGGTTGTTATTGGAGTTGTTGTTGTTGCCGTGGCTGTTGTGAAGGGGCAATCCTTGATGTAGTGTCCCGTCTTGCCACACTTGAAGCAGGAGTTCTCCCTCTTGTAGTCATCCACTAGGGGACGCTTGTGGTAGAATCCTTCACGGGGAGATCCATCCTTCCTAGGTTGATTCCAAGTGGGCTGATGGGTTGGGGTCTGGTTGTTGGGCTGCCAGGTACGTGGCTTGGATGTAGCTCCTTCTTGTTGGTTCTTACATGGCTCGAACTTTCGCTTGTGAGAGTCGTAAATTGTGCGGTGCTCCTTTTCTGAAATTAGTGCAGTGTTGATCATGGACTGAAAATCTGGAAACTGTAGAATGCTGAGCTGAGTCTTTATGGCCTAATGCATCCCATGAAGGAACATGTCTTTCTTCTTTTCCTCTGTGTTGGTGTCCTCGGGTGCGTAGCTAGCAAGGTTGTTGAACTTGGTCAGATATTCATTGATGGATTTGCTGCCTTGAGTGAGTGCCAGAAATTCCTGCTGCTTCATTTTTATAAGGCTTGAGGGTATGTAGGCCTTGCAGAAGGCTTCCTAAAATTCTGACCAAGTGGCAGTGGGTCCATTGTCCCTCGCGTCCTTTTGATTGTCTCACCAAACGTTGGCAGGGCCTTCAAGGTAGTGGGTGGCGAAGAGCACCTTGTCCTGCTCGTCAGCGCGAGCGAGCTCTAGTTTCTTTCCCATGGTGCAGAGCCAATCGTCAGCCTCAAGCGGGTCGTCAGCCTCCGAGAACTTTGGTGGCTGAGTACGCTGGAAATCCTGCAGCTTGGAGTGCCCTGGGCATGGGGCACCTTGGGCTTGCATGTACATGCCAAACTCTCTCATGATCTGTGTTAAGTGCTAGTTGTGACGCTCATCCAACATCATCGTGAGCTGACTTGGGCTTGGTTCCCGAGTTGGTGGAGGAGGAGGCGATTGAGGGGTTGCGGGATCCTCGCCCGCTTGTCATGCGGAACGACGAACCGGGGTCCCTTGGCTGCCACTTGCACCGCTATTGGGCCTCATCCTGGATGGTTGAACGTGGTGACGTGTACCATGAGCATCCACAGGGGAAAAATGCGACATCCAAGAAAACCAAATGGAAACAAGGTTTGCAAAGACAACAAAGCATGGTGATATACAATGGCTGGTTGGGTTACAAGATTCTAGTTACTCGCTAAGTTACACAAGACGCAAGATAAAAGATACAAGACACACGATACACGATACATGAAGCGGGATACCACTCTACCACTACATTATTCGAGCGTGCGATACAACGGAAAGGTAAGATACACTAAGTGATGCAGTCTCCGAGCGTCTAGAACTCCATCTCGAGGGGTGTTGCTGGTGGGATGATGTCGATGTCCTCCCTCACGGGGCTGTAGTCGGGCGAAGTGCGGTCGCCTCGGGAGTCTCCAGAGCGAGGGGGTGTGTCGGCACGGACGCGGCGACGCTAAGTTCGTGCCCCGGTGGTACGAACAGGGTTGAAACATGAGAAGTAGCGAGCGGCGCTGCTGCGAGTACGAAAAGGTGGCGGTGGAACGTGGGGTGTAGGAGTGGGAACGAGTCCCCTCCTGATCAGGTCGAGGGAGTTGCGGGTAAAGGTGGGGGCCTGGGGTGGGTGGCGAGGATAACTAGCTCCAGATGCCGTGTCATCTCGGCCATGGCCACGTTGGCGCGAAGCGAGGTAAACTGGATGAGGGTAACGTGGAGATACTGGTGGAGGAGGGTGGTGTACTGCAGGAGGGCAGTGAGGGCTGAGCAGGGGTCACCTAGGTTGGGGAAAAGGACGTCCCCGTGATCTAGATCCAAATTCGGGAAATAGACGTAACGGGTGCACTGCCTCATGACCGGGTCGTACGTGCGAAGGAAGACGATGGCATCTCCTGCAGCCTCCTGAATGGATCGGGGCGCCTGAGAAGCGACACCGGAAGTGATGGCGTGGATGATTCCATCGGCCACCGGCTCTGCGCGCAAGTGGACGATGGCGGTGAACTCGGAGGCGGCCCCGTCGGGACGGTTGTAGAACACGCGGTAGGTCGAGGGAGCTGAGCCTGGGTAGAGGTGGTCCCAAATCTCACAGTGAAACTACGGAAAGCCGGGAACGTGCGCGGCAGTGGTCTTTGCAAAAATTCTGGCGCCATATGTACCAGGGACAGAAGCCAAAAGGTGAGCGTTGAAGTTTAAAAGCACAAACAAGTAGAGAAATAGTTAGGAAGCAGGCAACACAACAGGTGCTAACCTAAGTCGTTCGTGGAACTAGGGGTATCCTACAGGCAGTTAGGCTCTGATACCAAGCTCTGTGGCACCCCGATCCAGATGATCGAGTTACCCCATATACCAGTCCCAGAAACACTGGATATATGACAACTTGATAAACAAAGACATAACCAAATATATATGGCTCCGAGTTTGGATGCGTACATTATTACAACACGGGGTGAGGCTCCAGCGATCGCGCAACAGGCGTACACAATAGTATGCACATTATTTTTCTAACATCGAGCCTCTATCAGAGATGGCAGCGAGTACGTAGATAGTAGAGTGGCAACGACGGGCCTTATTCCACAGGGTTCTGCCTGGGGTACTGATCCTAGTTCTCGTACAGCGGGTACACGGCGACGTGAGCAGTAGGGTCTGGCCACATAAAAAGCCAGGTGAGTACATTGAATGTACTCGCAAGACATTAGCCTCAAATCAAACAAGGTCTATCTATATGGCATGGCATAAGTTCGGAAAGTAGCATGGCATAAGTTCGGGGATGCAAGTGCGAGTCCAAGCTTAACGGTTGGACTTAGCTTACCTACTTACCTTTGTAGGGGCGTTTCAAATTCTAGGAATGGTTCTCATTTATCACACGATTATATATACCCACAACTAGGCTTTCAAGCCTCTTCCCAACTCTGGCTTATGTTCTAGGCCTTCAAGCCTCTAGCCAACTCGGGCTTAAGCTCTCAAGCTTCCACGTGATCGTTGGGTTTCAAATTAATTATTTCTCCATAATCGACAGGACTGACTCATAGCATGACCTTACCGAAACATCGTCCCATGACCTAGGGACAAGGCTAGATTCTAGATTTACACTCTCGAGAGGTTGCAACTTTCATCCACACACTGAAGTCTAGGCTTGTACCGCCGGTACCGAAGTACTAGAACCGATCATGGCGAGCAGTACAAACCCACACTTCCACAACCGCTTACTCTACCTAGACACTCCCTGTGTAGCCACCGACACGCCCTAGGGACCAAGTCTTATGATGAAGTGAATCCGACACGCCCCCGACAGATGAGCGACGCCTAGCTCCGGAACCTTCGCAAGACTAGCCCCGACCACAAAGGTAACCGACTAGACTTACCAAAAGGGTGGCGTCAAAGGAGGCTTGATAGAATACTCGACCATGGTCCGCCCATATGAACGACTCATGGTTGTGCTGGTTGTGTTTGGTGAGTGGCACTATGTGACACAATCTAGTTGAGGGAGGTGGTTATCTTCTTAGTCAATTTTAATTCCTGCCACCAACATGAGCCAAGCAACAAATGATATTCACACAGTAATTCAAGCAGTAGTAGATAGTATTGACCGGGCGACTGTGGCGCCACCACGAATCAATGTCCAAAAACAACACAGTTGGGCAGCGTCAACCGGACGACTGTGGCGGAGATGCCTCCGACCAGCGCCATCTCGTTTGACTATAAGAGTTAGCATAGTTGTTAGCGTCAATCAGACGACTGTGGCGGAGATACCTCCGACCAGCGCCATCTCGTTTGACTACAAGAGTTAGCACAGTTGCATCGTTCCTCCATTCCTTTGACTGTGGTGGTTCCTCCAGCCCATCGTCTTGAGAATGGGGAGTGATGCGCAGTATAATGAAGATAACAATGCTTGAGATCAGGTTAATGGCTTGCCTTTACAATGCAACATGGCATGCGAGGTGCAATAGCAACCAACTTAAGCAATCAAGTAATTTCCAAAGTTTGACCAAGCTTGAGATCGGGTTAATGGCTTGCCTTCAGCAGTGGGGTAGGGTTCAGGATCAACTTCAACTTCGTTGGGAAGTTTAAATCTAACAAAAGAATAAAATATGCATAAAAAACCCTTCCTAAGCCATTGAATAAACGACCAAGCAAATAAATTCCAAATAAATTCATTTTGGTGCCAATGGAAAGTTCTTTTAAAAACAAAGCTGTCAAAAAAAGATTCATATTTTTCTGATTATTTTTTAGGGAGATATGGCCCTCCAAAGTTGGGTTTAGATTCTGCCTAATTTCAAACAGAAAGAAAAACAGAAAACGTTTCGGTTTAATTGATAAAAGTCTGACGAGTGGGACCCCTCTGTCAGTGGCCCACGGTTTGTAAACTATTTTTTACGTGCGGGATTAGGGGAGACATTGTGCTTCGTCTCCGGTGAAATCACTAGCGACGATTCCCGGTGACCAGGGCGACGGAGATGTGAGGGAGAGGATGCAGGGCGGCTCGGGAGTCTCCGCGCAGCTCGTACGCGCACTCGCGGATGCCGGTGAGGTCGGGTAGGAGTGGGGCTTCTCCTCCCACGGCGACGGCGACCTGTCGATGACGGATTCGACGTCTCCGGCCACCAATCACCCAGGCGAGGGCTTCTAGAGGACCATGGTGGTCTGGGATGGTGGTGTGGGCGAGGAATCGATGGGGGAGGTACTGGTGGTATACTTGAGCATTTTTCGGGCCGGGCTCGGGCCGGGCCTAAAAAATCCCGATGATGAAAAGTCCAGGCCCGAGCCCGGCCCGGCCCGACAGTCGGGCTGAAGAAATCGGGCCGGAGCCCGGCCTGAGCCCGACAAAGCCCGATAAAGCCCGACAGGCCCGGCCCGACCCTTCCTGATTTGCTGTTTTTGCTAGGCCCGAGCCCGGCCCGACCTATGTATCGGGCCCGATTTCTAGGCCCGAGCCCGGCCCAATGTGCAAGCCCGGCCCCGCCCGGCCCGACATTTTCGGGCCGGGTCACGTCGGGCCATCCGGGCCGGGCTGCCCATGCCCAGGTATAACTGGTGGTGAGGATTTTGAGCGGAACCCGATCAGCTAGGGCTAGTTTGATTCCGGTGATGCGGTGCTCCACTGGCTCGGGTACTGCGGTGGAGGACGATTGGGAGGGGGAGAGTGGTGGTGCGGTGTCTGGAGGCTGCTGGGGAGGGCTTCTTATAGCTTCCCCGAGAGGTGGCTGCCATGGATGGCACGGCGAGGTGTCGGGGCGTAGCGTGGTGCGCTGTTCGTGCGGCGCGTCGCAAAGCTGGTGGCGCACCGGCTCACGAGAGAACATGGGAGGGAGTGGATAGGCACGGAGGCGGCAGAGTCGCTGACGTGCGGGGCCACGGTGGTGCTGCGCTGAGCGGCGCGTCGGGTAGCGACTCCGGCGCGGTGGAGGCAGCTCTCCCGGTGACGCGTGGGCGCGGGGGGGTCGACAGAGTGCAGGGGAACTTGCTGGGCAAGGTTTGGGGAGAGGGGGAGCAGAACGGCGACGACCAGAAGCTGGTGGCGCCGCCGGGTGCGGCCATGCCGGTGGTGAGCACCGTTCTGGGCATACCGAAAGCGGCATGAGGTCCTAACTCCCAGCTCCAAGCTCCAAATCGAGTGAGGTTTTCACCGTTGTGCGCCAAATTGTAAACCCAGCAACTTTTCTGACTATAGTTTGCTCAAATTCGAAACTTTGTCTATGCTAATTTTTTGAAAAACCATACTGGTCAAAAAGAAAATAGTGGTTTTGGGGAAGAAAAAGAGATGGGGTTGGGCCAAACTTCTTGTCCTGAGGTAGAGGCATCCAAGGTGAACACATCCAGGCTTTGCCTTTCCCTAGAAAAAAATAATTTAAATAGCTTTTGAAAATTTTGAAGTTTGAGGGCAGAAATTGGATAAAAATAGTATGAGGTAAATCCTCAAGTGATGATAAAATATTTTTGCATCAAGAGGCTATATATTGCCTAGGGATCATTCCCTAATTTTTGAAATAACCTTTAACATACTTCCTTTGTAAAGTTATAATAATTGAATTAAGGGCTTTAAAGGAAAGAGAATATTCATAAAATATTTTTATTAAAGGACCAAGCAACAAGTGTACCAAGTGGGAGAGAACCCAAAACACAAAATCCCAGACTTGGACAACATTTTGTAAAAGATTAAGAATTAAAGTCAGCAAAACCAAAGGAAATTAAATCCAAAGTCAACAAGAATATTTTTCAAAGAAATTTTGAAGAGCCAAATTTCAGGATGTTACAAAGGCAAAGGTATGATCTTGATAGGGTTTCTATTTTACTGGTCTCATGGTGTTAGTGGAAGACCGGGTTATAGGATAGACGGCGTACTATCAAGAGGGGCTCTCAAGTGAGTCACTTGATCGCATCTCTGTGAAGAGCTCAAACCTTTGTATATTTGGCATATCATCTTTCTTGGTTCTTATTTGGCTTTTATCCATGTGAGAATTTAGAGCTTGTGTTCATCTCCATACCAAGCTCTAGTTCGTCAAAAACGGATTTCATTTGAATATCTTGTGGTGTTTTTGATGTTGGAGGTTTTACCGGTTTGTTGGGGAGATAATAACCCGGTATACTTATAACCAAGGAATAATCAGTCGGATGGCCCAAGGTCTGGTCCGAGTGATGTGTACAAGATATGGGCCGGGTTATAGTTGGGCCAATAGGCATAATATGACTCGTCCCTGGAAGGAAGGACCTAGAAGAACTGGAGTCCGAGTGAAGTAAGAAACCGGGTGACTTGGAGGCTACGGAAGGTCTAGAAGAACCTAGAGTAGGACTCCGTGCTCATTGTAAGTTCGGGAGACCCGGCGTCTATATAAACGGGCTCCCAGAACATAGATAGATAAGTTCTAAGTTGTTGCCACGGAAAATTGCCGCGCAGCACCACGATAACCGTCGTACTTTCGTGACGATGAACCGATTGCTTTCCGAGCAAAGCAACAAAGATCCCCACTTTTGTGGAGGAGAGACGACCGCTTTTCAGCGCAAAACGGCAAAGATAAGCCAAACCATAGAGCTGCTAGGATTCGGCGGAGAAGAACGATAAAGAAAACGATAAATAAAAAGGTAGATTTGTATTTGATGAATAACGATTGATCGGGGGCCTTTCTTCAATCGGCCGTGTACCTATTATATAGGTAGCCTGGACTTTGGCGTACAAGGAGGACACGGAAAGGTTTCTTGGCATGCAAGCCGAATATTTATATTCCTAATCTCTAATCAATCCGGCTCGTACTAACCGAACATATCCTCCTCTGAGTCGGTTGTGTATAGCTAGCAAAACCAGATTCTAATCCATGTCGTGTACAAATACTGCTCTGGCCATACAAGGAATATAATAGAATATCTGGCTGCAAATCTAATCATATCAACCAATGGAAATGACGTCTCGAGCATCACCATTTATGCAAATATTATTTTCCTTGTCGCCTGGTTACTTACGTGATAGCATTCACAAAGCCCGAAACTTCAGCCTGGCCAGATCGCTCTTAGGACTTGTCCTTCACAGCTACGTGCTAGATCGATGTAAACCAGAAACTGGACAGGACTTGTCCCTGCAAATCCATGCAAAACACCTGTTGCAATACTTGAGCAATATATCAGATGATTAGCTTAATCAATAAATTAATTTGGCTGATCATAAAAACTACTAGCCAAATTACACCATGAACACATGTCCCCCTGTTTTTGGTACAATTACATTTACTAAAAACACTATTGCGATACCTCAGGACAATGTAAATGACTGCACCGGCAATATACTTTGCTTTGGGCGATGTTCAAAAAGCACATCGGCCAGATATTTTGCTTAGGGCGATGTCTAAAATCATCGGCCAAACTTTTCTCTGAATAATATATCTGTCATATCTTCTTAGGACGATACTTCAAATAATATATCGGCCATAGTATCTTCAAGCTTCGGGTGTATAAAATTCTGCGGGAGATGCGAACACCATATTAACATCCATATCAGTAGGTATTTCTTTGCTATTTTCTGAATCCTCGTCATCAGTTCTATCATCTGCGGGATCAGCAACGGTATCATTTGTGGCTCTACTATCCTCTCCCATAATGCGCTTCTCCCTCCAAATTTTTGTAGGAACTGTTGGTCTTTCTCGATTGAGCAACTCATCGCGCTTCTTCTCAGCTATCTTCTCATTTATTTCGAAAGCTCGCAGTCTCTGTACACGCCGTTTCTGAGTCCGTGTGAGCCCCGTCGGGCACCACCGAGGTCCCGGTTTAGTTCTTGGAGTGACTGATTTAATTTTGCTGCCCCCCGAGTCTCTCGGCCTATACTGGCGTATTGTCGTTCGTGGAACAAACATTTTGTCACTGGCCAAAATACTTTTCTGCTGATCAGATATACCATCAGTTCCAACTTTTCCGCTGCCTCTAGTGAATATACCACCACACGCATCAGCCAACACACTTGTACCACCAAGTACAACTGCCTTCTCTGAACGTGCATGCACTTTAGGCGCTAAACCAGCATGTAAACTGGTATTTTTATTTTTCTGAACCAAGCCACAACATACTGCATCAGCGTTTCTTGCTTCTGGACTATTCTCAACATTTTCGGCTGATTGATTTTCCCCAAGTTTCAGACCATGAGATGCAACCGAAGCATCTGAATTTTCTACTGGCTCAGGTACAGCACGACTCACCGGCACCCAGATGAGCTTGCGGCCTCCTTTATAATTATTACCGTCTGCACTCTGCACTGTTGATCGGTTCCCTCGAATAACAACTGCATTATGTGATCGACCTTCGTGATTAAATTTAGCTCTTTTTCCAATCAATGGTACTCTGTATATAGGTCCTGATGAACTCCACTCTGGCTGAAAATAATATGCTGACCTTGTAGGACATGGCACCCAAGGAGTAAAATCCCACGGAGGAAACTGTTGATATCTAGGAGGTGCACCGCGCCAATATGCAGGCTGCATGGAAAAATATGGGAGCTGGTCATATGAATTTGTTCGCCGTCGCTCATGACCTCCATGTCCATATGGTGGCCTAGGACGCTTAACGCTTCCAAGCCAATTAAACACATTGTTGTCCTTGTCTGATGTATATTTTTCCAACAACATGCTAACTGTCGGCTTTATTTTTGAAGCTTGTCTCTTTCTTTCATTAACTTTCCACACTCCTACTTCTGGATTTTTTGGCTTGATCATTCTAGGTGCAGCATTATCATCAACAAGAACATTTTTTCCATTGGTGGATTCGGTCTGATGCGGCCGAATTAGCACTTTCTTTTTTTCAAACTCGATCACGTTGATAGGAAAAGGATCATCGTCAAGCTTCATCTTAGTACTTTGTGTAAATGTCAATCGTCCGTCATCAATGGCCGATTGCACCTGTCTTCGAAACACATTACAATCATTAGTAGAGTGAGAAAATGAATTGTGCAACTTACAGTAAACTCCTTTGCCCAATTCTCCTGGAGGTGAAATACTATGATCTTCTCTCACTCGAATTAATTTTTCTTGCAGCAATATATCAAAAATTATATCACACTTGGTGACATCAAAAGTATACTTTACTTCCTCTCTCTTAGCATGTGTGGACTTCTGAGCAGAACACACAAAAAGATTAGACTTTGGCACTTGAACCCATTCGGCTACACATAGGTCAATGTCGTCTTCACTAGCCGAACCACCATCATAATCAAAAGCGTTAACCGCCTTGTTCTCCTTCTCTTTATCATTAAACGGCTATGCTGTTTAATTTCCTTAGCCCGGTTTTCTTGCGCCAAAGCCTTCTGCAAAACTTGATTAACATCTAAAAATTCTTGCCCTTCTAATTTATCTTTAATATGAGCAAGCAGACCCGAAAAGGCAAGATCAGCGAAATCCTTTTCGGATATGGTCAAGCTAAAACATCGGCTTTTGACATCTCTGAATCTCCTAATATAATCATCGACATGCTCATTATATTTCTGCCTAACCATAGTCAAATCTGAAAGCCGAATTTCAGTTACACCTTGATAAAAATACTCATGAAATTTCTTCTCTAATTGTGCCCATGTTGAAATAGAATTAGGAGCAAGCGACATGAACCAATTAGATGCAGTACCGGACAACGACAACGGAAATAATTTAACTCTATAAACATCCGATGTCCCGACTTCACTACATTGTGATAAAAATTGTCCTACATGCTCAAAAGACGATCTACCATCCTCCCCTGTGAACTTAATGAAATTCGGAATTTTGAAACCAGGAGGATAGGGCGTCGAGTCAATATAATCAGGGTATGGTTTTTGAATTGCGCGTTCTCTATCCTTAGCTGCTAAACCAAATTCTCTAAGTATACTATCAAGCTGATTCTTAAAATTAACAGTGGGTTGTGGAGAACTGATTTGTGAAGCAGATGAAACACAAGCACGCGGTTGAATCTCCGGCAAAGAAATTTGAGCATGTGAAGTTTGCAACGGAGACCCACTAAAATATGAATCGTGTACCGGCCTGCACGGAACCCTGATACTAGCAGACGGCAATGTTGGTGTATTGTCTGATACCGACTGATAACTAACTTGCTGTAAATTAGAATTAAAGGCTGCACTTCGGTTACTGTTGTGACAATTTTGTGGCAGCGTAGTTGAGATAGTACCAGCATCTACGCTAGGCATATAACTACTAGCCGGACTGCTCACATAATTCCATCCACCTTGATTGTTATTTAGAGGGATGTGAGGCTGGGCAACATGAGCCGATGCATCGGATATATATGTATAGTTAGGAAAAGTATTAAAGTTGCTACTATCCGGAGCGATCAAGCTTTTATCATAATATGCATCGTTGCTTTGGAGCAATAATGAGCGACCAGGAGAAGCTAGACTATTTTCAGGATTAGTGGAACTGCTTAAATAATTCTGGCCACTTTGATAACCATCTAAAGGAACGTAAGGCCGAACAGCATTAGCCGATGCATCAGGTGTAGGTAAATTAATAAATCCATGATTTTCTACATGTATCGGCCTTTTCACAGAATATTCATTATCAGTTTGCACTGAAGAACAAGCCTTAAATTCCCTAACTGTGCTATCAATTGCTTCAATTGCTTGAGTAATTGTGTGTGTCATATTTGCCATATCAGAATCAAACTTTCTATCTACCAACACATCAATTAAATGAGCAATATTTTCGGTTGGCTTTTTTACCTCAGCGCCGAGCAGATCGGAGGGACTCGGCGCAACTACCTTCTTGACGACGCGGTTCCTTGTCTTCTGGTATTCAGCCAACCTCAGCTTTCGTTGTTCAGTCATATATTCTTCAACCTCCCGTTCAACCTCGCGCCGATCATCTTCCGACAGATCGTTGAGTGTAACGGCGATGGTGTTGTCTGGGTCGATGTCGCTCCTGTTCTTGAGGTTGGTTGTCATCATATGTGTCCTTGTTCTTCGTCCCCAGCGGAGTCGCCAATTGTGTTGCCACGGAAAATTGCCGCGCAGCACCACGATAACCGTCGTACTTTCGTGACGACGAACCGATTGCTTTCCGAGCAAAGCAACAAAGATCCCCTCACTTTCGTGGAGGAGAGACGACCGCTTTTCAGCGCAAAACAGCAAAGATAAGCCAAACCCTAGAGCTGCTAGGATTCGGCGGAGAAGAACGATAAAGAAAACGATAAATAAAAAGGTAGATTTGTATTTGATGAATAACGATTGATCGGGGCCTTTCTTCAATCGGCCGTGTACCTATTATATAGGTAGCCTGGACTTTGGCGTACAAGGAGGACACGGAAAGGTTTCTTGGCATGCAAGCCGAATATTTATATTCCTAATCTCTAATCAATCCGGCTCGTACTAACCGAACATATCCTCCTCTGAGTTGGTTGTGTATAGCTAGCAAAACCAGATTCTAATCCATGTCGTGTACAAATACTGCTCTGGCCATACAAGGAATATAATAGAATATCTGGCTGCAAATCTAATCATATCAACCAATGGAAATCATGTCTCGAGCATCACCATTTATGCAAATATTATTTTCCTTGTCGCCTGGTTACTTACGTGATAGCATTCACAAAGCCCGAAACTTCAGCCTGGCCAGATCGCTCTTAGGACTTGTCCTTCACAGCTACGTGCTAGATCGATGTAAACCAGAAACTGGACAGGACTTGTCCCTGCAAATCCATGCAAAACACCTGTTGCAATACTTGAGCAATATATCAGATGATTAGCTTAATCAATAAATTAATTTGGCTGATCATAAAAACTACTAGCCAAATTACACCATGAACATAAGTCACGAGTCATAAGTTTCAACCCTAGTTCGATATCACCGCTATCAAGCGAAACCCTTGTAACCTGTCTCGTAACCCGGCTCTGTTGTCATAGCCGAGTTATCGAGACCTTGAGATCAATAACATAGAAGCAGGAAGTAGGTCTTTATCTCCAATGGAGAGGCTGAACCTGGGTAAACCCTTTTTCCCCAATGAGCGTGACAATCTCCTGAAGGACCAAGGCGCCTTGCCCCAATCATACAAGTTACCCTATGGTAACATCTGCCGTGTTAACCCCACGACAGTTGGCGCCCACCGTGGGGCCTGCGACCAAAGCTGTCCTCATCAAGGGAGAAGCTCTGCGAGGGATGGAGAACCTCGCGATCGGCGAAGTCAGGATGGATCAGCGCGGAAACCGCATCGTCGACGATTCCGGCTGGAAGGAAGAAGCAGATCTGCTGGATACCGGCCGGGTGATCCCGTTCGGTCGGATCCACGTCTTCGTAGGTATGGTTAATGCAATTCAGCAATTTGATGACGAGGTTATGTGCGACTCCGTTTCAGGGGCAGCCACCATCGTCCAATCTGATGGAGAAGAATCAGTCGGAACAGGAGGTTTCGAACATCAGTCGGACATCCGGGCTTGCGAGCCGGAGTACCGACGTGAGGAAGATTTGGATACAGATACTGAATCGATTTTACCGTTGTTTGACGAGAGATTTGGGTATGTGGCTGATGAGGAAGATTATGAGTCGGAGCCAAGGACCATGAAGCATGCGATGGTGTATACTCTAGGAATCACAATGATGGAACAGAAACTTCAGTAAGCGAGGACGATGCCACGCGAGCGGCCAGAGAAAACAGAGAAAGAATTCAGCGTCTCACAACGTTTCAACCGGGTGAAGGCTCGGGACAGCCGGTTGTGATGGAAATCCCACCAGTTTTTAGGCCCTTGGACTTTGACGCAGCAATAGTTACAACCCCAATCACACCAGATAACGCAGCAACCCGGGCGCAGCAATTGGATACGTTACGAATCACGCTGGAGAATCAACAGAAGGCTTTATTGGCGGAGCAGCAGCGCATGTATGAGCAACAAGAGATAGAACGGGATCGAGCCCGTGTGGAGCAAGAAAGGATAACAGTGCAGAATCGCCATGAAGATCTTACAGCAGTACATCGGAGGAGGCACGAAACCCGGGTGATGCCAGGCATGACTTTAGATCCAACGAGATTGAACTTTGCATCACCAAACGGAGCTCCCAATGTCACTCGGCCTGAGCCAGAGCCGGTTGGAATTGGGCATGGAATCATGGTTAGAGCAAATCAGGGAGGAAACGGGGTGCCACCCAACACTCGGGCGGAGCTCAGCAAAATCAGAACACAGCGGCTGCGGGTGATATGCCACCACCAGCAGATCGGTTCCACACGCCCAGGGGTCACTACTCAAATCCGGCTGATAACGTGTACGCAGCAACATTAGCATTATGCCGCATGCCGATTGATCAATCACCACAGGGAGACGAAGCGCGCAGGGCAATTGAGATGTTGAAAACTGCATCACGCAGCAGGGAAACATGCCGGATAAGAGTGGAGCGTTACATTCAACACCATAAATAGCCGAGCTAACCGGAGTCATCACGGAGAAACACCAAGGCCAGCCGGATCAGGCGTCAGGAACGGACAGCAGAATCAAGGTCACCCGGCGCCGCAGCCTCAGCGTTCGGGACATCAGCAGAGGCCAGCCCAGAATCAACCGGCCGAGGCCGCATCAGCCGGCCCCGGCCCAGTCTGTGGCCCAAGCAATTGTCAACAGTTCAAGAGCACGGCGTGCGGCGAGCGCAAACCCGGCTTTAGGTGTCGCCGGAGGAGCCGGAGGACAACCTGAAGCAGGAGTGATGGGCCACGCACCAAATACCGGGTCAGGTTTGCCGTTAGTTTCTTCATTACTTAACCCGGTTGGAACTAAATGTCTTTCAGATGCTATTAAGAGCGAACCTTTTCCCGAGAAGTTTAAAGAGCCAAGCAAGGTGACAAATTATGACCCCAGCATGGATCCAGAAACATGGCTCAGCAGTTACGAGATGGCGATGAGTATTCGCAATGCCACCGCCAACTTGTGCGCAGATACATGTACCTGATGATGAGTGAAGGAGCAGCAAAGTTATGGTTCAATGGATTACCCGAGAAATCTATCAATTCTTGGGATGAGTTGAAGGCATTATTTGTCAAGAATTTCAAGGGCACGTGTGAGAAGTTGTTCACTATAGAAGATTTGGAGCGATGTTTCCAGAAGAAAGGCGAGTCAGCGCGTCACTGGATGCGCCGGGTCACAGCCATCATTCACTCATCAAAGGGAATTACACCAGCTGCGGCCGTGTCGTCGATGGAGAAAACCTGCAGATATGACCCGGTAATTCAGAAGATGGGTCGACTGAGGGCCACTGGCGAAGCAGAAACCATCACCATGGGACAGCTGATGGAAGCGGCTCATAAGCACGCATCCACAGACAAGACCCGGGATGATGATGAAGATAAGGGAAAAGGAAACGTCAACAACGGAGGAAAGAACACACAACAACAACGGTAACAACAACAATGGGAACAATAATCACAATGGTAACAATGGGAATAACTCCAAAAGGCAGCATGATGGTGGTTCAGACTTGGTGGCAAACACAAACACCGGGTATAACAAGTTTCAGCGGCGAGATGACAATTATCGAGGCAATAACAACAATGGCAATTACAGGGGAAATTTCCGAGGACCGGCTAACCCCCAGGAAGCATTCAACATGCCGTGTCCACGTCATAGTAGGAACGGTAAACCGGCAAATCACTCTTTGGCCCAGTGTGTTGATCTTCAGAGATGGAAGAACGAGGAGTTTGCCAGGATGAACATGGGAGGAAACGGTCCGAGGCCGGGTAATGGAAATAACCCGGCCCACGGACCACAAGCTGGAGGAAATAATGGAGGACCACCCGGCCCATAATGGACCAGCCGGGTTAGGTTTCCAGCAAAACCCCAAAGAGTTAAATCGAGGACAGTATCATATTACAGTTTCCAGCACTTGTCGGAGAGATCAGAAATTAAAGAAGAGCTGTCAACGCCGTTCTTCCCGCGGTTCCGAGATATTTGAAGTGGTCCGAGTATCCGATCACTTGGTCTAGAGAGGATCACCCGGACCGAGTGGATGCACCTGGAGCGTTGGCTTTAGTTGTTGCACCTCAGGTTTCGGGTTATATTTTACACAAGGTTCTTATGGATGGAGGTAGTAGCATCAACATTCTGTATTGGGATACATTCATCCGGATGGGTTTCACAGCCAAGCAGCTTCACCCTTCTGGTACTATCTTTCATGGTATTGTCCTGGAAAGTCAGCAAGACCAGAGGGAACAATAACATTGGAGGTCGCGTTTGGAGAATCAAAGGATAATTTCCGGTCTGAGATGATTTGTTTTGAGGTGGTCAAATTGAAGAGCCCTATCATGCTCTCTTTGGCCGTAACGTTTTTGCTAGATTCATGGCGAGGCCGTGTTATGTGTACTTAAAGATGAAGATGCCAGGTCCAAAAGGTATTATCACAGTCAATGGCAGTCGTGAGTTGGCGTTACAATGTGAGCAAGGTGATGCTGTTATGGCAGAACAAGCCTGTGCGGAAGAGGAGTTGAATTACTACAAAGCTACCACAAATCCGGATGATGGGACAATTTTGAAGAAACCAATGACCGAAGAGAGGGCGAAATTCAAAGCGGCTCAGGATACCAAGATGATTGACTTCGTGCCGGGTGATTCGTCCAAGCAGTTCTCTATCGGGTCAAATCTGACTGACAAATAGGAAAGCGCGCTCATCGAGTTCATCCGTGAGAATCGGGATGTCTTTGCATGGAAACCTAGTGACATGCCAGGCATACCGACTGAATTCGCTGAGCACCGCTTACATGTTGATCCTAAAGCAAGACCGATTAAACAGGGATTGCGCAGATTGAATGAGGAAAGAAGAAGGATTGTAGGAGAAGAGATAGCTCGTTTACTCGCCGCAGGATTCATTATGGAGTGTTACATCCAAAGTGGTTGGCTAACCCGGTTTTAGTGTTGAAAAAGAACAATGAGTGGAGGATGTGTATTGATTTCACAAGTTTGAACAAGCATTGTCCAAGGATCCGTTTGCGTTACCAAGGATTGATCAAATCATAGATGCTGTGGCAGGTAGTGATCTTTTGTGTTTCCTGGATGCATATTCAGGATACCATCAAATCAAGCTTAGAGGAGGATTGGGAGAAGACATCATTTATCACCCCGTTTGGAGCTTTTTGTTACAAGAACATGACATTTGGACTGAAAAATGCTGGAGCAACTTATCAAAGGTGCATCCAGAGTTGTTTTGAGAAGCAGATAGATCGGAACGTGCATGCGTATGTTGATGATGTGGTGATTAAGACAAAGAAGCTGAGACATTTATTGATGATTTGAGAGAAACTTTTGCTAACTTAAGGAGGTTTCAGATGAAGCTTAACCCAAAAAAGTGTGTGTTTGGAGTTCCATCAGGCAAATTACTCGGCTTTATTGTGTATGAGCGTGGGATTGAAGCAAACCCGGAAAAGATAGCAGCAATCAATAGGTTGGGAAAGCCGACTGAATTGAAGGAGTCCAGAAGATCACAGGCTGTGGCTGCGTTGAGTAGGTTCATATCACGACTGGGAGAGAAAGCAATTCCCTTATACCGACTCTTGAGGAAGTCAGACAAATTTGTTTGGGATGAGGAAGCTGATAAAGCCCTGGAGGCATTGAAGGAAACATTATCGAAAGCACCAATCTTGGCTGCTCCAGCTCCAAAGGAGACTATGCTGTTGTACATAGCTGCGAATTCCCGAGCAGTTAGTGTAGTTATTGTGGTAGAGCGAAAGGAAGAAGGAAAAGAGCATTTGGTTCAAAGACCGGTTTATTATGTCAGTGAGGTTTTGACTCCGGCTAAACAGAGGTATCCCCAGTGGCAGAAGTTAGTTTTTGGCGTTTTTATGGCCAGTCGGAAGTTGAAGCATTACTTTCAAGAACACCCCATTACAGTGGTAAGTGGAGCACCATTGGCAGACATTGTGTGCAATACTGAAGCTACGGGAAGAATTGCCAAGTGGGTGATTGAGATGGGTGATTATCACACCAAGTATGAGCCTTGCACGGCGATTAAGTCACAAGCCTTGATTGATTTTGTCAATGTAACATCCCAAAATTATTATCAGGATTATATTCCAAAAATGAGAGCCAACAAAAACTTTTTGTTGTTTATTGTATGTTAACTGCTTCTTGTTACTTGAGTTGTTGTTCTTGCTGTTTGTGTGAGTGTTTGCTCTAGTGAACACTAGTAAGAAAGAAAGAAAACAAAATACAAAATCAAAGCAAGAAAATAAAAGTGACAAGTTGTCACTTAAAAAAATTTCAAGTGACAAACTCAATTTTTTTCAAACCAAAGTCAGTGGAGATGTAATGTAAACACTCCCCATTTGGTTCCTACCACTTTCCCCTCTCAAACATTATTTTTGAACTAGTTTTAAAATTCTAAAATAGGAACAAATTGAAATAAATTAAAATAACATAAACAAAGTACTATGAAAGAAAATGTTGCAAAACATTTTATTTTGCAAAGCCAATTTTTGTGGAGCTTCTGCACATTATGGGAAGGCCCCACAAATTTTGGCAAATTTTTATAAATTGATTTAGTGCCTCTAATTAAATCAAGAAGTGCTTCTGGAATTAAACAGAAGGACTAAAAAGTAAATAAGAAAAAGAAGAAGGAAGTTTAACAGCAGAGAGGAGGCAGGGGGTTTTCTGCAAAACCTTCATCGCCTACCTCTCCGTCGCCGTGTTGTCGCTGTACGCCGCGCGCCTCGCCGTTTCCCCAGGCCCCCCAGGCCCCCCCTCTCGCTCGCAGTCGTCCACGATCGTCGCCTTTGCACCCTCTGCACGAACTCGAGCACCCCGTTGCCGAAATCGCCGCCCTGTCCCCCATTGCCGCCGCGGCAGCACTTGGACGGCGCCGATGAAATTCGCCCCACCCTCTGCACCTCAACGCGTGCCACTCCGCCCATGCCTTCTAGAAGACACTAGAACCTCGCTCGTCACCGCATTGCCTCGTCCGTCGCCGTGCCTCGTCAGCCGCGAGCAAAAGATCTTGCCGGTGCGCCGTGGACACGCCCGTGCACCTCGCCCATGAACGCCGGCACCCGCCGCTATAAAACCACCCCCGACCCCCTCTGCTCACTCCACACCACCCCATCTCCCTTTCCCCCGCACCAATTTCACCGTGCTCTGCCCGGAGGGCAGACATTGCTGCGCCACGGCCGCCGTCAAGGTCGGACACGGCCGCCGCGCTGCTCTACCCTATTCTCCCCTCCATGCCTAGAAGCATGATGCCACAGCTTCACCAACACTCACCCACCCTTTTCCCTCTTGATTATGCACAGGCCCGTCGTCAGGAGATCGCCGGAGCTGCAGCCCGTGCCGTGGAAGTGCGGGAGGTCGCCGCCGCCGAACCAGTCCGTCCCAGCTCGTGCCGCTGCTCCAGCAAGCTTCCCCATGACCCCCGCCGTCGAAAACGTCCACTCCACCACCCCTAGGCCCCTCAGGTACCCCTCTCTGGCCACGCTCGCCGTCGCCGGTGCGGCAACGCCGCCGGAATTAGGTCGTCGAGGATGAATTGAACATGGACCGTTAGATCTTCGATCTACGGCAGCATACCCCCTCGTTTAGTTTAGACACTGGCAAGTGGACCCACACGTCAGCGTTTTCAACTTTATCCAGTGCGCGCAGAGTTTTGCTGAGCCACTGACGGGTAGACCCCACCCGTCAGGATTCTCAACATTATCCAGAACAGTAGATTTTCTTAATTTAAATTCTCTGCAAATTTCAATACTGTTATCAACTTCAAATTCAATAACTTGATATCTATACATCCAAATAAATCAAATCCAATTGTTCTGGAAAGCTTATGAAAATGTTTAACCAACCCAATTGGTCTCATGTCATTTAAATAAAGAGTTAAAAAGTATTATTAAAAATACTACAGAAGGTTTAAAACCTAAACTTGTTTGTTTCTGATAATCTGTTAGTCCAATTATTTCCAAACCAATTTTGTTAGCTTAGTACTGCCATCTATTAGCTTCGCTAATTTTGGTAGAATTAATTGAGCAATGTCAATTGTTGATTTTAAGATAAACCCTTCTGGACTAAAACAAATAAATATGTTTATTGGTTGACCTAAATGGGTTAGGACCAATTGTGTTAGGTCACATTTAGTCATGTTTAGTTACCCCTAAAAGGATTTATTTTTAGGAGTAACAGAACTTATTTGATAGCCAAAACTTGATTATTAAGTTACTGGATTCAATCCAATGTGTAGGAAGTTTGGTAACTCCAAATGATCCAATTCAAATTGGGTTGTCTTCTACACATCAGTATATTTCAATAGAATTTTAGTTTGTATTTTTGTGACCAACAGAACTCAAGTTGTGGATTTAAACATGAATAACTAGTTTCTGCCATAGTTTGGACTTAACTAAATAATGTTTAATCCAATTATTTTGAAACCAAATTGTTTGGTTTGATGTGGGCAGTAGCTAATTGTGATGTTTGTGATTGATATGTTGTGATGCTTGCTTGAGTAGTTTAGTAATTGTTTGCATTGCTTGTTTAACGTTTAGATGAGAACGTTGCCGGAGTCTACGAGGAGGGGGAATTCTCTGATCATCAAGCACAAAAACCTGAGAACTTTGCCGAGCAAGGCAAGCTATTCCCTGAGCTTGCACCTAAATACATATGCATCTACTTTGATCAAATGATTTACTCTTAAAGCAATGGTTTACAAAACCCTTTCGAAAAGTATATGGATATTATTTTGCCACCCTATGTAGTAGCTTATATAAAACTATAGGATGGGAAAACAATGTTGTTTCTTCAAAACTCCTTTAAAAAGACTTGTGTGGTTATGGAATACCGAGATGTCGGTGTGAAAATAAAGAAGTGGAGAATGGTGATGTTTATGAAAAATGCACATTGTGTCCTAGTACTATGACAACCAATCATACCCTGTGCGACCACATCTACCCACATATGGGAAAGGGCGTAGTCATATAATTTGCTCATATTAGTATGGGATGCCTCAACAACGAGGATGACCTCGTTCCATGAGGGGATGGTTTGGTGACCTACCCTGACCTGGGTCCTAACACGTTGGCGGGACGATTGAAGGGTTCGCTCGCCGGCAGAACTACGAGTCCTCACACTTGGGGTTTCTGTTGGGAAATTAGCCTGAGTGTCGATGGAAGTTTCATAGCGGCAGGGTCCTATACTAGCATGAGCAAAGGACAGGCTATGGTCGGCGGCTTACTTCGCATACACCTTGTATGGCGAGACGTGGCGGACACGATGAGTTGCCGGATGGATGGGGGAAAAGCGTGCTACCTCTGCAGAGTGTAAAACTATTCGAATAGCCGAGTCCTCGGATATGGACAGTTGGGAGGCTGTCCTAGACCATGTGCAAGTTTTTGGAAAAGCTTTCAAGTTTAAAAAGAAACTGAAATGGTGATGGTGTTGCACAGCTATACCAAATGAAGGGGTATGAGTTATTGGAATAAATGGGCTATGGTGAGCCATGGTCAGAAAAAGGAGGAGTTTTGGAGAAACAAAATGAGATGGTGAATTCTTTCAAAGATGGTTATAAAACTCTTCTTACATTTTTCAATAAAGTTATAGAGATGTTTTAAACAAATAAAAGTTGTAAGTTAAAATAAAACTAGTGCATACTCATGTTGGGGTAGTTTGCGAGTACATTCCAATGTACTCATATTGGTTTCGTCCCTGGCTATTGTCCTAGCCAGACTACGAGGAGGAGCACTACGCCGAGCAGGAATATGGCGACTTCTACGCAAACTAAGGATCTCCACAAGTCAGCTGTCTGTCGGGTTGTCATCGTTAGAATATGATGTCTACTACGCCGTAGCTTCCGCTGATATTTTGGTTTGGCCCTTGAAGGCACCTATGTAAGAACTTGGTCTAAATGACCATTTATGTAAGACTTTTACTTCGGTATTGTAATGGATGTGAACTTTGGTATCCAATTCGGATTATGTGCAACGACAGACTGATCACGGGATCGTTGTGTTAAGCATAATCGGGTATTTCGGACAGCTAGTCCGGGGTCCCCACAGTCAATGATTGGACCGAGTTAAGCACGGCACCACCCAAGGCGCCGAGTTATAAGTCATGGGTTATGCATTTTGATGGATCCAAGCAGTATGAGGGATCAGGAGCAGGAGTGGTTCTCACTTCACCCAAAGGGGATAAGATGAGTTATGTTCTTCAGATTCACTTCGATTGCACCAATAATATTGCTGAGTATGAAGCTTTGTTACATGGTTTGCGCATTGCCAAGGAGATGAACATCAAAAGGATTATGTGTTTCGGTGACTCGGATCTTGTAGCGCAGCAAGTTTCTGGGACTTGGGACAGGAAAGATGAGAAGATGGCGGCTTACAGAAGGGCTGTTGATGAAGCAGCTGGATTCTTTTCAGGATTCCAGGTGGATCATATTGATAGAAGGAAAAACGAGGCAGCAGATGCTTTGTCAAGATTGGGATCACGTAGAGAGCCAGTTCCACCAAATGTGTTCCTGGACGAGTTATGGAAGCCATCAGTCCAACTTCCGGGTGAAGAGGAAGATGAAAGTCCAGATCAAGATTCCGAGTTAGTAGCAGCGTTGCATGAGATTCCTGAGTGGACTGAACCATATCTGGATTATATGATAAGGAAGATTTTGCCGAGTAATGAAGTTATGGCGCGACAAATTGTTAGAAGATCACTCGGTTATGCAGTAATTGATGGTGAGTTGTACAAGCGCAGTGTTTCTGGAGTTTATCAGCGATGTGTTTCATCAGTCGAAGGAAGGCAAATTTTGCAAGAGATACATGCTGGGGACTGCGGTCACCATGCTTCATCTAGGTCTCTGGTGGCCAAGGCATTTAGGCATGGATTCTTTTGGCTTACAGCTTTCAAGGATGCAGAGCAGATTGTTAGGGCATGTGATGGATGTCAAAGATATGCAAGACAGGAGCATGTGCCAGCTCAAAATTGAGGACAATACCAATCACTTGGCCGTTTGCAGTTTGGGGTCTTGATATGATGGGGCCCTTTCAGATGACATCGTGCAAGAAAACTCATCTCTTGGTGGCTGTTGATAAGTTCACTAAGTGGGTTGAAGTGGAGCCAGTTACAAGTTGTGATGCTTCCAAAGTTGTCACGTTTCTGAAGAAAATTATCAGTCGGTTTGGTTATCCTCACAGTATCATCACAGATAATGGGACCAACATGTCACTCGGTGAAACAGAGATATTCTGCAAAGAGAAGGGAATCAGATTAGACCTTGCTTCGGTGGCACATCCACAGGCCAACGGGCAGGTAGAAAGGAGTAATCAGGAAATATTGAAAGGAATCAAACCAAGACTTCGAGTTCCGATTGAAAAGGCGTATGGAGCTTGGGTGAAAGAGTTACCTGCAGTGGTTTGGGGGATCAATACAACCCCGAATAGATCAACCAAACGTACACCGTTCTTTTGGTGTATGGAGCAGAAGCAGTGTTACCGAGTGATATAGTCCATGACTCGCCAAGAGTGGCGGCGTATGTGGAGTCAAGCAATGCAATTGCAAGGGAGGATTCGATTGATGCCCTGAGAGGAGCGTGAGTTAGCATTGGAACGGTCCGCAGTTTATCAGCAGGATTTGCGGCGTTATCATAGTCGCCGAGTAAGATCAAGAACTTTCCAGGAAGGAGATTTAGTTTTACGGCTCAGACAGAATCAGTCAGGGATGCACAAGCTAACTCCTCCATGGGAAGGGCCGTTCCTTATCAGTCGGAAATTGCACAATGGTTCATATTATCTGATAGATGTGAGAGAGAAAGGTGAAGAGAACAACACGGACCATGCTATCCTTCCTATGGAAGAGACGAAGCGGCCGTGGAACATTGCTCATCTTCGCCCATATTATACCTAGTGAACATGAACCTAGGCCGAGTTATGTAACAAACGATGTAACCCCCAGCAGGTTTCAGACGCGCTCTTTTCCTTACCAGGGTACCTAAGGGGACTGGAAGGTTTTTAATGAGGCGGCTTGCTGGTGTATCTTTAATAAAGAAGAATTTGAGAAGAAATCTTTTCCCTGTTTTACTTTTTATGCATAGATTATGTTTATAAAGCTTTGCCCAAAGGAGTGCTTAGCAAAAAGTCCTATAGCTGTTGCCCAAGAGAGCACGCATAGAGATGTTTTGAGGTCAATGGGGTAATGATGCATAGTTTAAGCCTTTACTTGTAAACATTGATCCAGGGCTTGGGGACTTATGAATTATAAGTTCATAAGTTTTAATCCTAAGACCGGCTTTTAAGCCTTAATTTTGTTCTTGGTTAAACTTGCCTATCAGTTTGATGTTACTCACAATTTTATGACCAGATTGCTTACTTGTTAATTCAATCAACTATGATGCCCATGCTGGGACTTAGTTTGACCCTGTTTTAGCAAAGGAAAAAGTAGCAACTGAGAAAGTCATGTGAAAACCGACTGATAAGAAGCTAAAGATAAACCAAAAGGGTCATCTAAACCATAAAAAGTATAAGTTATTACAAAATATTGAGTATTTCATATAGTGCACAGACGCACCATCAAATAAAAGGCAAAGTATTTCAGAGCATATTACAATGCCCATTGGCCGAATAATTGTTTTGCAGGAAAAGGTGAAGCAGAGAGCTGGCTCAGATAGCCGGGTTATCGGTTGAGGTTCCCTTGGCAGCTTCAGCTTCGGCAGAAGCCGGGTTATCTTCAGGAGCTTTGGCCTGGGAATCAGTCGGTGCAGTGCCTTGATCTTCTGCAGTTCCTTAGCAACATCAGCCGGCTTTTCCATGATTGGCGTAGTGGGGCACGGCTGGGTGCAGGGACAACTGGAGTAGAGGTACTTGGTGCTGCAGCTTTCTTCATCTTTGCAATGGAGTCTCTCAGCTTGGCCAGTAGATCAAAATGCTTGGGTTCAGGAGTGGGGATTGGAGTGTTGTTCTCATCCACTGCATCTTGGAAAACCGACAGATTGAGGCCCTCAGCTATTTTGCAAGCAATAGGCCGGGTTTGGGCAGAAATTTCCTTGAAATCTTTTCCTCCAAACTTGGTGCCATCAGCGTTGTACTGAGGAAATCCTTTGACAAAAGGAGCCGGGTTAAGGCGTGGGTTGTAAGCTTTGGCAAGAGCTAAGCTGCGCATTGCGCCAACCCGGCATGCTGATCGCGTCCAGAGATCTAACCACTCGGGGATCGTGGAAAGCTGATGCAGGGATTCATATATCACTTGGGGAGGAGCACAGTTGCTCTTAACACGCTTCATGATCTCAGCAGTGCCAAACTGGAATTGCCGGATGATGGTGTTCAAGCAGTTCAACTTCTCTGGATATGATCTCCTGATGGCAGCATTCTGTTCGCCTGAAAAGTATGATGTGGGTTAGTATGTGAAAGCCGAGTAAAGAAGAAAAAGTGAAAAGAAGTGGTGCTTACCAATGAGTGGATTGAGGATATCCTTGATATGGTCTTTCAGGGTGTCCAAGTATTTCTGGACACTGATCATCTTGTCATAGCAGACCTTGTACTTATCTCCAGCCTCTTCCAACTCCTTCTTCAGTTTGGTGTTCTCTGCAGTTAGAGATTCAATTGTTTTCTCCAAGTCTGAAGCATGAACTTCAGTTTCCTTGCGCAGCTTGGTTTCAACTTCAAGGAGTTGGTTGGTCTTGGCAAGTATTTGGTCATTTTGGGACACATATCTCTGAAAAAAGAATAGCAAGTTAGAAACATGGGGACTGAATATATTTCAGTCGGCAATTGAAAGAAATAGTAAGTTGACAGTGAAATTATATGCAGGCAGAGTATTTATACAAGTTCCGAGTGACGAAGAGCAGATCACTCGGCACTTGGGGACTGGTATGTCTTTTAAAGTTTTACAAGTTATTCAGTAATGCATTTTCAAAGTTCCAGATAAATTGTAACATATTACCCGGAACTTGGGGGTTATGAGGATTTGAAAGTATTGTTATGAAAGGCAGAATTAATGAGGATTTGAAATCAGAAAGTAAAACAAGTTCCATGTTATCGTAGACTGATAACTCGGAACTTGGGGACTGGGATATTCTGAAGTTTTCAAAATGATGGCAGAGAGATATATATTTTCAAGTACCGAGTGACTGAGGACAGTTTACTCGATACTTGGGGACTGGGTTTGGTATATAAGATATGAAGAGGAAAGATATGTACCTGATGTTCTTGGACAAGAGAATCCACAAGTTTGCCCTCAGCAAGTTTGTATGTGTTGTACTCAGTCAACAGATTTTCAAAGTTTGTATGGCCATATTGTGGCACAGTGGAGCCTTCGCCTTTATCAGTCGGCTTCGACTTTTCTTCAGGGGCAACAAACTTGGTTGCAGTTTTGAGGGGAGAGACTTCTCAGTAAAGCAAGCTCCTGTGATCACGACTTCTGGATCAGTCGGTTTTTCAGCAGGAGGAGGAGAAACATTCCTTGGTCAGTTGTCTGCTCCTTATCAGTCGGCTCAGCATGTTTTTCAGGGGTATTTCCAAGTTATCCTCTTCAGCAATGGGAGGGCTTGGATCGCCGCTAAGAGTAGCTTTTGCCCTGAAATTGCAAGTATGAAAGTAATATAAGAAAGAGTAAAAGAAAGCAAAGTTGATAAGTACAAGTAATAGAAGGTTATATATTACCCGGTATTGACTTGAAAGTCACGGGGGAGGTCATTGCTGGAGCCTGAAGAAGCTGTAAGGGAGTATGACTTAGAAACTCGGATTTGACCAGCTAAAGGATAACTATCAGAGGGATGTTTTTGTGGTTCGAAGTTGGAAAAGGAAGTACCAGGACGGCGTGGAGAGGGAATGTTTGGGATTCCCGGGTTAAGAGGATCCTCACCAGGGGAGGTCCGAGTAGCTCTCCTCTTGAGAGGGTTCAGCAGAATTCTGCGAAGATTTTTGAAGAAGAGTTTGGTTGAGTTTTAGCATAGCAGGATAAGAATATGGTTCTATGGATATGCGAGAATATGGCACCTTGGCACAGATGGTGCGAGCCTTCCTTTTCCCGGTAGCAGCAGATTCAGTAGCTTCAGAGCTATGGCCGGGTGAAGGGTGGCTGCCTTTTCAGCCGGTTCTGGTATTATAAAGTGGGCATCAGTGGATAAATTGGGTTGATTCGTTCTCAATTAAGCTTATGAAGAAGTGGCCAAGGGAGTCAAGTTCACCTTCTTCTTCTTCCTTTTCCTTTTCTCTCTTCTTCTTCTTCTTCTTCACTCGAGGACTGAGCCTCGTCATCATCATCTTCATCATCGTCTGCCTCAGGAGTGGCAGGGGGAGTTTCAACTTGCCACCAGTCATCAGATTCCTAGTGAAAAAGTAGAAGCAAAGTAATCAGTATACAATTGAGAAAGAGTATGTTATTGAGATTTTTATCAGTCGGTACTTACTGGTGGTGCCGGGTTATTCTTACTGAATGGCAGAAGGCCATTTTCTTTGATCGTCTCAACCTTTTCAGCAAGGAAGGCCTTGATAGCCTTGTTCAGAGCAGTGTTTGGGTAGGACTTCTCCGAGTAACGGAGGGAATCAGTCAGATGGCCCGAGTAATCGCAAAGAAGCTTCTTGCGATACTGTTGGGCTGAATTCGCCAACCCATCCACGTTTTGATCAGATCAGTTCCACGGAGACCGTGCGTAACAAGAACCGAGATCTTCTTGAGAAGAGGCTGGATAGCTTCTCTCTCGGTGTCAGAGGCAAAGGATTTCATGTTGTTGTTGAGAATGAGGGGTTCGACCGAATAACCCGGTAAAGGGTGTTCACCGGCAGGTATCTTGGCTTTACAGTAAAAGTATGATTTTTGCCAATGTTTCACGTGGGTATGAAGTTCTAGAGAAGGCATGGCAGAACCTTTGCGGCGTTGAATAGAAACACCGCCACAGACCAAGAGGGGGCCATTCTTGTGCTCACGCTGAGGTTTGCACAAGAATAGCTCCAGAAAAAGAGCTAAGCTGGGAGGAGTGCATAAGTATGATTCACAAAGAACTATGTAATTACTAATGTTCAAGATGGAATTGGGTCCGAGATCGAAGACCCGGAGGCCGTAGTGACGAAGAAGATCCCTAAAGAAAGGATGACCCGGGGGACGAAAACCCCGGGTGACATGCTCAAGAAAGCAGATAACTTCACCTTCCTTGGGGGAAGGCCGAGTCTCCTCTTCAGTCCCTCTCCACTCGATCTCCGACTGAAGAGGAAGAACGCCGGCCTCTGCCAGTTCTTCCAGCTTGGTCTGTGTAGCCATGGATTTGGCCCAGTTGGCCGTAATCCCAGATTTGCGCTTGGTGGTCTTTTATCTTCTTTGATGCCGATGCGGTGGCGCCATCACCGGCCTTGGCCTTGGCCTTCAGCTTCCTCGGATCTTTGGGTGCCATGAGATCTAAAGATCTAGAAAATAGCAAGAAAAGAAAGGAAAAATAACAAGCTCAAGAACAGCCCGAGGAAGAACAAGATGAGATCTAGATGGAAACCAAATGCAGGAATGAAAAACTTACCGGAGCTTGTGGAGATCTGGTGCGGAGCTGATTTCCCGGTGATTAGCTGCGGCAATGCGGGGTTCCAATGGCCGGCGGCGGTGCGGCAAGCTTGGAG
This sequence comes from Poa pratensis, assembly GCA_947311845.1. Lineage (NCBI taxonomy): Eukaryota > Viridiplantae > Streptophyta > Magnoliopsida > Poales > Poaceae > Poa > Poa pratensis. The sequence continues at coordinate 16,222,195 of CAMZMU010000077.1, forward strand.
GAACCCTAACCCTAGCTCGAGGAGAGAGAAAACGGGAGGTTGAAGATGAAGGGCGCGGTGAATGGGGAAAGTGAAACCCTTTTACGTGGTCCACTATTTATAGCCCAGGGTGAAACCCTAGGAGCGTGAAAAACGAGGAGATAAGGTTCTGGTTGACCATAGGTCAAAGATACGAGAGAATCTGTCAGAGAATGTCCTTGGTCGTTGACTGGAGAGAGTTGAGTACGAGAGAAATGCCGGGTTATAAAGAGAACCGCCAAAAGGAGCTGGTCTGAAACATAACCCGGCCATTCAGTGTTAATGCTTTTTATTTTGTTTTCAGGAGTTTAACTCGGATAATCTCATCAGCAGCTACCCTCGAGTAATTGAATCAAGATCAAGAGTATCAAGTGAAGCAACAGATGAGCTTATGCAAGTCAAACTTGGGGACTACTGTTGGGGGGATAATAACCCGGTATACTTATGACCAAGGAATAATCAGTCGGACGGCCCAAGGTCTGGTCCGAGTGATGTGTACAAGATATGGGCCGGGTTATAGTTGGGCCAATAGGCCTAACATGACTCGTCCCTGGAAGGAAGGACCTAGAAGAACTGGAGTCCGAGTGAAGGAAGAAACCGGGTGACTTGGAGGCTACGGAAGGTCTAGAAGAACCTAGAGTAGGACTCCGTGCTCGTGTATAACTCGGTATTCATTGTAAGTTCGGGAGACCCGGCGTCTATATAAACGGGCTCCCAGAACATAGATAGATAAGTTCTAAGTAAGAGTCATAAGTTTCAACCCTAGTTCGATATCACCGCTATCAAGCGAAACCCTTGTAACCTGTCTCGTAACCCGGCTCTGTTGTCGTAGCCGAGTTATCGAGACCTTGAGATCAATAACATAGAAGCAGGAAGTAGGTCTTTATCTCCAATGGAGAGGCTGAACCTGGGTAAACCCTTTTTCCCCAACGAGCGTGACAATCTCCTGAAGGACCAAGGCGCCTTGCCCCATATACAAGTTACCCTATGGTAACATCTGCCGTGTTAACCCCACGACACGGTTCGTCTCTTGTAGAGAGGTCAAACTCTCCTCTTGTGTTATCCTCCTCACATGATGGACTATGATGTGTATATGCATGATCTTGTAGTACTTGTGATTATCTTCGGAGCAAGCCCAAGATCATAGAAAACGGAGTCCGGATAGAAAACTTGTTGCGTTTTCGTGTTGGAAATATTATCGGTTTATCCTTGAGAAAAGTTCCACACCTTCCTATGGGTGGTGACTTTACTCTATTTATGGTTCTTAATATTTACACTTTCTGTAGGAAAGCTCTTGTCGTTACCTTTCTAACAAAGTTGGTTTCATACCATTTGGAGTTTTCTCGCAAAAGTTATGGGTGTTACAATTTCGGGTTCTGGGTGGCCAGCCCCCAGGCCGACTTGGCCGGCTCCTAGGCCGGGCGCCTCTGCTAGGTGGCCAGCCTGGCCGGCTCACAGGCCGGGCTCTCTGTGCCGCCATGATGCCTGTTAGTAGCCTCTGCTAGGTGGCCAGCCTGGCCGGCTCACAGGCCGGGCTCTCTGTGTCACAGGCCAGGCTGACTCCCAGGCCGGCCTCCCTGCACTGCCCAATGGGCACATTTCAAGGGGACCTATTTAAGGGGCTTTCTTCCCCAATCGTTCTCCAACCTTTTGAGCTCGTTTTTTCCCTCTCTCTCCTCCATTGTTGACCTTTGGAAAAGCTTGCCACCTCTCAATCCCTCTCATGATTCTTGCATATCTTTGAGGGAAAGTGAGAGGAGATCTAGATCTACATTTCCACCAATCCATTCCTCCTCTAAGTGAGGGGAACCTAGTTGATCTTGATCTTGGAGTTCTTGATGTTTCTCCTCCATTGTTCTTCCTCTCTTATTCCCCCATAAGCATTTGTTGCTTTGTTGGAATTGGAGAGTGAAGGATTTGAGCACTTGTGCTCTTGCCATTGCTTTGTGCATCGGTTTGTGCTCTCCACGAGGATTCGTGGAAGTTGAAAGTTTGTGAGCTTGTTAGTCTTGGGTCTTTGGACCCTAGACGCCTTTGTGGTGGTTGATACCTTTGTGGTCATTAGTAGCCGTTCGGGAGCCCCCAATCCAGTTGTGTGTTGTGCCTCGGATTGTTGTTGTAAAGACTCCAGTTTCCGCCTTGAAGGATTCTGATAGTGGAAGGTGAACCAATCCTTTGTGGTGCGGTTCATCGGAGAATAGGGTGAGCCTTTGTGGCGTTGAGATCGACCTTTGTGGTGCCTCACACCTCTCCAACGAGATGTACTCCCCCAAGAAGGAGGAACTCGGGAATACATCATCATCTCCGTGTGCCTCGGTTATTTCTATACCCGAACTCTTTACTTATGCACTTTACATTGTGATAGCCTTCGTGCTTGAAGTATTCTATATTGCTATCACTTTTTGCTTCTCTTGCTTAGCATAAGTTGTTGGTGCACATAGGTGAGCCTAGTATATTTAGATTGTTGGCTTGTTATTTTAAACACCTAGTTTTATTCCGCAATTATGAAGCCTAAACCGGAAAAGTTTTAATCGCCTATTCACTCCCTCCCCCCTCTAGGCGACATCCTTGTCCTTTCACCTCATCCTGCGCCTCAGCCACCTGGAGGGCGTCAATAAGCAGAGCATACTGCGTGAAGTTCTCCTGGCGGTAGGTCCGCGCACTCTGGAGAGCTGATGGATGGAACGTGGAGAGAGTTTTCTCAATCTTCTGACTCTCCGTGATTTTGGTACCACAGAGATCAAGTTGAGTACATATCAGGTGTAAAGCTGAATTGTAGTCTCCCACCATCTTGAAGTCTGCAAACCTCAGACGCATCCAAACCCCCTTCGCCTGCGGCTTAATGGTGTACTTCAGCCTAGCGAACCGTGCCTCGAGGGCGGTCCACAGGGCTGAAGCACTCTGTTCTACCATGTACCCGTGTTTCAGCGTAGTACACATATGATGGCGGAGGAAAGGCAGTGCTTGGGCATTTTTCGCCGGAGTGGTGGTGCTGGGGGCCGTCTGGGTCCTCGCATCCGAAGCTCCCTTAAGCTTCTGGCCCTCAAGGACGAGTACCACGTCCGAGGCCCATGTCAGGTAATTGAGCCCGTTCTGAGCCAACTCCTCAAACTCCCGGTTCATGATCCCGGCCATCTGCGATTAATGCAAAATGTGTCAGATTACAGCAGGTAATCGGTTGCATAAAGCGATGTTGATACAAAATTTCAATAAGACGGCGTTCCAAAATTTAAAAGACATGCTAAAATGCTCTACTAAGTATTAAAACAATTAATTACTATGGTAAAACATGATATAAAAGCATGTACACAGAGATATTATGCTAAGCGTAATCTTAACGTGAAAATTGGTCCTAAAAATGACTTTCCGTAGCTATTTTATGCCCAGATATACAATTTCAGCAAAAACAGACAATTCCAGGGACCTATAAATAAATTATTCAACAGGAATAAAATTATGCGTAGTTCTGGAAAAGTATAGGTGCTAAATTGTAAAATCTGCCAACGCCCTTTTTTTTAGGCAAGGCGCATAATGGGCCAAAAGGGGGGCCCAATTGGCCGAACCGCTCTGTGGGCCGGCCCACCGCACCGCGTCCCAGTAGGGGATGGAGCTAGGGAAACCTAGCTCCTCAGTGGGTGGCGGCGCCGCCGCCGCAGCCGCGCCGGCGGCCAGCTGGGCCGCGCGGCAGCGCGCGTACGGGCGGCAGGGGTAGCGGGTGGGGGGGGGCGGTTGACATCGGGGCCGGCGGCGTGGGGGTGGCATGGCGCGGGCTCATGGCCGTCCGTCGCGAGTTAGCCGCCGCGTCGGGTGCCTCCATGCACGGCCGAGGCCGGCGAGAACGGCAGCGGGGCGAGCAGCGTAGCGGCGGCGGCCAGCGGGGCCGTACGCTTGCGGGCGGGCACGCATGGGCGCGGACACGGGCGCTCACGGGCACGACGCGCTCGGACGAGCACAACGACGAGCTCGTCTGGCCATGTGCAGCGGGCACAGCAGTGGGCGTGGCAGCGGCGAGCCCAGCCTCGGTGCCACTCGCGCAGCAGTGCGCACGACGCCGGCAACGTTCACGATGCCGGCGACGAACGGTCTTCAGCACCGTGCGGAAGAGCGACGACGGCGCCACGTCGTGCGAGGCTTAGTGTGTTGCATGGTGGCTTGCCGACCTATACAACACACGACGAGCGGCTCTACGGCAGTCAGCCGACGACGTCTTTTACGCCGACACAGAAAACACTTCGGATGACAGTTTTCTTCGTCCGTTCATTCGGATGACAGCCGGTGCGCCGCGGCGGTTCCGTGATCATCAGGATCACGTCTATACCGACTCCCTACGATGGCGTCATCAAATCCCCCATGAATCCGAGAGTATCGACATTGATCAGCGACGTATTCGTCAGCTCGACTCTCGGGAGGGAAATCGACACCATAGGTAACAGCTAGAAATTACGATAGATGCAAAAACAGAAAGGAAAATGTGATATGAATCCATTTTTGTGATCAGATTGTGGTTATACCTTCGCGATCGGTGCAGGGAGTCTGCTTGAGGTAGGCTCGACGGAGGGCTTGACGGAGAGTCGGTGCTGATAACGTGTTGCACAACCTCTGCCGGCTGGCCAGCCCCGAGGGTGTGCAGCGTAGTCGAAGGAGACGGAGTCGCGAATGATACGTCCAAAACGTATATACAATTTTTGATGTTCCATGCCTATTATATATTGATTACCACATGTTTATCTTACACTTTATATCATTTTTATGTATTTTCTGGGACTAACCTATTAACAAGATGCCACAGTGCCCATTCCTGTTTTCTGCTGTCTTTTTGTTTCAGAAAATCTATTCTGGAAATATTCTCGGAATCGGACGCCAATTTAACTGATTTATTTCTAGACCGAGACGGAGCATCAGCCAAGAGGATGGAGCCGGGGCCACACCAGGCAGGCCGGCAGGCCCACTTCGCGACCCAGGGTGGGGCCGCGCACCTAGGCCGCCGCCCCAACTCGGCTAGCCACCGACGCCGCCCTTTCGCCTATAAATTGTATCTAATCGGGAAACCCTAGATACCCGAGCAAAAATCCACGAAAAGTTCCGAGGCCGCCGTCGTCTTCAACCCTAGTTCGGGAGGGTTTCTGCAGTTCTTCCCGGTACCTTGCCGGAGGGGAAATTATCACCGGAGGGCTCTACATCACCATGTCTGCCTCCGGAGTGATGCGCGAGTAGTTCTCCATGGGACTACGGGTCCATAGCAGTAGCTTGTTGGTAGTCTCTCCACCTTGTGCTATCATGTTTAGATCTTGTGAGATGTCTAACATGATCAAGATCATCTTTATGTAATGCTACATGTTGTGTTTGCTGGGATCCGATGAATTGTTAAGGTATGATCAAGTTTGTTCATCTATCTATATTATGTTTTATCTATGTTCCTGCATGCTCTCCGTTGTTAGTAGATGCTTTGGCCAAGTAGATGCTAATGACTTCAAGAGAGGGTATTTATACTAAATAGTGGGTTCATGCATCTAGAAGACTGGGCTTGATAGACGGAAACAACTAAGGATGTAGATGTGCTGTTGTCACTAGGGATAAAATAACCGATGCTTAGCTTAAGGGTACTGCTATTAAGTCTAATGCGTTTGTTTACATTACACACTTTGCTTAATGCTATAATCTGTTGCTTGCAACTTAATACTCATGGGAGACCCGAAAGCTATCTTGTGAGTGGATTATGAGTCATAGATGCAGCTAGTAAGCGGTCTATGTATATTATTGTAATGCCCAATAGATATAACAATGAACATGTGCTTGTCATATATTGCATTGTCATGCGTTTGCAATTTGTCAATTGCCCAGCTGTAATTCGTTCACCCAACATGTATGTTTATTTGTCTTATGGAGAGACACCACTAGTGAACTGTGGACCCCGGTTCTTTATTCCACGCTGATACAAACACCGTTTTCACCACGCTCTACGTTACTTCCTGCTGCTACTTTTGTGTTCATCATCATATTCTACACCATACGTTTAATCCTTTGTATTCAGCAAGCCGGGGAGATTGACAACCTTCCTGTTTCGTTGGGGCAAAGTACTTTGATTGCGTGTGTGCAGATCCACGTCAGTGATCGGGTAACGGCGCCGCTGACACCTTTCTGAATCTCTTCCAATTCCTACTGGATCTGACAACCTTGGTTTTGTAATCAAGGGAAAACTTTGTTGCTGACTACATCATACCTTTCTCTTGGGGTTTCCCAGCGAACGTGTGTTCCACGTCATCAGCGAACAACACCCTAGATGACACAGGGTGTAGGCAAGGATCTCTTTATTTCTCTATTTCTGTAACCAGTACGTACAATGAATGCCTTGCTTACATAAGGGGAAGAGATAGAAGGATAACAACCAAGAGCTCCTAGAGTTTCTTTCGCTCGTCCCTAAGCTAGCCGCCACAAGGCGATTAGGAGGCGACGCCTTGTTCCACCAAACTCCACTGGCGGAAAAGCTGGGCCCCTCTCCTTCCGCCTGCCGCTCCGGCGGCAGGAGGGAGGGGGACCCCCGTTTTTGCATGGTAGTTAGGGTTAGGAAGGTTCTGGCATGGTGCGTCGTTGGGGTGGTGGGAGCGGCGTCCGGGCAAATAAATCTGCCTCAACTATACTCCCACACCGGCGTTGTCCTTCATGGCGGCGTCTCGGAGTTGGTGGCACTGTGTGCTTGCCGATCTTTCAGATCGGTGGCTGTAGGGTTCATGGATGGTGTCGGCGAGGCAGCGGCGGCGACTCCATCAGATGGGTTTTTCCTCCTGTTCTGTCCCCGTTGTTGCGGCCTTGTCTCCGACGCCATGGTGGATCAGAGAGGATTCGTCCAGGAGTACGTGCAGACAGTGGTCTACACTGGTGACAGCTAGAAGATGGTGCACCTTGTGCTGGGTTCGTGGTTGGAGTCTGACGGTTCTGGTTCCCTACTCCGACGTCGTCGTGCGAGGGTGCCAGTGCTGAAGTTCAATGGCGTGTCCGAGGTCCTGCTGCTCCGGTCTAATTCTTTCAACGGCAATGGTTTGTCCTATGACAAACTATTTTGGAGGTCCGAAAAGCTGATGATCAGCGATGGAGCCGCGTCGAGCTCGGGTGAAGAGGTGATCTGTCTATTTTTTCTTTGGTGGCTGCTACGGTGGTGCCGAAGAAAATGGATAGGCGTTGGTTTGTCACATAGGTTTATCCTATCTTTCCAAATCTGTAAGATCGGTGTATACGTACTTTGTATCTCGTCTTTTATTTATCAATGAAAATCGTATTACAAAGAAAAAAAGATAGAAAGATAAGAGCCCACATTATGTAAAACGTGGGGATAACCTAGGCTATTACGTGGGGATGGAAGCACCACCGAAGTGGGCTTCCACACACCCCATGGCCCAAGTTTCCCAACAACAAGGAGCAAAATAGAAGTAAAACGAGAGTAGCAGCTAGCACAACTCTTTTCTCTTTTCCCCACCGCATCGACAAGTGCCTCCGAACCTTCGACACCGTCCAATCAGAACAAGGACTAGGCACAACGTATCAGATTAAGACGAGAAGGGAGGAACGTGTAGTCAAGTGCCAGAGAACAGCGTCTCAACCCCGAAAAGTCCCGATGTAACCCGGTTTATTTTTTATTTTTTTGGAATTGATATTTTAAAGTTTCTAAAAATTTCGAGAAAAATCATAGAGGTGGAAAATGACGTACACTAAGGTTCTGCAAACTTTCAACGCGAAATAGTTTGTATTCCGTCCTACACAAAAATGACAAATTCTGACATATCTGAATTTTTTCGAAATCTGCACGGTTCACTGTTCACCACCTCAGATTTACAAATTTGTCATTTTAAGTAGCACAAAATACAGAATAATTCGCACTGATATTTTGCACATTGGTGGAAGTCATCATAACCTACATCTAGGAATTTTGAAATCTACATGGTTCACTTTACAAATTTGTCATTTTTAGGTAGCACAAAATACAGAATAATTCGCATTGATATTTTGCACATTGGTGGAAGTCGTCATAATCTACATCTAGGATTTTTTTTGTAACTTTATTAAAAAAACGAGCTACAAGTAGCTCGTCCTACAAAACACCTCTCTCGTCTCAACCCCCACTAGGTATCATCCAGAAGAACTAACCTTCCAAACTATATAACACTAGATCTATTGTTCTGACAACAAAGTACTTTTTTCACCTGCGCCTTTTTTGTTACATTTCCTTCTTTCCTACTTAAACCAATTCAAATGATAAATGTTATCACACAAACTATTTCTATCATATATTTAAGGACATAAATGTCTCAACATCACATGACAAGTTCACCTTTCCATTAAATTCTGATGTCGCTGTATCTAAGTAACAGGAGTAAACAGCCGAACGGCCTCATCAATGAAACAATGAAATAATTAACGACTAGTTTGACATCGTTCACATGAACTACTGAACAACATGAACAACTTCCAATGGATGACGTCTCCCATGTACAACAGTTGGTTCAAGTCACAAAACAGAATGGCCAGACAACAGACTTTCACTTCTCCCCATCAGCTGCATTAAGCTCCTTGAATGGTACCAAACAGCATAAATCTAAAGTAATGGATCATGTTGCTGAATAACGCCAGCTTCGCAAATTTTCACGAGTGGCTGACGTTCATAACGTTCACAGATGCACATGGCTAAAAATGGTTGATTGGCGACAACAACTTATTGGTCAGTGATCCATATTCAGGTCAGTGATCTTCTGGCAGGGTGCGCTATGTAACTTTTTTTCATAGCGGCCTATTCATCATCTGTAGCTGCAGCCTTTTTATTCCTGGTAATTTTGCTTGCTGGAAAGTGAAGCCTCGCGTACAGTGGTCTTGGTGCTCTAGATATCCTATCAAAGCCCCTCACGCACACAAATCCTGCACACGTTCGGAACACATATAAACATCTACGACGTCATTCACGAGTAAAATTGTTACTGGAACCCTCCCAAAAGAACCTCAATCAATAGCATTCTACCCAGTTATAGCTTACTCCAACAATCCTCATGGATAAATACACTTTCCACCATTGACAAGTTTTGTATACTTTTGTCTACCTCTAATATGAAAATCCTCCACGACAAATACGCAAAGGTTTTCTTTTGTTTCACAGATAAAACCGATATTTAATCCCTTTCGGTGGCAGTTGAAGCATGAGGCCATAAAATATTCGCTTCTGCCTGGTGCGACAAAGTACATCATAATTGACAAATATCATATTTTAATATATTTATACTCGTTCAGAAATATTACAAGTAGATTATGTATGAAAAAAAAACTGTAATGCTATGCATTTATGGCCCTTGCAACTTCTTTTTTTCGCAAATACTAGGTATTAAAGATGTACCCTGGGGCATGAAAAGGTCAAGAAACAAATGAAAAACTTTTTACTCTAGGAAATAGTTTTGATCACATCCCTTCCCAATAAGCAGGACAAGTAAGGCGACAGCATACTTAATATTTATTTGTAGCAACAGAGTGTGCTGTGCCCAATTGTTCTGCTACGTGCTTAAGTTATCATAAACAGGTATCTGTCCGTTTCTTCATGTATCTTTGTGCTGGATATCACAAACAGTAACAAAGACATTTAGATGATTACCTCTCCAAAAGCAATGTTGTATGTCTTCAGTTGTTAAACCTGCAAAAGAACATGTAAATCCTAATCAGCTGCACACTCTCGACATGGTAATCTATCGATTAAGGTTACTGTTAAGGCTTTTTTTATGTTTGTTCAGTAGATTATAATCCGCAGAAGGTACTAACTCCAGTGTTGACACAGGAGAAATGGATGTGGGAGAACATTCTGTGTTAACAGTCACAAATGCAATTTGCCAATCTCCCATAGGTGAATGTGAAACAAGAATGCAGGTCGGGCTCAAGGGGTAGTAGGCTGGATAGGAGGGAGCGGTGGATGCCGGCCGGCAAGCCATAAACTTGCCAGGAAATAGAAAATTTGGAATCTGCTTTTCTTTTGCGCTTGGCTCAAACTTGAGGGATGCAGTAGTCAGAGTGGCTACCTCTGGGGCTCGTGGTGGTAGGAAAGGTCCTCTAGTGAGTTGGTGTTGTATCTTTGTAGATTTCCGTAAGTTGACACTAGCAGTAGCAGGGGTGGATCTATGTGAGCTTTTCCTGGTGCATGGGCACCCAGGCCATTTCTTTTAATAGCGATTAGGTGCTACGTTAACGTTTGCACCAGATCTCTCGCTGCATCCTAGCCCGGTCACAATCCACAGAGGCCATTTCTGATTTCTCTCCATCCAGCCTGCTTCTACTTCTACATTGGGTACGGCCTTCTAGGCACTAAGGCATGGCTCATCGTTAATTTGATGTTGATAATCTGAAGTCAACTTCTTAATTCTAAAGGTTATCCATGATACCAGGTCAGATGATCAATATTTAAATATCGACTGTCCATTTCCGTTGGATATGTCGAATGATATATGCTAAGAATTGAATAACACGTTACTATTAGTACATTCTTTAGTTGAAATTACATACATTGTTGCATCGATGTCGAAGTTGTGCACCCAGGTTATTTTTCTCTAGCTATGGTCCTGGACACTAGTAATGGGCCGATGGCCAGCTAGATGCTCAAACTAATCTCAAGCCATAATAGCATCACTAAAGGAAGCCAACAAACTAGTAAGTGGAAACACAATAATAGTCAGCATGGAACATGAGCTAGAGTTATGTTCTCAGTATGTTCTTTTGTCTATCTCAAACCTTCCTGGTCCATCTTTATGGTTTAAGAGATAGGAGCACAAGCCAGTGCGGCAGTGCCACCAAATTTTCTTGGTTCTCATTTGTTAGGGAAATACCTTTAAAGATTGAAGGAACTGAAGTTCCAAAGTAAACTGTTCTCTTAGGGAGGTCCCATATCCATCTCCTTGGAACATCAACTGGGTTTCGGCTTGAGTCATGATCAGCAAATACCTGTAGTATAACATTTGAACAGGTAGTAATTTTAATATCAGGAATATCTGTAATTTCTATTAATGGTAGTATACCACTTGAACTAAAGTCAGCTGTAACTACTTTCAGCCATTACCTCATTTACTTGGAAATATGTCCCATTAAGTGGAAAGCTTCCTCTCATAGCTGTTCGACATGGTACCTATTTCAGTTTAATCAACAAAAGGATGGTTAGACACTACCCATTTGAAGATAATAATGCGTAACCTCACTGGATTATTGACAATTGGCATACTGAACTTCGTATACTACGGTAGATAATCTACTCCAGGCATTAATTACAAACAGATTACCGTCCTAATACAACATGTTTAACTCATACGTAAGTCAAAATATATTCAGTTTCATCAGTGTGGATAGTATGTACAACATGGGACATGGCGGGTCAACCAAGCAATGCCACTGTTCCTTGACTTCCACATGGCACAATGCAAGGTAACACTGAGCGGAAGTCATTGGTTTGCTTCTCACGTGCTCCAAAGGACCAGACCAATCGATCTCACTGTGCCATGCACAAACACCAAAACTGTAGACTACCCACTAATACATCACACCTTTAGCTGAGACAGGAAGGATTAAACAGCAAGACATTTTTTCTCCATCATGACACTCGCATCTATCAGGTGTTCAGGCTATTAAGACTACTAGGAATCATTTTCTAGTTTCTACCAATTCTTCTCCCTGGAATATAAATTGTACACCGATTCCTACAGGGCTACAGGACATCTTGTTGGCCAGCCACTTGTACGGATCTTTGATCTGCCCCTGTAATGTACTTGCTGCTATCAAGCCTAGCTTGTGCACAAGCTAACCTGGTAACCAACTAAACCATTTTAACATGGTACGACCGGGCTGCCAATTGAAATGCTAGTTTGAATATGAAAAAGGAGTCGTCTGGTTCCTGGTTAACGATTCCCCTCCAAAAATTCACGCTAAAATTGATTATTGCTGCTATACAATTTGAACTATCGATGGAGTATTAGGTGTAAAAATTTGGACACGGTGTTGCATGGCCTTCATCAGCTCATGTCGTAAGGTGTTGGGTTAAGTCTTGCAACGAGCGCCAGAATAGCCCATCTTATTTCTAACAATGCAAATCCTAGATAAGAAACATACTATACAGGCTAAAAGCATGAAACTTCAATAGCACGTCATAGTTGATGAAATTGTCTAGCCTAGACAACATATATTCAACCCAAAGATAAGTTTAACTTGCCATAAAAAGTTAGCTTGTCTATCAGATTAAGTATGTGTCCACAATAAATAAATACTGATTCTCTAAATAGCCTTTCCAATGTACAGTTCGTCTGGAAAAAAATCTGCCAATTATGAATCTCCCAGTTGGATTTGACTCTTTGATTCTTCAAACCAGTTGGATTCTGGGCCAAGGCGGTTCGAGGAATTTCTGGTCGATGTTTTTCTTTCTGTATATTTTTATTCATGCTTCGGAGGAATGCGAAAAATACAGCAAGGTCTCACATACTATAAATTCCCACAGGATGTTAAGACATAGGAAATTTGCATGTGCTGTTTTTGGATAGTTTTAGGGACTAGCACAGAATTGTGGAGGAAAACAAGTTCTTGGAGAGAGGATGCATTGGACTTCTCGAAGTAAAATAAAATGAGGTTTGGGCTCATGTTGACTTTCTTATAGAATTGGGGCATATGGATGCAATCCTTGGGAATTTGACAATTCCAAACCTATGATCCAAAGGGCCCTTGTAGGAAAAAGCCCCAAGCCCCATCATTCAAGATTACAATAGAGTTCTATGATCAGGAAGGCCTTCAAACAGTCACAGCAAATTCTATAAAACATGGTTAAACTGGTCGTACATGATTAATTCCCACTGGTTTACTAAATCCGGGATCCAACCAGGATGTATAATTAGACTGTTGCAATTTTTTACTCTGGCAGATATTACATAAATGTGCGACTTACCAAAATTGTTCCTCTGACTTTCTGAGCCTGTGCCTCCCGTATACTGTTGCAACTAAAGCATGCACTGCTGTCACATAGTTTACCACTCTCGTGGGAGTTGCAAGATGTCTTAGGTGCGTCAGTTGACTGAGCCGTTTCACCTGTTTTATATTTAAATGAACATCAGGAACCCTCGACCATACAGGAGTATGAAAGCCATAATACTTCAACTTATATGTGCTTCTTACCTGGGGTCCATATAGATAGTAGATACGGGCAAGGATCATCAGGCTCTCTTTGGTCATACTGCACAATGTAAGGAAATATTCGCCATTATAATCTTACTTCATGATTAGTACAGTTTAAATGTTTGACAATGTGATATGAACTTACTCCTTCCAGAAGTGGATGCGAGTCTGGCAGTTCATAGCTGCAGCCATGTAGAAATAGAGAAGTCAAATAATAAATTTCAAATATAGAACCTGTGTAAACTTCTCGCATATAACAAAACATATGAGGCTACTATAGTTATCATTAATGATAATGGCTTTATGGAAAACAGGGACATACACTTGATGCTCTGTTCGTAGGCGACTAATATTCTTGAGCCTGGGAGTTGGGATAGATGCAGCTTCCGGAGTTATCGCAACCAAGGCACTTGACATATCAGCATCTTCAATTTCAATGTTATTGACTTGCATATAATTCTTGAGATTCTGTGCAAACTCCTCGAAATTAAGCTTGATTGTAGGAATTTCTTCAGGGTCGTCAAAGAAACTATCTTCTATGGCACTCTCTTTTATCTCTGCAGTCTCTGGTTCTGGTTCTGGACTTGCTGGCTCTTCAATAATTGGCTGGCGATTCTCCAAAACATGGTCACCGGCATGTGCATTCCAATCAAGTTGATTTGCAGGCCTATAACTTGTATATGGCTGGTGGCAGCTCTCTGCAGCAATTGTGTTTCCTGATGGAACCAAACTCTTCTCTTCAGGTCCAGGAAGAGCAAGCCTAGCACTGTATCAAAAACAAACTCATTAGCGATGTTTAGCCACCATTAGCACTTCATTTCTTTTATATCGAGAGCTAATAGCTCCACTACATTGTCAAATCAATTGAACTGGAATAAATTCTTCTCCAATGAACCAATTTTGGGGTGTACTTTAGCTGCCAAATTTTAGCACAGATTGGATGTTGCCGTCAAGAAAGTAAATAGATTGTTACCCAGTTGCCAATTTTTTCCAGGTGATTTTAGCTACCAATTAACACAAAGTAATACATAGTTACACATAAAAATAGCTCCCACGAATACAATTGGAGTTTAAATATCAGAGTGTGAGATGCCTAGTTTGATTAGCCTAGTAGAATGTAATCTTCAGACATTACCTCGCAAATGCACTCGCAAAGTGCTTGCATTCAGCTCTCATTGGGCATGCATTGCAATTTGGCTTACTTTTTGTACAGAACACCTGACGAGGAAAACAAAGTAAAACAATTTCAATAACACACGGCAAGTCAGTTACATGTTGCTCTGCCAAATTTGATGTCTCATGTTTACCTTTCCAAATGTTATCATTTGATAGTGAAGCTCGTACCTGCACATCATAAACTGTCACTATATACCTGCAGATAAAGACCTTCCCAAAGTAAATAATTAACATGGTTTCTAGAACTTACAATGTCCGCTGATCAAGCTTACATAATCGCGGCCAGAGGTATTTCTGTATGTTCTCCAGCATAGGGTACCTTCAGCAGTGGATGATCAAATTCGGTCATTTGTGTATAATATACTAGTCAAACCAACTATAAGGATTGAGGACACTTACAGCTCCAACAGATGCAACTGAAGTGATTCAGGTAGGGGTTGAAGTGGCACCCACCCAAGCCTCACACAAATCCTACCAACATTTGTATCCACCTACATAATCAAATTGATACAGATAAACCTCAAGATCAAATAAATAAAACATTAACAAAGTTAGTAGAGGAAGAACATACAGGGAAAGCCATATGGTGGAGTGTCAAAAGACGCACACACTCTACACTTTTGAGTCCAAGTCCTCTAATGCTTAAGAGGTACTCCCTGAAAGAGACACAACAGAATATTTTAAATGTCAAAACCATTCAACAACAGAACTTTACAAGCATTTAGGCCATTGCCACAATGACACAAAATATAAAGATGGGGTGCAGTTAGTGCAAACACCTATTTCAGTCGATCATGTAAACTTTCCACTTGAACGGTCGTACAAGACAATTGAATGAACTAAATTCATCTAAGGTTGAGGTCACATAGGTCAATAAATTCCAGAATAACCACATCACATCTTGAAACCCATTTAAGCACTCCCACCCTCTCCCGACCCTATGAGTTGATCCACGGTAACTTTTTTAATAACCCCTTCACATGTCTGTATGTATGCACTCAGTTATGACTTATGAGTTTGTTCAAGATATGTCATCTAGGTAGAGAAAGTATCTAATGCACCCGGGCTCGTGGTGCACCGGGTACACCCAGCCTCGGCACACTTGTCTAGATGTTTTCAGAATATTCTGACAAATAAAATCAGCCCGTACACACATCCATGCTGCAAAGCTCCAATTTAAAACTTTACATACAGCTCAAGAACAAATCTCTGAGTAAATAGTAGCTAAACTAAGGGCCACTTCTTTTGAGCTTCTGCCAGCTTCTAGGTTCCCCACCGCAGAAACTCAAAAGAAGTCTCCGGCTCCTAGCAGGCTTATTTCCACCGCGAAGCCCATTTCCTTCCTATATCCAGAAACTGGTACCGAGCTGATTCTGGAGAGCTTCCCGAGCTTCTCTGCTAGGAAACGAATAGGTACATAGATATGCCCTGTTGGTTGCTTCTATTTACGGCAGGAATGCCACTCCGCATCACGTCGCGTCGATTCCTTGGTCGCATTGTCGCTCCCTGACGCTGACGCCGTCGCTGTCTAGACTTCACGTTCTCCATGTAAAACCACATATGCATGCACGTGGACCAGTTGCCCAGCTAATTACATATTTATTAATTATTTATCATGTAATGATGCCGCCTAATCCATGTGTGCGTCGTACGATTCCGCTTTAAACTCAGCTGGCTTGCGACAATCATTTTTTTGTACACATTGCAAAAATTATTTTTGATGAAATCTTGTGCACATGCTTTCTTCCGTTTTATTTTAGTGCAACATGTCATTTCTTTTACACATGTTCTTAAAATCACTATGAATTATACAACAACAATATATTTTTTTATCATCATTTACCTTTTCATATCATTTTTATTCTTTTTCTATCTCATTTTCACCAAATACTAGCATATGTAAGTTAACATTGCTTTATTAAGTACATCATATCAAATTCAGGGGCATAACTGACATCTTACAACTCATTACAGCAAATAAGCCAAAACAGCATAAGCCCAAAAGAAGTCTCCCCTCAGTTTCTAGTAGCTTCTACCCACCACGGTTTCTCCCCACCGGAATCCATAACCAGGCTTATGCATAAGCAAAAGCCCAAAAGAAGTGGCCCTAAATTGGACTAGAATTAGGCCCATTACCGCTACGACACTGAATTTATATTGTTTTGCAGTTTTTGTTTTGTATTTGGACTAAAGTCTTTGTAGAACATTGCATACTCATTGTATCTATGCACTCTATTTTTTTGTAGAATTTTTCCGTTTGCCTAAATATGCAAACTGAGCCCGGATGCATCGGTTGCAGTGCTGCACCACAAACCTCTGTTCACCTGATAGGTTCTCCACCTAGGTATGGCAGTGCTTAATTGGTCTTTTAGTATGCATCCATATGTAACAAGAACGGAAACACTACAGATTACACAAGTAAACAGTTAACTGTTTCTTGAACCTCCAGTTGAGTTTTTTCTTGTTAAGCTTCTTAAATTTGTTCAAAAGAGAATAAAGAGCACCAGATAATACTTCTGACCCAAAACAAACATGACCAGTCTATACTTTGCAACCCCATGGTATTTCAGTTTATGTCTATAAAAGTACTTATAATGGTATGGCCATTAATTTTCTCGCGACAGGTATATTTGTAGTCATACATGTGGCTAAAGTATAATAAGTTGTGAGTGGACAGCCAAATTACACACATACATGAGAGACCCTACATTATTCTGATTTGATCAATCAAGCCCGTTACTCCAGATTCTGTTCAAGTAGAGCCATTAATACATAACGCAGTCAACGAGGCCCTTTTAAGAGTCAGAGTAGACTTTGACACACTAACTAAATTCAATCAGACAACTATACTTTTGTGGACATTAACATCTTGCATCAAAGCAACATCATATGCACTGCGGACAGCTGGCTACAAGACAAGGATGGTGTGGTGTGTGGATCCTGTAGAAAGGAGTCGGCTAGGAGAGAGTTCAGGAAGGAGAGGACTTGATTTCAGATAGTGAGATATAAATAGAATTGGGATAGATTACATAGGAAGAGTTCAGGAGGATTAGGGAAGCATGGATCAGATACATCTTCTAGGAGACTTCCTAGTTAGAATATATTGATTCAAACTAGAAGGTCGGAGTTGGCTGTGTAACTTCTGACGGAATCAAGCAAGAAAAATTTATCTATTTTCTCCGTGTTATTCTCTCTCTAAACCCATGTCAACCCAATCCTTTGCAGCATTTAAGTGTTAGTTCGTTAGCTTTTGAGAAACTCAGGCAAGAAGAATCAGTCTATTCTCTTGTCTCAACCTATGTCTGTCTAGTGGTTATCTTAACTTCTTTAGCATGGTAGCTATCCTATTGTGAATGAAGGTTCACAACAGTAAAACACACCAGATTCCATTCAACTACCAAAACCAGTACAAAACTTAGCAATGAAGCCCGATTGGGAAAAAATTAATGGAGGACCTCATATAATTTTGCCTCAAATAGTGACCACAAGATAATGTGTGAACAAACAAGACAGTTAGAACAGTATATAATGATTTGGCTTACTTTGCTTTGTCTGGATCCACATAGCGTAACCATTCAAGATCAATGGCCCCATGGTCTGTCACCAACCTGTTTAGAAATGCCTACAATGGAAATTGCTAAAGATGAGTATACATGACCAGACCATGATATTCCAACAAATAGGTAAATCCAGATTGAGTTAGACGCCTGCTCGTACGACTAGAAATATATCGTACTTCATTTAATAGCTACTTCGTGACATACTTACTTTTATCCGCTCTGCCAGCATGTTATTCATCCCTCGCTCTCTAATTGTGTCAGATATTTCCTTCACATCTATTTGCCTTATTGTTTCCCAATCAAGTGTGTCCTTTGCATTCGGACCTCTTTCTTCATGTCCACAATCGAGAAGAACTTCTTGTCTTAAAATATCCCAATCATATGTTTTCTTTTTACGAGCCCCAACTCTTGCCTTCTTTGTTTTCGATCTGTCAGCGGGAACTTCAGGTAAAGCCTTTTTAGTGTCTTTGGGTTTCTCTATCGAATCTGAAGCAACCCCCTGTCGGAATTCAGAGTTTGCTTTCTCGCTTTGATATAAGCTCGAAGGATAATGACTCCCATCCTTATTTTTTGGAAGTCCAACATTACCAGACTGTTGGCTAAGTCCTGACTGGTGATTTTCACCAGCGATTTGGTTTGCTTTGGTAGCACATTCCTCTTGCAAATTTGGAGTTACATGCTGTTTCACAAATGCAGCTACAACGTCATTTCTTGAAAGATTCTTTTCAAAGGATTGCTCCTTAGCAAATGGCACCGACTCTGAACCTGGCAGATGAAAATATTTATCCATGATTGGTGAAATGAAATTAGCTCCTTGTGTTGTCGCAGAAGGGAAAGGACAATCAAATCTAGTCTCAGCTGGTGTGAAATTGGAATCGTCTGTTCTATTGAGGCCACTATATACTGAGCGCTCTAAATCACTAGCATATGTTATATCTGGGAGATGGGCTTGGTCATTCTGGTGATAAGAGACATAAGAATGAAGTGGCTGACGCTTGCTGCTGAGATTATGTACTTCACTGGGCATTGACCCCATGTTTGTACATGGCACTGGAACTTGATCATATTGCGATGATCCACTTTTGTCATTAGGCTTGCTTTTTAGCTCTTGCATCCTTAGAAGTTCTGTATATGTGGTGGAGTTGCTTGTACCATTGGACACATTTCTGCCAACAAAGTCTTCTGCTGTAAAACTTACCAATGTGCTAGGAAACATATGATCAGTCATGTGAAACAGATAATCTGGGGAACTTTGAGCTGAAATAGCAGAGTTTTGTGATGAAACGACATCCTCCAATGCCACATCTTCAGCTTCAACAGCACTTTCAATCCCCAAGGTCAGTGTCTTGCTCTCATGCAGTCTAACCGGCAGTGTCCCATAAGAGTTATGATAAACTCCTGCACAGTCTACTCCATCTCCAGGAGAATTTCCGAACAATCCAACACTGTTGCTTCCTTCCTTTTCTTCTGTTGTAACTAAGGAGCCTGCTGTATTACTTGCCTCTTGAATGAGGATACTGCCCTGCAACTTGACAGAATCACCAAACAATCCAGAACAGTCACCATTCTCTTCGGGCATAGTATGAAACATCCTACTTGCAGGTATTCTAGAGGCTTCTGGCTTTGCAGGGAATTTTGCAGCGAGAGCCATAAATGCAGAGCTATAAAAGTAGAAGACAACAGTCAGACAAACAATATAGCCTCAGAATGCTAGTCACAAACAGATTATAATTCAAATAGGTTCTAAGCTTAATTCACCTGGAAAGATGGTCTGAAACATTCTGAGTAAGAAAAACACCCACTACTGAATCCACAACTGATCCTTTCCAACGAGAGAAACGTCGATCTCCTACAAATAGACAGAGGTCATTCAAGAGTTAATGGTGCTTTTTTGCAAATCCATAAACACAAAGCTACATCCAACACGAACCCAACCCATTAACGATCTGTGATTCTCCCATTAACGTGAACTAGGAGTTCGAACATGAGACCATGCCAGGTTTTGGAATCCTATACATGGACTCTTAACTATATGTAAAAAAAAAAGCAAAGGTCTCTGTCAGGAGTACTGATTTGAAATAGTAGCAATACCTTGAACAAGATGCATGCGAGCAATGAATGAATCGATACGTCCTCGGAATATTTTTCTTTCTTCATCAAGCCATTTCTCCTTGTCCTGATCCATCCCTTCAGAACCATCAACCATATCCGGTTCCATTAATAACTTCCACATTAGAGCAGTTACTGGATCGAGATTCACTTTGGCCCGATCACGTTTTCTTTTCACTTTCTCCTCATATGGAACAAGTGCACCAAATTCTCCTTTGTAAGGGACAAGAGCACCATGAAGCTCAGGCGCCCGAGTATCATCTAATTTGCTGATGTATAAGGCTTTTATCTTTTGAATTATGAGATCCAAAGGATTCACCAGGGGTGTTATAACTCCAGGAAAGCTTTCTCCACTTCTTTCCGTATTAAGCTCTTTGAAACCAGAAGCCTCAGCCACATGAGGTCCAGAGACACTACAAATATCCTCGTTTTGTAATCGATCAGTATGGCTACCTTTGGACTGTTCTGGACCAATAACCTTTTCCTTCCTTGGACGACCTCTAGGCTTTGGCATCTCACCAGGTTTTATCTCTTTTCTGGGCCGTCCTACCTTTCGCTTCTCACTGGGTTTAGCTGCAGTGGTTTCTCCACAAACCTCCAGTTGATGATTCTCATTTCTCAGAACATCAGTACCTGATGATGGATTTATTGGATTGGTAAGGGGCCTATCAACTTCTCCAGAACTCTCCAGTTGACAGCTAAAAACTTTCAGAGTGTCATTACCTTTTGATTGGGTTGTTGGAATGACAGGGGACCTAAACATTTTCCCATTGATACTTCTGCCAAGCTCGTCAGAAGGGCCAATGCAGAAACTATTCTGAGTATTATCCTGAGGGGAAGTGCTAGGCTTATGCAGTTCAACCGGCAAATCTGACCCTTTAACCGTGTTGCCTTCCAAAAAATGAAGTTGACAACTTCCAATGCTCGGAATATGTTTTTGGCTTTGAAGGGTGTTTGGATTACTAGGCAGCTGTGTATAATTTTTTGTTATGAGCCTGAAATGGTTGTCAGATGCTTCAACAGAATCTCTGCATGCAGTGCCATGCATCGCAAGTCTGTGATGTTGTTGGATCATTTCTGGTCTTCTAACCATATTGTTTCCTGATGCTCCAAAACTAATCATTCCTCGGGAAGCTCGTGACTTTTCACGGGCTATCAATCTTTGAGCATCAGCTAAGGTAAATACATTAGAGTTGATGGCTGAAACCGCATTTGTATTCGGATTGTTCGACAAATACATAGATGGGGTAGAAATATTGTCCACAGCTCCATTCAGACAGTTACTATGATTATCTGTTCTCATCCTTTTGTAAGTTTCAGGAAAATATGACCCCCGCGAGGTTGCAGCATGGCAAACATCTTCAGATGCCCATCCATTCCTTTGCTGGTCGAAATTCACACCTAATGAAACATGAGCACCACTGGAAGCATTATGATCTCCTCTGGTATCCAGTGCATGCATATGTGATGAGCCGTGAGAACCATGGAGTCCAAGCGCACTACCTGTTTGCATGTAAGAACTGGTCATAAACTTTAAGTAGTCGTCTATCGTTGTGAGCTCACTCAAATTTCCTATCATCGAATGCCCTTCAATGTGCTTGGGCCGTGACATGGGGTTTTGTGTTGATCTGTAGCCATGAGACATTTGGTCGGACGCCCAAGCCTCTCGTGAACAAGGATTAGGATTGAAATTTCCCGTCATTGCAAACCCTTCAGAACACTGAGCAGTCGTAATTGCATTTTCAGGAATTCTGTGACAATTAAGCATCTGTTTGTCCATGTGTGTTTCTCTTAAAGAAACCTGTGGAGATGAAAGCAAGTATTCTGTGAAATTAGATGGCATCCCTGATTTGGACTGGCTGAGCTGTTGAGATCGGGTAAATTTTTATTTGACATCCCAGCATGGGGCTCTAGCAATGATTTTTGTAATGTTTCTGTTATTCCGGACTGAAAAAATTGTGCAGGCATGTCTACAAAATTAGCATACTCATGTTGTATCTGATCTGTAGAACTATTGAGGTCAAGTAATACTCCTTTTGGCATATGACGTGCAGGCAAAAACTGTGCATCGGCCATTCCATTTGCTGAACTGTAAATTGCTGTTTCTGTATTATCTGCAGGCAGTAACTGTGCACCAGCCATCTGATTGGCTGAACTGTACATTGACCTGGTGGTAAAATCCACATGGCATGGCAACTGGGTTTGGACATTACTTTGACTGGTAGAAGACTCAGATGGTTGATAATCCTTGGGGTCAGCAGATATCAGCTGAGCTTGAGATCCAGGATGTCTGCTCTCTTGTGGAACATCCCCATCCAAGTTCAGACACCGCTTAGCCGATTTCGGCTTAGATATGCAGTGTGAATCCCCAGTCTGTTCCGGAGGATGTTGGCCTGCTGGTGTATTCTTGCGGACATACTTTCTTTTGCCAGATGGTTTTTCTTCCTTTGCCTTTGAAGGCTTTGGAGTTGCAGACTTAGGAGCCTTTGGTGGTCTCAAGACCTTTGGCCTGTGCTTTTTCCTCTTAGGCTTTGGTGGTGGAGTGTTGTTCAAGTCAATAATTTCAGTTGGTCCAGCACCATTTTGAACGTCTTCAATTGCCCCAGCATCATTTCTAGTGACTTCAATCGGCCCAGAAGCACTCCTAATGCCAAACGGATGAGCAGACTCTTTCTCCAACAATGCAACTGCACTATCTCTAGTCTGGATCTCGATGGAATTGTCCAACTGAGTTGACATCATACTTGAGAAATAAAGATCGGCGCTGCTCTGTGACTGAGGAAGCCATTGTCGGAAATCCTGCATATTTACTTTGTCTACTTGATCTCCCTGATGAACACAAAAAGCTCATGTGCCATATGTTGCTATCAAGTTTTCTTATCACTTGTCAGGAGCAGCGAGATTTGATCAGGCAGGGGCACCTAATTGGTCTCCCAGTCTCCAGTTCTCCACCTGCAAAATATGAAGCCACAGTACATCAACCTAAATAGACAATGAAGCAACTCTCAGATATACACAACCAACACATTATGATTAGCTAAAAGCCTAAAATATGTACTAGTACTAAAGCAAGGAGCCAATTATCACTTTATCATTAGCCAACGTGAAACTCCTGACACACTTATGAAAACAACAAAACAAAAAGAACCGAAATAAAGTATGCGGCAGCGTAATCATATTTTTTTTGTCAAGGTCCTTTACACGTAAAATCTCCACCCCTCATCGGGTGTGGTATGCATCTTCCATTTACTCTCTCCAAAATTCACATGGCCGCATTTGTCCTTTAGAGCAAAAGCATTGGTGAACTTTAACTGCCCTGGCGCGAGAAAAAACAAGGTAACTCATGTGCCCCCCACCGCTCCCTATTGGAACTATGTGGTTGCAGTTTCTGGCCATGGTCCTCTCCAAGAACTCGATTTTGCATCCGGATGTGTGCCTCTTGCAGCTGATCTCAAGAGCCCCGGTGCAAAACGTAGAAATGGGCCCGCCCTGCCAAGGGACACTGCCGGCAATCCCCTTGCCGCTGACCACCGCCGGCCGGCCGGCCTCCCTCTGCCCGCAAACGCGTCGCAAGGGGAATATAGAAGATGTAGAGAAGGGGATCGTACTGACCTTTGCAAATCGACGACGAATTTCTTGAAATCAAGAATTGGGATCTCCTCCTCCTCCACAAATTCCTCAGACGGCTAGAAATCTCGACGGGGGAGCGGCGCCGCGTCGTCGGCGGTGATTGGGTGACGGCGAAGTGAGTCAAGGAGAACGGGGAGGTGAGACCGCGAGCGAAGAAGTCGATGGGCGACGAGACCTGGAGGTGGAGGGCTAGTACATGCGTTGCTCTCGAGACGCCCCAGGACAGGACTCACTGTGCTGCTACACAATGACCGTGCCTGATTTGGTTCACGTTTTTCCTTTCCCAAGGGAAGGGCTGGCTATACATAGCGCATCTTGGTGGGGCCCACGACCCTGGCTGCTACAAGCCAGTTGCTTTTGTGATTTCTGTCAGAAAAATAGAGGAACTTGTCCTTCTTCTGGTCACACGTCTCTATCAACCTGCTCATTGAAATGGACTAGTTGCCGCGTCGCACGTGCTTCTTTTCAAATATTATATTTTAATGTTGTTTTCCGCGCCTAATGCTAACGGTCGACTTCGTTATTAGCTATCCGACTGTTGAAGTTAGGCGATAAGCTTATGACTTATCACTGTATATGAGTTTTAAAGGGATATCTTAGAAAATGTTGTTTAAATTCTGATGAAAGCTATCAATTCTCTTACTTTAGCTACACCTGATCATATGACGTTGTCAATCTGACTGGTCAGTTGTCTCACGAGAGCGCATTCTTTTCAAACATTATGTTTTAACATTATTCTTCGCGCGCGATGTTAATGGTCGACTCCATTGCCAATTTTTCCGGGTAGTTAAAATTAGGCGGTAAATCTTTCGGCGAATCATTTTTAACCAAGTTTGAATTTACTAAACATATAATGTCAAATGGTGTTTGAATTGTTAATGATATTGTGCCAATTCTCATGAGTAGAGGTCGATGTGATGATGAAACCAAGCCGAAGCGTATATTTTTCGTTTGTTTAGTGGATCTCTGTCTCCATATTCACCAGCGGCGGAGCTACGTGAGAGCCAGGGGTACGGCCCCCGTGCCATGGGCTTTTAACTAAGGAAGGCCATATATATCGTCCATTTGCCCCCCCCCCCCCACACACACACCCCCTGATCTTGCAGACACAAGCCTATGGTGGCCTTTTCAACCCCACGCAATGGCTTCAAGCTCATCCACTAATAGTCACATGATTTATTATCTTCCACGACAAGATTAGTAGTTGGTATATATCTATACGTTTATAAAAGCTATGAGTATATCTTACGCCTCGACTTCATTTGTCGCGGTTCTAAAAGATTAGTAGTTGTTATACCCCATCCCCACCCACCCACGCAATGGCTTCAAGCACCCCTATTATTTTCTAGATCCTTTTGATGTATCTCGATTTCGTCGATGTGCCCCTCACCTTTCCTCTCGGCCTCTCTGTCCATCTCCTTCACATCCCATCTCTTTCTTTCTCCTGCTATTCATTGATCTTTCTTTCATTCAGGGTTGCAAGTTGCAAGAGGTAGCAAAATTTTCATCAATTTTCATGACAGCGTGATTTGTAACACATGGGAAACAATTACTACCCTATGTCGTGGTTCTTCCCCGAGTTCTGGTGTTTTGTGCTTGCTTATGCATAATGGTGTGTTCTAGAGAACCCCACGCAATAGAACAAGCTACACATGACATTTTTCTTATAAGCTCACCCCCTTCTTTTTCCGTTTAACAGCGATAAGAGGTAGCAAAATTTTCATCAATCTTCGTGACAGTGTGATTTGTAACACATGGGATACAGTTACTACCCTATGTTTTGGTTCTTCCCCGAGTTCTGTTGTTTTGTGCATGATTTATAAATGATGGTATGTTCTAGAGGACCGCACAGGATAGAACAAGGTACATATGACTTTTTCTTATAGGCTCGCCCTTTATTTTTCCTATGTTCTGAGAACAGTTGGGAAAAACCATCTCATGTGCATAATGAGGTATATTTATGTATGCTCAAAATAAATTATTGACCATCATATGTGTTGAATTCTTCTTTTGAGACGATTTATCCAAATTGTTTTGACTATCAGATACAACCGTTGTCCACCCTACCATGGTGCTACATACTTTAAGTTTTGTTTAGCATATCAGATCGTGGTGCGAGATGAAGCCATGGTTAGGCAAGTAGATGCAGACCTAAATTATTTGATTATTTCGAGCACATGTTACTATGCGTGAAGCTTATGCCCCTTATATAAATGCACCTTAACACCTCAATATTGACTCTCACTTTGATTTACATACTATGGAATTGTTACATGAGCCATTTGTTTCTCGTGATATATTGACTCATATAACTATTACTCCTTGGGAAGTATGTGGCACTTGTAACTATGGCATGGATAAAGTCAGTCATAGACTCTTTTGTCCCTCCTCGTCAATAGTTCATAAAATTGGTGCGTCTTGAACTCACTTGGTATGAAGAGTTACAGTTAAATGAGAGAACATACAGTGACTGACTTGTTTCGCTATCAGTGAGGAATCAACTTTAGTTTATCTTATATTATCTCTCCCGCACATTAGCAACTATATGCGACGAGTTCAGGGTCAACCTTCGTGGATGAAAGGTTAAGAGTAAGGCTCTTAACAATTGTCATGTCTCAATGAATTAAGAGTGAGGCTCTCAATAAGAGTCGGTTTATGAGCTTGTTTTACAAAATATTTTTCTCTTCACATAGAATCTATATAAGTACATTAAAGGACATGATCCAACTAGGAGTTGAGTTGTTTGCCCTTCACATAGGTAGTCTAAAGACACACTCCATTATATGAACTAGTTTTATTTTCTGCTGACTCTAAATGACCAAAGAGACAACGACAGAATCAACCTTTGTTGATGTCCAAAATACATTATAGACAAAATTTTGGAAGAAACTAAAACCAATACTATATTGGGAAACAAATATTTTACTACTAAGACTTACCAAGTATTCCATATATACATATGGAAGAAATAATGTTGCCAATTAATGTTATATTCGTTTTTTAAATGCATTTTATTCTTAATATTTTTAAAGTGGAATTGCTTGGGTATAGGCTGTTTTTTGGTACGATAAGCATAGATCATGATGATTATGTGAACAAAAGGGTCTAGTAGGCATCGGATCTAGCGTGAACATTGCAATATGCACAATCCATCTGGGATGAGTTTGTGTTGTATTTGTATAGTTGGTTATCCCATCAGTTGCATTTGAGATTGTAATATAGACTTTTGATCCATTTAGGTTTAGACACTCGTTTTTCTTGGGAGATAAAGTGAAAGTACACTTGTGATGTCCCTAAACTATTCATATATAAATCATACATGTGCACTTTAAAACTGGTGACTCGTGTGTAAAGTTATTGGATCCTTATGTTCTGAAGAAGGAGGGGACATGTGGTAGCACAAATATGTGGACCCTTTGTTTTGTGGACAACATAAAAAATGCATACCATTTGCACAAATGCAGGTGCATGACATAATTTTCTATGTACCGGTGTTATTATTTTGGATTATGTGCTTGGCTGCTACAAGTCAGATACCTTTGTGATCTTTGACAGAAAAATCGTCCTTTTACTGATCGCACGTCTCTATCAACCTGCTCGGTCAAATGGACTAGTTGTCGCGCACGCGCTACTTTTCAAATATTATATTTTAATATTGTTTTCCACGCCTAGTTTTAACGGTCGACTTCGTTATTAACTATCCGACTATTGACGGTCGCTCAATGAGCTTATGACTTATCACTTCATATGAGTATTTAAATTTTGGTGAAAACTATCCATTCTCTTACTTTAGCTACACCTGATCATATGACGGTGTCAATCTAACCGGTCAAATAGTTGTCTCGCGAGCGCGTATTTTTTTTTCAAACATACTTATGTTTTAACATCATACTTCGCGCGTGATGTTAACGGTTGACAAGGATATACATCCCGGGTACCCTACCATAAGGGTACCTGGTGCACGTGTCGATTAAGGCCCAACTATCAAGAGCCTACATGAAGCCCATGATGAAAGGCCCAACAAGCTGGAGTACCCTCCAAGATTAGACATAGGCATAGTCGGTTTAGACTTTCCTTACATGTAAACAGGGTCGGTTGCGAACTCCCGAGACCCAGCCTATTATATAAAGGCTGGGAGGGCCGCCGATCCAGGACACGCAATACTCGAACCACCAAAACCCTAGCGAGATCGACATCTCGCCAGGACCCCATTGTAGCCCGCATAATCTCACACGATCAATACCAGACAAGCAGGAAGTAGGGTGTTACTCTCCGGAGGCCTGAACCTGGGTAAATCCTTGCTTTTGCTAGTAGCCGACGAAACTACCAGCTCTACCACGTTCTCTCCTCGTAATCTCAACCCTAGGTCCTTAACCATGGGATTTGATGAGTTAACCCTCGTCAATTGGCGCCGTCTGTGGGAAAGAATAGTGCTGGACTCACGGTTTCTTCGGTTCCATCGGAAAACGGCGACTCGCCGATCGCATCTACAAACGGCAACTCGCCGGCTGCATCAACAAACCAGAACTCGCCGACTCGGGCGGCACACGGCAACTCGCCGACTCACTCGACAAACGGCAGCACGCCAACTTCACCTGCAAAAAGCACATCAGATCCTCTGATGAACTTCGAGCCACACTCGCCAGAATTCCAGGAGACGTTCGCTGATCTCGAGTCAGGTTTGGGTTTAACCGTTGGTTCGTTCAATTTTTTCGTAAACAAGCTTGGTATGCAGGACTTGACAGATCCACGCCAACTCGCGACTTCCGCACCCGAGGCTCCATCGATTGCGGCTCCTTCGACTGCGGATCCATCAACTGCGTCCATACCATCGTCGATCCTCCAAGCCTGCTCGTCTGCAACAACCATGTCGACTCGAGAGATCAACGAGTTCATTGCGAAAGAACTCCAAGGTGAGGAGGCTGAATCAGCATACCGCACAAACGATCCCGAGCTCAATCTTCCACTCGAGGATAGCTTCGACTGCGGGATCTCCCTCAGCGACTTCGATGAGCCCGAAACTCATATCGACAACCACGTCGACTCCGAGATCTGCACCAACAACAACCTCAATTCGAGATCCATAACGACTTCGCCGACACCGAGATGAGCATAGGCGATGAACACGTCAACGGCGAGCTTCGCCCAGATGGGCTATTCGACTGGCACACTGACTCTGATATGAGTGTGAAGACGTCGAGTCCATGACGGGACTCGAAAACACATACACATACCCTCGGGTGATACCCCAGCAGGTCTACGTTGCCTTCGCCGCAGAATCATCTGATATTGCGGCCAGTCGCAGGCCTACAGAATTCCCGTGCACAGTTACTATGCCGGATGGAGTCACAAATCTCACAATTACTGCTGAGATGGCAGCAAAAGCAGATAAAGTCATCAAGGAGTGCACAATGATGCCAGTGGACGCAACACGAGAGGAGATGTTGACCTTCCAGTACTTCAACTGGCAGGAATCACTTCGACTGCAGCAGATCAGAGCAACACTCGAAGAACGTAAAAAGCAAGCTAGCTTGTCGAGTGCACGAGAAGACAGCTCTCCATGAGCTCCACCGGGCGAGCAGACACAAGACCCAGATCAAGGCTGTCACGCCTCGCGAAGATGAGAGGGCAGCACTCACCCGCAACTTAGGCCACTCTTTCATGACATTCGACGAGAGGGAGTGCCAGTACCCAAAACAGCTGCGGGTGCCCTTTTACTGCTGCAGCATACCTAGAGGCAATCAAGCCTCCAGCGGATGACCCCAATGCAAAACTACATCGCCAACAGATCAAATCACTCGCCTTAGCGGCGAAGGCCATACGCCAAATCCCAAAAACTCCAGGAGGGAGTCGAGACCGTGCCATAGTAAACCGCGTCGTGAAGAACATAATCGCAGTGGTCGCAGTCACCACTCGAAGGAAAGAGCGGCTCACGTCGGCGCAGGTCCAGAAGCAGATCACGCAGATCTTACAGTAGCGACTCGTACTCTGATCAGGAGCCTGAGCCACGGAGCTCTGTGCTTCACTCGACGCGTCCGCGAGACACGGATGCCCAAAGGGTTCAAACTCACATCTGAACAGCCCAAATACACGGGTCGACAGGAACCTTCAGGATGGCTGGAAGACTACAGACTGGCTGTCTCGTGCCAGCGAGGCACGAATATCACAGCCATGCAATACATACGACTCATGCTCGAAGGCACAGCCCGCGACTGGCTCAAGGCTCTACCTCCATCAACATACGACTCGTGGGATCACTTCCGCAGACTTCATCAAAAACTTCGAGCCTCTATGTGAGCGACCAAAAACGTTCGAAGAACTGAGAGCCTGCATTCAACGGTCGGACGAAACGTTGAGGTCATACATCCGACGATGGACTGAGATACGCAACTCAGTTGGAGTAATTTCAGAAGATATGGCCATGGATGCTTTCATCATGGGCCTCGCCAGGCGAGATTTCAAAGAAGCACTTGGTCGCCAAAAGCCAACCTCTGTGGCTAACCTCCTAAAGATCGCGACTGAGTGGGCAGACGGAGAAGACATGGCGCGCACCACACGCGGGTCCTCACCCCGTGACAATCATGATAGCGGCAGTCGAACCGCAGGACTCGTACAGAGACGACCGGAGGCGCAAACGTTCAAAACGTCACTACGACGACGACAGACCCGAATTCATGGCGGCTGGATTCTCCACACCCCGCAACGACCAAGACAGAAGCGACCGACGGTCAGAAGATCGACGGGATAGTCGAGATGATCGCCGGGACAGTCGAGATGATCGCGGGACAGTCGAGACCGCAACCAACGCAGCGACAGCTACAAGAAGAAAGATTGGCGCAAGTCGCGCTCCGGCGCACAAAACGAGCGATCATTCGATGACAAGATGGATGCTGATTGCAGATTCCACCTGTACAAGGGGAAGACGGAAAATTGCGCTCCAATCACTCGATGAGAAACTGCAGAGAATTCGACCAACTAGCATCTGAATACGTGCAACTCAGAAAGGCAACAGCCGCACACGCACCCGCACCTGCACCTGTGCCTCAGCCAAACAATGTGCCCGTTCTGATGGCACCACCTCCACCACCACAGCCTGCCGCAGGCGGAAATATCGCGGGTGCCATACAACCCGTACCTCGGGTGGACGAACCTCAGTACCCTCCGCCCCAAGGGCAGATGTACATGATACAGAAAGGTCGCCCTTCCAACAGGGAGCAAAAACTTCGCACTCGACAAGTAAATATGGCGGTCATGTCACCTCCTGCCGTAACTGAATTCTTGAAGGGATCCGAAACTGCAATAAGCTTCAGCAGAGAGGACCACCCACCATCGGTCGTTCGTCCAGGGCACTCTGCTCTGGTACTCGACGCCCAAATTGGAGGTTACGCCATGTCCAAGGTCTTCATGGATGGTGGCAGCGGCATAAACATCATCTTCGCAGATACGCTCCGCAAAATGAACAGGTCAGTCGAAAACCTGCCAAAATCCTCAAATACCTTTCACGGTATCGTCCCAGGCAAAGCAATAAGCCCAGAAGGCACCATACAACTCGACGTTACGTTCGGGGACAAAAACCACTTCAGGACAGAGTCGATTGAGTTCGAAGTTGTCGACTGGAAGTCACAATACCACGCCATACTTGGACGCCCGACGTTCGCTCGATTCATGGCGTCCCACACTACGCATACCTCAGCTGAAAATGCCTGGACCAAAAGGAGTAATCACAGTCAAAGGAAACTTCCAAAAGTCCGATTCTTGCGACCGAGAGTTTAGCAAAATCTCTGAGATGTTCGGCATGGAAGCAACACTCGCCGATCTAGCGGTCTCCAACGATCGAACACTTATGCCGGAGCACAAGAAGGTGGCAGTCGACAGAGCATTCAATGCCACCAATGACACAAGGTCGCATCAGGTGCACCCGACTGATCCGACCAAGACAGTCAATGTCTCTTCGAGTCTGCCTATCGCATAGGAAAGCGCGCTCGTCGAATTCCTCCGTGAGAACTGGGATATATTTGCGTGGTGTCCAGCCGACATGCCAGGTATTCCCAGGGAATTCGCCGAGCACTCTCTCCAATTATTTCCAGATGCTAAACCAGTCAAGCAAACAATGCGCCGCATATCCGGCCCGAAAAGAACCGCAGTCGAAGCGAAGTCGACAGACTACTCGCAGCAGGTTTCATCAGAGAAATCAAGAAATCACAATGGGTGGCTAACCCCGTACTTGTAGAGAAGAAGCACACAGATATCCTTCGGATGTGCGTAGATTTCACAGCACTCAATAAATGTGTCCAAAGGATCACTTTCCACTACCTCGAATCGACCAGATCGTCGACTCCACCGCCGGGTGCGCTCGCTTGTCCTTCCTGGATGCTTACTCAGGTTACCACCAGATAAGGATGAAGGAAGAAGATGAAGAGAAAACGGCGTTCATAACCCCACTCGGGCTCAAGAACGCAGGCGCAACCTACCAGCGCATGATGCAAGACTGCCTCAAGAAGCAAATTGGGCGAAACGTCCAGGTCTACGTAGAGACATCGTCATACAACAAGGGAGGAAAACACACTACTCGATGACTTGCGAGAGACGTTCGCAAACCTCAAACGCTTCCACATCAAGCTCAACCCGAAGAAGTGCACGTTCGGCGTGCCAGCCGGGCAGCTCTGGGGTATCTAGTCTCGGCTCGTGGAATCGAGGCGGACCCGGAAAAATACAGGCCATCTTGACAATGCAAAGGCCTTCAAAGCTCCATGACGTACAAAAATTAGCAGGTCGAGTGGCAGCACTCAGCGATTCATCAGCAAACTGGGCGAAAAAGCACTCCCGTTCTATCGGCTGATGAAGAAAGCAGACAAATTCGAGTGGACGCCAGAAGCCGAAGCAGCCTTCACGGATCTCAAGCGAGTCCTCACAAGCCCTCCAATCCTCGTCGCACCAAGGGAACGAGAGCCACTATACCTGTATATCTCCGCAACTAACAGGGTGGTAAGTACCGTACTGGTAGTCGAACGCAGGAGGAGGGACACGCCCAAAGCATACAACGCCCAGTCTACTACTTGAGTGAAGTCCTCTCCATATCAAAGCAGCGGTACCCGCATTATCAAAAGCTGGCCTACGCCGTGTTCATGTCCTCAAGGAAGCTGACGCACTACTTCGCAGAGCACCCGATCACTGTAATCAGCACCTCAGGGATCGGGACATCCTCACAAATCCCAACGCAACTGGGCGAGTCGCAAAATGGCTCATCGAGCTAGGACCACGAGATATCAAGTATGATTACCCGAAGGCCATCAAAGCACAAGTCTTACCTGACTTCCATACCGAGTGGATCGAAGCTCAGTTGCCAGGAGCACCAGATGTGTCCAACTCATGGACTATGTACTTCGACGGCTCAAAGAAGAACGAAGGCGCAGGCGCAGGTGTCATCCTCATATCACCAAAAGGCGACAAGCTTCGCTATGTCCTGCAGATGGGATTCGAGTTACCATCCAATAACGAAGCTGAGTACGAGGCCCTGATCCATGGCATGCGGATGGCCAAAGCCCTCGGGTGCACTCGACTGATGATCTATGGTGACTCGAACCTGGTGGTGCAGCAAACAATGAAGGCCTGCGATGCCATCGCAGACAACATGATCGCCTACCGTGACCTGTACAACCTAATGGAGGGCAGCTTCGAAGGCTGCGAGTTGCGGCACATAGGGCGCGAGAGCAACGAAGAAGCAGACAGCTAGCCAACCTTGGCGCGACCAAAGCACCAGTTCCACCTGGTGTCTTCCTCGAGCGCATCGAGCACAGATCCATCAAGCAAAAACGAACATCTCCTACATCAGCCGCACCAGCCAAGAGCAAAGCACCTAGCACAGAGGACCCGCCAGTCGAGGTACTCCTCATTGAGCCAACTTGGACTCAACCTTTCCTCGCATACATACTCCGCGGCGAGGTACCTGAAGACATAACAGAGTCAAGACGCGTCACTCGACGATCTAAAGCATACACCGTCATCAACGGCGAACTATACAAGCGCAGCGTATCAGGTATGTTCCAACGATGCATAGCATTCGAAGATGGCCAGGCCATCCTTCGTGATATTCATGCAGGTACCTGCGGGCATCACGCCAGCAGTCGATCACTCGTAGCCAAAGCCTTTCGCGCAGGCTTTACTGGCCCACAACACTCAAAGACGCGGAGGACATAGTCAAAAGGTGCATCGGCTGTCAAAAATTCGCCACAAAGCCGCACGCACCCGCATCGGCGTTGAAGACAATACCATTGGCCTGGCCCTTCGCCCAGTGGGGGCTCGATATGGTCGGGCCACTCAAAAAATCCTCCCATGGAGGGCATACTCACCTTCTGGTGGCGGTCGACAAGTTCACCAAGTGGATTGAAGCAGTCCCTATCACAAGTTCGACTGCCACTACAGCAGTCAATTTCATAAAATCCATCATATACCGCTTCGGTGTACCAAGCAGCATCATCACTGATAACGGTACAAACTTCACGGCTGAAGAGTTCCGATCCTTCTGCAAAGAGCAAGACATCACGCTCAACTATGCATCCGTGGCACACCCGCAGTCCAATGGCCAAGTCGAAAAAGCCAATGGACTCGTGACAAGCGGAATCAAGAAACGCCTCCTGGTGCCACTCAAAAGAGCCGCGGGTGCTTGGGTCGAAGAACTCCCATCTGTGCTATGGAGCCTACGCACAACTCCTAACGCTTCAACACAGTTCACCCCATTTTTCATGGTCTACGGCGCAGAGGCAATCCTGCCATCAGATGTAAGATTCAATGCACCAAGAGTCGAAGCATACAACGAAGAAGATGCAGATGAAGCACTCGAAGATGCAGTCGACTTGCTCGAAGAAGCACGCGACACGGCGCTAGCACGCACAGCTGTCTATCAGCAAGACCTCCGCAACTACCACAGCCGTCGACTGCGCACCAGGTCCTTCGAGGTTGGCGACCTGGTACTTCGACTGAAGCAAAAGAAGGTGCACAAACTCGCCCCCATGGAAGGACCCTTCATCATCACCGAGGTCATTGGTGGTGGAGCATACAGACTGAAGCACGCGAAGACAGGCGAACTATCGCACAATCCTTGGAACGTTGCGCAGCTGCGCCGTTTCTATGCTTAGATTGCCAGTCGCATAATGTAATAGGCACATATGTCGGATGGCTGCAGGTTTTAGACGCGCTCTTTTCCTTACCAGGGTACCTACGGGGGCTGGAAGGTTTTTAATGAGGCGGTCTGCAGCTTAACATTCAAAAGTGGAATATAATCAATGTTCCTCCTATCTCTCTATTTACTATTCGTACATACCTCGGCCGCACCCGAAACGCTCGGGAGCTGCGCCATCAAAGACATGAGCTTTCGCTCCCTCTAAGAAAAATACCTCAGCCCCACTCGCACGCTCGAGGGCTGGGTCTCAAAGCAAAGGTTGAAATTTTAGATATCACATATAATTCACATCCCTACTCTGACACTCGGGGACTGCGCAATTATTAATTCACACTCAAAACATCCTCATAAACCCTACTCGATAGACTCGGGGGCTACGGAAATACAATATAAACAATTCATATTATACACAAGTGGCAAATTTACACTCGGGGGCTGCCCCCTCTACAAAGTTTATGCACACAAATAATCTAGTCCTCAGGCTCATCCTTGATGGGTAGCACAGGACCAAAGAGTTGGTCGTGGGTCCGCTCGATCAGCATCCTCGTAGATAGAATTGTGCCATCAAGGTCCTCCTGGGACAGAGTCGCTCCAATGGCGGGTGGAGGCAACACCAAGTTGGGGCATCGACTCCGCACATACGCCATCGCCGCGTTGGCTCCAACCACAAGCTTCTGGGTAAGCAGCTCCCGGATGGGGCCTGTATTACGGAAAAGATCGAGCAAGGCATGGATACCTTGTGGTTGTGGTCCTATTGGAAACAGGGTCTGGTTGATGTGAATCAAAGCCGCCCTGCATAACTCGAGTAGCTGAGTGCTTCGCCACGCTCGATCCTTCAGTGTAGCGAGTGTGCGCGCTCGGAACCTATCAAGCCAAAAATGCTGATGGCCAGTTGTCGGGTTGTCAGTGGCATTATTCAGACGCTCTTCAACGCGAGCTTGCTCTGCTTGGAAGTCAGAGACAAAACCTGCACAAAGATCAAATCAAGTCACTCGAAATAAGAGTAGCCAAACAATCCATAATCAGAGAAAGGATTGTACTCACACTCGAGTTGCCTGTTTACAAGGTCCATCTTGTCAAGCACATAATCTTCTCGTTCTCTGGCTGGAGCTGGTCTCATTCTCAGTGTATCCAGTTCGCGCTGGGCACTCTTTAGCTCTCGCTCTAGTCTCATGCATCGAGTTTTCATATACTCCATTACTCTGGCATTATTGGCCACCTGAGCCCGTGATCGGGTGGCAGTCTGAGATCGCCAGGAACCAGCTGAAGTAGCGGGTTCTCGTGGCTGTTCAAGGCATCACACAAATCTCATGTAAGAAATGAGAAACCAAGCACATAAGTCAAGTGAGTCAACGGCACATAGCCTTTCAGGTGAAAACGCAAAAGGCATTAAAGACGACATTCATACAAAGTGTAGCAAAAGTACACGCATACTCGCGTGATCATAATGTGTCATTACAGAGCATAAAAATAGGTTCGGCTGCCTTAAAACTATGACGCAGACTCCGACCTAGCCCTAATCGAACGGGCGGCGACCTCTGTTGCCCGGCGCTCCATGGTGGTCATAAATATGTTGGCCAGTCGGGCGGCTGGCTCGCTAACATGCTTCAGAGATACTAGTTTCCCGCCAGCCTTCCGAGGGAAGTCAGACATAGCCGCCTCGAAGTTACCCTCTATCCCATGACCTAATATCAGCTTGAGGGTGGACTCCGAGCCGCGTACCATGAGGGCGCGAGCAAAATTCGCCATGGTCGAAGTCCCTGGACCAAGAACGTTGGCGAAGCCATCAACAGTCGACGGTTGCTTGCCAAGCGGAAGCACGTCTTTGTACACGGCGCCAAGTGTGCTGGTGGACTTGGCGAGAGCATCCTTCGCCTGGACGAACATGGCATCAAGGTCACCTATCACGTGGTCGAGTGACAATTCATCACTGACCACGTCAGAAGGTACTGGCACGCCAATAACTCCTTCAACAAAGACCAAAAAGAGCAAAAATCACTACACAGCACTCAGAGGCTACACAAAAATGTCAAAGGGAAAGTTACTAACCTCCCACATCCCGAGCGAGGCCAGCCAGTCGCTTAGCATACACTCTCTCGCGCATGGCGGCTGCGTCCTTGGTGGCATCCAAAGTTTTCTTCGACTCGGCACGCTGGGAGGCGAGTGCCTCCTCTAGCTCCTTCACCCGGGACTCAGCCGATGCCTTGTCGCCTGAATTTGATGGCAAGAATTAACTCAAACATTCGACTAAGCAAAGACAATGCAAAAAGAACTTTGGGTACAGAATCAAAATACACTTACGGGTAAGTTGCTCCAAGTTAGCACGCAGACTGTCCCTCTCCTGTTCACCTGGACAAAAGCTTTGCCTGATTCCACCAGGTTGAGGTAGTAGGGCTGCAAACACATGAAACCAGCATGAGTTATACATAACCAGTCCCATATGCGGACTCGACAAAAGACACTTACGTGTTCAATCCAAGGCACAGGCTTTGCGGCAGATGTCCCGACTTCTGGAGTTGCAGCACTCGCAACCTTGGCCGTTTCAATGGCAGTAGCCGTGGCTACTGATTGAACGATCTCAGGAGGATGCACAGTCTCAGCACTACGAGTGACAGAAGACAAACAACATAAGCATGAATACCAAAACGAAAAACTCAGTACAGAAAGCATAGGAGCAAACCTGTGCTCTTCTTCCTCCTCGCTGTCGAGGTTGTGATGTCTACGCATGCTTCTATTATTGTAGACAGTGTTGGGCCTCCAAGTGCAGAGGTTTGTAGAACAGCAGCAAGTTTCCCTTAAGTGAATCAGCCAAGGTTTATCAAACTCAGGGAGGTAGAGGTCAAAGATATCTCTCTCAAGCAACCCTGCAATTAAGATGCAAGAAGTCTCTTGTGTCCCCAACACACCTAATACACTTGTCAGATGTATAGGCGCACTAGTTCGGCGAAGAGATAGTGAAATGCAAGTAATATGGATGATTATAAGTGGTAATTGCAATCTGAAATAAAAATGGCAGCAAGCAAACATGAGACAAAATGAGAGCAAACGGTGTTTTAATGCTTGTAAATAAGGCCTAGGGATCATACTTTCACTAGTGGACACTCTCAACAATAATAATATAATTAAATACATAGATATTTTCTGTTCACTATGCTACTCTGAGCTATTCCCTTGTTGGATAACGAACACCAATCTACTGCGTAGGGCTATAAAAGCACACCTTAAAGTTGCATTCCACATCTAGGGAACCCCAATGTCACTAAGAGCGCCCAAAATAGTACTAGACAAACACCACAATTTCATAGAGACATCCAACACAAATAATAACTCATGATAAGTATTCATGTAATCTTTAGCCTAAGAGTCACACACGGTACGCACACTGTCAACTTCGCACCATGGGACAAAGGTGATTCCGGAGTTTACATTAATAAAACCACTCAAGTAGCATAATTCATAAGATAATGAGGAGTAACATCCTGATACGTCTCAAACGTATCTATAATTTTTGATGTTCCATGCTGTTATTATATCAATTGCTACATGTTTTGGCTATACTTTATATCATTTTTATGTATTTTCTGGGACTAACCTATTAACAAGATGCCACAGTGCCAGTTCCCTGTTTTCTGCTGTTTTTGGTTTCAGAAAATCTATTAAGGAAATATTCTCGGAATTGGAAGAAACAAAAGACATCGTCAATAATATCACGAGGAGATCACGGAGTCCAAAGGGGAGTCGGAGCAGACCCACCAGGGGGCCACGCCACACTAGGGCGCGGCCCAGGGTGGGCCCGCGCCCCCTATGGCGTGGTGGCCCCCCTCGGCCACCGACGCCGCCTCTTCGCCTATATATTCTCCGCGACGCGAAAACCCTATTACGGTCGATCATATTCCATGAAAAGTTCCGTCGCGGCCGTCATCGTCAATCTCAGATCGAAGGAGTTCTGAAGCTCTTCCCGGCACCCTGCCGGAGGGGAGATCATCACCGGAGGGCTCTACGTCACCATGCCTGCCTCCGGAGTGATGCGTGAGTAGTCCACCCCTGGACTACGGGTCCATAGCAGTAGCTAGATGGTTGTCTCTCTACCTTGTGCTTCCATGTTTAGATCTTGTGAGCTGCCTAACATGATCAAGATCATCTTATTGTAATGCTAGATGTTGTGTTTGCTGGGATCCGATGAATATTGATAC
Organism: Poa pratensis; assembly: GCA_947311845.1. Lineage (NCBI taxonomy): Eukaryota > Viridiplantae > Streptophyta > Magnoliopsida > Poales > Poaceae > Poa > Poa pratensis. The sequence continues at coordinate 16,261,224 of CAMZMU010000077.1, forward strand.
CATGTTTATTCAAGTTGTTTATCTATGTGCTCTTGATCTTGCATGCTCTCCGTTGCTAGTAGATGCTTTGGCCAAGTAGATGCTTGTGACTCCAAGAGGGGGTATTTATGCTCGATAGTGGGTTCAGTCTCTAGATATCTGGATCAGTGACAGAAAGGTCTAAGATGGTAGATGTGCTATTGCTACTAGGGATAAAACATTGGTGCAGTGTCCAAGGGCACTTGTATTGATTACATTACACACTTTACTTCATGCAATAATCTGTTGTTAGCAACTTAATACTGAACAGGATGCGGATGCTGCCTTGAAGGTGGATTATTTAGGCATAGATGCGGTTGGAATAACGGTCTATGTACTTTGTTGTAATGCCCAACTAGATTTCATAGTAGACATCTTGGCATGTATTGCATTGTTATGCCCTCTCTATTTGTCAATTGCCCAGCTGTAATTTGTTTACCCAACATGCTAGTTATCTGTTCTGAGAGAGACACCACTAGTGAACTGTGGACCCTGGTCCAATTTTTCATACTGTTTACACAACCTGCTGCAATCATCTGTTTCCTGTTACTTGCTGTTTTTCCTGCTGTTTTACACACCATACGTTTAACTCTTTGTTTCTGCAAGACCGGAGAGATTGACAACCTCTCTGTTTTGTGTTGGGCAAAGTTCTGGTTTGTGTCTGTGCAGATTCCACGTTGGTGCAAGCTCCCTAGCGCCAGGGGGAGTCAACATCAACAACCTTCCGAAAGATCGTCAAGTCCTACTGGATTGATAACCTTGGGTAGATTATTCAAGGGAAAACTTCTGCTGTCTACATCATAACCTTCCTCTTGGGGTTCACCAACACGTAGCCATCAAGCTGTTTTCTAGCGCCGTTGCCGGGGACTTGGAGGCTATTGGAAAGGGGAGTCTCTCAGTTCCAATCTCTTTACTTTGTTTTTGTCTTGCTTAGTTTATTTTATTTTATCTTGTTTGCTTTCAATATTCAAAAATACAAAAAAATTAGTTACTTGCATTTAGTTTATTTTCGGTTTTGTTTCTTGCTGAGTTATTATGTCTAGCTCTTTACTTGCTATCACTAGTTACTTTCCTTGAAACTAGTCCTATGGCTGAAAACAACATGAGAGAGCTTTATGAAATTTATCTTGAGTTGGGACATGAGGTGTTTGAAGAGAAAATTAAAAAGCCTATGGAACTTTATTTGCATAACAATCATGATAGTAGCAATGTTATTAGCATACATTCTTTGAACACCATTATTGCTAATGCCATGGAAAGCTCTAAGCTTGGGGAAGCTGGTTTTGATAAAAATGATATTTTTAGTCCCCAAGCTTGGAGGAGGAAGAATGCTATACTTTTGAATGTCATGATTCTATTGAAATATCTCCTTTTGATAAATTTGAAGTAAACATCCTCCTTGACTCAGTAAAAGAGGAAATTGCAGAAAGTAAAAATGTGCTCCCTAATGTTATTTATGATAATTCTCTTGATGATGGTCCTATATTGCCTGATGATATTAATCTTGCTACTATTGTCAAAAGTGAGTTTAATGACTCCACTGTTTTTGAGCTTAATAAAAATTATGTGTTTGAAGATCATGAAAAGCATGCTTCATGTGATAGCTATATTGTTGAGTCTATTCATGATGCTACTGAAAATTATTTTGAGAGAGGAAAATATGGTTATAGAAATCTTCATGTTATTAGATTTCCTCTCTTTGTGATGAAAGTTTTGAGCTTTCTCTTGTGTTGCTTTTATATGATGGTTTCTTTAAAACCTACTGGTCATTATGTGAGAGGGAGACATAGTTTCATATATCACAATAATATTAAGTCTCCTCTCTTTATGTTAAATTTTGAAGTTGCACTTGTTTTGTCTTCCTATGCTAGTCACTTTGTGCTTCATTTACTTGTTTTCTTACAAGGCTCCTATGCATAGGAAGAGTGTTAGATTTAAACATGTTTTATATATGCTTCTTGATGCTCTCTTTTACGTTTCAACTCTCATCTTTATGTGAGCATCATAAAAATCACTATGCCTAGCTAAAAGGCGTTAAAGAAAGCGCTTTTGGGAGGCAACCCATTATCTTTTATTTTCAGTATTAGTCAAGGATGTTTGTTTACCTCTGTAGCAACTCCTTTGTATCTTTTATTTGCTGTTTTGTTGTGCCAAGGAGAGTTACTAATGCAAAGTTGGTTTTTATTTTCGGGACTGCATTGGGACAGATTGCTGTTCGTCACCGTTTAATTCAGTAGAAAATCAGAAAAAATCGAAAAATGCTGAAACTTTTTGTGCATGTTCCTGATGATGTTACGCAACTTTCATTATTTCAAAAGTTTTTCATCTGAGCATCGTAAGTGCCTCGAAAAAATTCGTCATTACAGACTGTTCTGGTTTGACAGATTCTGTCTTTTATTTTGCATTCTCTCTTTTACAAGTTTTTAAGTGGTTTCTTTTCGTGTAAAAGTGCCCACTTGAGCCTAGTAACAGTGGCTAATGTTTAAAATAGTTGGCTTGTGAGTTTTGTCTTTGCTAGAACTTTGAAGTATTATCTTTTAGTGCACTAACCTGCTAATGAGAAAAGCTGTTAAGTTTTGGTGTGAAGGAAGTTTTCAAGTGTTGATAGAGGAGAATGATATTACATGATCAAGAAGAGTGAAGAGCTTAAGCTTGGGGAGGCTTACCTCCCCAGCATATTTCAAGAAGACTCAAGCATCTAAGCTTGGGGATGCCCAAGGCATCCCCTTCTTCATCTACAAATTATCAGGTCATCTCTAATGGTGCTATATTTTTATTGCTTCATACTAGTGTACTCTTCCTTGGAGCGTCAGTGTGTTTTTGTTTTCAGTTTGTTTTGTTTTGTTTTGTTTGCTGTGCTATACTTGTTGGATCCTAGTATTCATGTTTGGGAGAGAGACACGCTCCACTTTTTCATTAGAATACTCTTGTGCTTCACTTATACTTGTTGAGTATTCCTGTCTAGTTGCTGTTATTGCTGTTAGCTCTCAGTTTTTCATGTATCTCTTGTTAGAGCTTTCAGTTTCTTTTGAAGAAAGTACTCTCTTGCTTCACTTATATCTGTTTGGAGAGTTGTCAAATAAGTTGATTGGTGTTTGGTTGGACCAGAAAAATGCTATGCATGTGGTAGTGGTATAAAATGCTTACATGAATCTTTTTAGATCGTTGTCTTGAGTAATTTGATGCTTGCCAATTGTTTTGAGCTGTCAAGTAATTAATGTTTAAGCTTGTGCATCATGTAAGTAATGGCTATTAATGAAGAACTACTATAAGGATTTTCTGCTATAATAATCTGTTGCATAATTGGAAGTCCATAGTAGTCTAGATAATTTTTGGATGAAGGCTATGTGTTAACAAGGAAGACAGTGGGAGTCTATGGTTCGTCAAACCTTGTGTTTTATGTACACTCTTGCTATTCCAGTTGATAATGATGTTTGCTTATAATAACCTTGCTAGCCTAAACTCTGTACTAAGAGGGAATGCTTCTTGTACATCCAAAACCTTGAGCCAAATCCATGCCACCTGTGTCCACCATACCTACCTATTATGTGGTGTTTTCACCATTCCAAGTAAATTTCTTCATGTGCTATCTACTAACTACTCAAAACTGTTACATTTCCTTTTTGTGTCACTACTTGAAAAGCTCATAAGGACGTAGTAGTGAGATTTGTCATCTTCCATGCTAATTAATTTACAAGGATTGGCAGCTTCATCTGCTTCTCCACCTTTTATTTTGCATTAAAGAGCTGGTTAGTCCACCCTATAAATAAATAAATAAATAGACACTCCTCCATGGTGAATGTTGGTGGGCACCCGAGGATTCGGTTAGCCATGGTTTGTGGAAAGTAAATGGTTGGGAGGAGTGTCACCAATAAGTGCTTGTTACAAGTGCAGTCCTAAAAACTCTCGGAACCGCTCTAAAAGTTAGTTAGCCATGGAAGATGACAAGTACCTGCTATTTGATTTGTTGACACCTGTATACACCATTACCTTACAAAACAATATTTTATGCTCTCTATATGCCTTCGGGAACTACAGCTCTAGCACATGATGTTAATCCCTGCTTCCCTCTGCGAAGGGCCATTCTTTTACTTTTATGTTGAGTCAGTTTTCCCACTTCTTTCTGTCTACTTAAGCAAACATCATTGTCAACTCCAGTATAACAGTTTTTACATAACTTTGTGTTTGGTTGATCATATTCTTTGCATTGACATTATCTATATGATATACATGTTGAAAGTTGAAGCAAAAGCTGAAGCTATTATCTTCCTTTGTGTTGATACAAACACTTTCATGTTGAGAATTATTGCTGCTGTGAGCTAACTATTATGTTAGACTATTATATCTCTAAATGTTTTATAGTGTTATTCATGAAAGTTTGCACTTGTGTGATCACTTATGTTTACTCTTTATTTACTTGCTTGCAAACTATAGACCATTGGCTTGGATCACTTCATTCAGATCATGTGCATTACATTGTTATTTGATCAAAGATTGTGTTGGTAGCATGTCACTTCAAAAATTATCTGTTTTTATCGTTTACCTACTCGAGGACGAGCAGGAACTAAGCTTGGGGATGCTTGATACGTCTCAAACGTATCTATAATTTTTGATGTTCCATGCTGTTATTATATCAATTGCTACATGTTTTGGTTACTTTATATCATTTTTATGCATTTTCTGGGACTAACCTATTAACAAGATGCCACAGTGCCAGTTCCCTGTTTTCTGCTGTTTTTGGTTTCAGAAAATCTATTAAGGAAATATTCTCGGAATTGGACGAAACAAAAGACATCGTCAATAATATCACGAGGAGATCACGGAGTCCAAAGGGGAGTCGGAGCAGACCCACCAGGGGGCCACGCCACACTAGGGCGCGGCCCAGGGTGGGCCCGCGCCCCCCTATGGCGTGGTGGCCCCCCTCGGCCACCGACGCCGCCTCTTCGCCTATATATTCTCCGCGACGCGAAAACCCTATTACGGTCGATCATATTCCACGAAAAGTTCCGTCGCGGCCGTCATCGTCAATCTCAGATCGGAGGAGTTCTGAAGCTCTTCCCGGCACCCTGCCGGAGGGGAGATCATCACCGGAGGGCTCTACATCACCATGCCTGCCTCCGGAGTGATGCGTGAGTAGTCCACCCCTGGACTACGGGTCCATAGCAGTAGCTAGATGGTTGTCTCTCTACCTTGTGCCTCCATGTTTAGATCTTGTGAGCTGCCTAACATGATCAAGATCATCTTATTGTAATGCTAGATGTTGTGTTTGCTGGGATCCGATGAATATTGATACCATGTTTATTCAAGTTGTTTATCTATGTGCTCTTGATCTTGCATGCTCTCCGTTGCTAGTAGATGCTTTGGCCAAGTAGATGCTTGTGACTCCAAGAGGGGGTATTTATGCTCGATAGTGGGTTCAGTCTCTAGATATCTGGATCAGTGACAGAAAGGTCTAAGATGGTAGATGTGCTGTTGCTACTAGGGATAAAACATTGGTGCAGTGTCCAAGGGCACTTGTATTGATTACATTACACACTTTACTTCATGCAATAATCTGTTGTTAGCAACTTAATACTGAACATGATGCGGATGCTGCCTTGAAGGTGGATTATTTAGGCATAGATGCGGTTGGAATAACGGTCTATGTACTTTGTTGTAATGCCCAACTAGATTTCATAGTAGACATCTTGGCATGTATTGCATTGTTATGCCCTCTCTATTTGTCAATTGCCCAGCTGTAATTTGTTTACCCAACATGCTAGTTATCTGTTCTGAGAGAGACACCACTAGTGAACTGTGGACCCTGGTCCAATTTCCTCATACTGTTTACACAACCTGCTGCAATCATCTGTTTCCTGTTACTTGCTGTTTTTCCTGCTGTTTTCCACACCATACGTTTAACTCTTTGTTTCTGCAAGACCGGAGAGATTGACAACCTCTCTGTTTCGTGTTGGGCAAAGTTCTGGTTTGTGTCTGTGCAGATTCCACGTTGGTGCAAGCTCCCTAGCGCCAGGGGGAGTCAACATCAACAACCTTCCGATAGATCGTCAAGTCCTACTGGATTGATAACCTTGGGTAGATTATTCAAGGGAAAACTTCTGCTGTCTACATCATAACCTTCCTCTTGGGGTCACCAACACGTAGCCATCACATCCATGGATCCAACTAGATTACAAAGCTCATGATCACATAAAGATCACACCATGGGAGAGAGAGATGAACCACATAGCTACCGGCATGAGCCCTCAGCCCCGAGGGAAACTACTCACGCATGGTCATGGTGATGAGGAGCTTCATAGAGAGGTGCTGCCCGGAGAGGAGACGGCGGCCCGCAGCAGCCACGGCGTGGCGGCGGCAGCCCGTGGAGGCGGCGGCTAGGCGCGGCGGCGGCGGCAGCCCGTGGCGGCGAGGTGTGGCGGCGGCGTCCCTTGGCCCCTCTTCTTCCTTGGTGATGGTGCAGCAATGGAGGAGCTCCTCCCCCTCCTTGGCGGCTGCCACGAGGAGGAAAATTCGTGACTTTTTTTGCGGCTTTCACGACCTAGGGTTTTCTTCTTTATATGGACTCTCGGATTTCCGTCACCCCTTTTAGGGTTCCACCAAAACGGGCCTACAGGCCGCGTCCGAACTCCGATTGGGCTGATCTTGGGCTTAAAATCTTCGTATGAAAAATTGTGACAACTTTCTTTTTAATTTGATTTCCATTGGACGCCATCTTCGAGGGTCAAACTGACAATCTCCGTAAAAAGTTCTCAGACAGATTTTAGGAAAGTCCCAATTTGACTCCAACAAGGTTTCCTTTGCCCAATTTTGATAATTCCTACACATTAAAGTGTAAAACAAGAACATTGTGCACTTTGCCAACTATTAGTATGTTAGTCCAATAAATATCATAATATGATATAAAGTGCATATAAAACATGTGGCAATTGATATAAAACAAGCATGGAACATCAGAAATTATAGATACGTTTGAGACGTATCAGGTTGTCAAAATTTGGGCCTCCAAAAAGCAGCTCCTCCCCGACTTGGGAGGAGGAGCTGAGCTCAACGGGCTCATATCCAAAGGAGCAGATTTGGCAGAAGGTGAGGAGCCCGAGTCTCCGTCATCCTTCACATCCGACTCCTTCGCGGGTGAGCTCATAGAAGAAGACAAACCTTGGGCCACCTGACGACGCTTGCGAGTGGGAACCTCGCTCACATGATCGGTCGCGGCCGGCTCCTCAGTCTGTACTTCCTCTGCCTCTTCCTCTTCGACCTTTTCCATCGGAGATGTGGTAGCCAAAGGTAGAGGCGATTCATCCCCTCCCTTCGTCTCTACCTCTTGCACCTCCGTTTCGTGAGTTGGGCCATTCTCTGGAAGGGGAGGAAGGGTTGACATAGTCGAATGACCCTGCATATCATAAATAACAGTACAAAGCTAAGAAAGCAAAATCACCGAGTGGTAACGCCATATGACAAATAACACATACGGTTGTACTAACTTCTGGCAAAGGCTTGTCCGGCCCATATGGAGTGACAGGGCAGTCGACGTTGTAGGGGTCGGTTGACTTAATGCTGGTAATGGATCGCACATGCGCCACTACCTCGTTCTTTGACACTTCCTCCTGGCTCATTCGACCGGAGTCGAGCACACCCTCATACTGCCACATGGGGTGAGCTCGGGCGCGAATTGGCCACACTCGCATCTTCACAAAGGTGGCAATCAGGTGCGCACCTGTGACGTTGCCCAGCAGCTTCCCAATCTTTGACAAAAGAGGCGCTGCCTCCGCCTGTTCTTTAGTCGATATTTGATGGTCCCAGGCGTTGGTCCTCGCAAGAGAACTGGTAGTCGAGAACGCCGAGATTCCTTCCTGGTCGACGCGGACGTAGAACCACTTTTTCCTCCACCCTTGTGCCGAGTCGATTGGCTTCAGGGCGAAGTAGCGCGTATCGCTGCGCACTTGTATCCCGCAGCCGCCTAGAGGGTAGGTGCGGCCGCCCCTCTTGTTCGGCCGGACGAGGAAGATGGACTTCCATAACGCCCAACTAGGGGAAACCCGGCCCAGAAAGCATTCGCACAAAACCATAAAACAGGCAATGTGCAGTATGCCATTAGGGGTGAAATCATAGATTTGCACCCCAGGCATACATCAAACCACGCATGAAATCAGGGATGGGGAATGCGAACCCCCTGGTCAAGAACTCCGCAAAACAAACGCGCTCATTGGCGCGAGGTTCAGGGAGTACCTCCTTGGGCGACGGCGCGCGGACGAACAACTGGTCCGCGGGAGGTAGCAGCCCATCCTCGCGAAGCTTGTCGAGGTAGCAGCCCATCCTCGCGAAGCTTGACGAACAACTGGTCTCCTTGATCGAAGACTTCACCTAGTCCCTGTCACTTTTCTTCAGGCCGGCGGCGGACGCAGATGCGCTGGCCGCAACCTTCTTCCCCTTCACCGCCACCGCATCGGTCGCGGCAGCAGCAGTCGCGGCAGCACACTTGTTGCCTGCTACCTTCTTCATCGTCAAGGAGAGGGTGGTGGAGCGCACAAAGCTTTGGCGCAAGAGCAATGGAGAAGGAGCGCGAGGAAGAAGATGAAACAGGGGCGGCGCAGGAGGCAAATGGCTAGTAAAAAAATTCTGCCAATGCCGTCCTCCCTATTTACCACAAAGCAAAATCAATCACAACCGTCCAAACCACAATCGTGTGCTCCATGGGGAATCCTACCGTACACGTGGCGAATGTGGAGGGCAACCGTCGATGGCCACTCCGCCCACTACACACGGGAAACGAGGAAGCCATCATCACGACGCCGCGAAAATCGCGTCAAAACGGTAAAAAAACAAGTCCAAATGGCACAAGTCTTCGGTCAGCACTGCAGCTTGGGGCCCACGTGTCACGTCTCATCCATCACAGCATAACGCATGCCACCGCGTGTCAGACAGCGCAGTCGCCATAAGCGTCATCCCTGACGTCATTGCAAGCGCTCTGTTCAGAAAAGCATTCGAGTCCGTCCAACGCATATCGGTCACTCGATTGCCTTGCTTGGTTCGGGTGTGAAAAAGCAATGTTAAGGCAAAATTGGTCACTCGACCGTTCCTTCGACTAAGGCATATTACTCCCATCGGGAGCGTATCAAAAATTTCTTCGACTAAGAATATGTGGGATAAAAAGATTTGAGATTATCCTCCATTGCAAGCAATAAAGCACAATCTCGGGGGCTACTCCCATCGGGAGCGCAGTCACGCACCCGATAGAATAATGACAAAGTATCAGTCGACAAAAGACTCGACTCAGTTCATATGCAAAATTTGATGCAAAATCATACTCGAAAATTTCCCGAGTTGCGTCCGCTGCAAATAACCTCGGATGCTGCATGCATAGTGCAAAGGTAAGATCCACCGGACTTTCGAGCTGGGCTAAGGACCGTTCCAACAACGTTAATCCTTAAAACTGTCCGTGTCAGCAGACATGATGAAAAATCCCCACGGACGCGTTGGGTAAATTTCAAAGTTATACTGCAGATCGATTCAGTAAGACCTCCGCGGCATAGTCGAGTCTGACTAGTTTGTTCCAAATTCGAGTCCGGAGACTCGAGTTTGATTGAAAGCTAGTAAGGTTTTACCCGAATGTGTAGTTAACCGGTCCCGATCCGTCGAGTGTACCGGGCCTACTAAGCTATTATCCCTTGATTATCATAGGCAAAAACCAAAGTCGATGAAAATACTCGACATAGCCATCATGCGCTATTCATACAGGAATTCCAATTATAAACACAAGTACAAAGAATATGATGTGCACTTACGAACGAGTCCATGCCCGATTCTTCGCGTCAGACAAGTACTCGGGGGCTACTGACAAGGATATACATCCCGGGTACCCTACCATAAGGGTACCTGGTGCACGTGTCGATTAAGGCCCAACTATCAAGAGCCTACATGAAGCCCATGACGAAAGGCCCAACAAGATAGAGTACCCTCCAAGATTAGACATAGGCATAGTCGGCTTAGACTTTCCTTACATGTAAACAGGGTTGGTTGCGAACTCCCGAGACCCAGCCTATTATATAAAGGCTGGGAGGGCCGCCGATCCAGGACACGCAATACTCGAACCACCAAAACCCTAGCGAGATCGACATCTCGCCAGGACCCCATTGTAGCCTGCATAATCTCACACGATCAATACCAGACAAGCAGGAAGTAGGGTATTACTCTCCGAAGGCCTGAACCTGGGTAAATCCTTGATTTTGCTTGTCAGCCGACGAAACTACCAGCTCTACCACGTTCTCTCCCTCGTAATCTCAACCCTAGGTCCTTAACCATGGGATTTGATGAGTTAACTCCTCGTCAACGGTTGACTCCATCACCAATTTTTCGGGGCAGTTAAAATTTGGCGGTGAATCTTTCGGCGGATCATTTTTAACAAAGTTTGAATTTACTAACCATACCATGTGAAATGGTGTTTGAATTGTTAATGATATTGTGCCAATTCTCATGAGTAGAGGTCGGAGTGATGGTGAAACCAAGCCAACACGTATATTTTTCGTTTGTTTAGTGGATCTTTGTCTCCATAGTCACCAGCAGCGAAGCTAAGTGAGAGCCAGGGGTGCGGCCCCCAGCCCATGGGATTTTAACTAAACAAGGCCATATAAATCGTCCATTTGGCCCCCCCCCCCACCCCCCCTGATCTTGCAAACACAAGCCTATGGTGGCCTTTTCAACCCCCATGCAAATGGCTTCAAGCTCCACCACTAATAGTCACATGATTTATTATCTTCCACAACAAGATTAGTAGTTGTTATATATCTATACGTTTATAAAAGTTATGTGTATATCTTACGCCTCGACTTCATTTGTCGCGGTTCTAAATGATTAGTAGTTGTTATACCCCATCCCCACCCATCCACCCACGCAATGGCTTCAAGCACCCCTATTATTTTCTTGATCCTTTTGATGTATATTTCTTTGATGTGCCCCTCACCTTTCTTCTCGGCCTCTCCGTCCATCTCCTTGACATTTCCTCTCTTTCTTTCTCCCGCTATTAATTGATCTTTCATTCAGGGTTGCAAGTGGCATTCGAAACAAAGTCATCTAGGGTTTCGTGTATGCGCCCAATACGGTTAACGGTGGTAAGAGGTAGCAAAATTTTCATCAATCTTCATGACAACGTGGTCTGTAACACATGGGAAACAATTACTACCCTATGTCGCAGTTCTTCCCCGCGTTCTGGTGTTTTGTGCTTGCTTAATTATGCATGATGGTGTATTCTGGAGGACCCCACACAATAGAACAAGCTACACATGACATTTTTCTTATAGGCTCACCCCCTTCTTTTTTCGGTTAACAGCGGTAAGAGGTAGCAAAGTTTTCATCATATCTTCGTGACAGTGTGGTTTGTAACATCTGTTGGTTTGTGCTTGATTTATAAATGATGGTATGTTCTAGAGCACCACAAACGGTAGAACAAGGTACACATGACTTTTTCTTATAGGCTCGCCCTTTCTTTTTCCTATGATTTGGGAACATTTGGGGGGGAAAACCATCTCATGTGCATAATGAGGTATATTTATGTGTGCTCAAAATCAATTATTGACTGTCATATGTATTGAATTCTTCTTTTGAGACGATTTATCCAAGTTGTTTTGACTATATCAGATACAATCGTTGTCCACCCTACCATGGTAGTATGTACTTTAAGTTTTGTTTAGCATATCAGATCGTGGTGAGGGATGAAGCCATGGTTAGGAAAGTAGACGCGGACCAAAATTATTGATTATTTGGAGGACATGTTGCTATGTGTGAAGCTTATGCCCCCTATATAAATGCACCTTTACACCTCAATATTGACTCTCACTTTGATTTACATACTATGGAATTGTTACATGAGCCATTTGTTTCTCGTGATACACTGACTCGTATAACTATTACTCCTTGGGAAGTATGTGGCACTTGTAACTATGGTATGGATAAAGTCAGTCATAGACTCTTCGATTCCTCCTCGTCAACTAGAATCATCAGTGAAGTAGTTCATACAATTGGTGTGTCTTGAACTGACTTGGTATGAAGAGTTATTGTTAAATGAGAGAACATAAAGTGACTGACTTGTTTCGCTATCAGTGAGGAATCAAATTTATTTTATCTTATATTATCTCTCCCGCACATTAGCAACTATATGCGACGAGTTCAGTGTCAGCCTTCGTAGATGAAAAGGTTAAGAGTAAGGCTCTTAACAATTGGCATGTCTCAAATGAATTAAGAGTGAGGCTCTCAATAAGAGTCGGTTTGTGAACTTGTATTACAAAATCTTTTCTCTCTTCACATAGAATCCATATAAGTACATTAAAAGACATGTTCCTACTAGGAGTTGAGTTGTTTACTATTCACATAGGCAGTCTAAAGACACACTCCATTATATGAACTAGTTTTATTTTCTACTGACTCTAAATGACCAAAGAGACAACGACAGAGTCGACCTTTGTTGATGTCCAAAATACATTATAGACAACAATTTGGTAGAAACTAAAACCAACACTATATTGGGAAACAAATAATTTACTAATAAGACTTACCAAGTATTCCATATATACATATGGAAGAAAATAATGCTGCCAATTAATGTTATATTCGTTTTTAAATGCATTTTATTCTTACTATTTTTAAAATGGAATTGCTTGGGTTAGGCTGTTTTTTGGTACGGTAAACATAGATCATGATGATTATGTAAACAAAAGCGGTTTGGTAGGCATCGGATGTAGCGTGAACATTGCAATATGCACAATCCTTTTGGGATGAGTTTGTGTGTTGTTTTTGCATAATTCACTATCGCATCATTTGCATTTGAGAGTGCAATAAAGACTTTTGATCCATTTAGGTTTAGCCACTCGTTTTTCTTGGAAGATAAAGTGAAAGTACAGTTGTGATGTCCCTAAACTATTCATTCATATATAAATCATACATGTGCACTTTAAAATTGGTGACTCGTGTGTAAAGTTATTGCATCATTATGTTCTGAAGAAGGAGGACATGAGGTAGCACAAATATGTGCACCCTTTGTTTTGTGGACAACATAAAAATATGCATACCATTTACACAAATGCAAGTGCATGACATAATTTTCTATGTACCTGTGTTATTTTTTTGGATTATTTTTCATCTGCACAAAATAGTGGTTTCCTCTAGGCATTATATCAAAAAGTAGCCAAACTTACATACTTGATGTAATGGTTGTAAAGTAAGCTAATTATTTTTCTATGGGTTTACCGGCATCAAGAAGCGCTTTATCATTATTGCGGTCGAGCTAACTGACCGGAAACAAAAGCGCGTCAAGAGGCAACCCATGTGAAATAAAATTGTTTTTAGTTGTTTCGTCTGTTTCATGCCATTTCGTTTTGCAATAAAAATGTTCAAATATTGCATTAGAGAGAGGGGGAAAGGGTTAGGCCTAGTTTGGCAACAAAGTTTTTCTAAAACTGAAGTATTTCAATACCAAAGTATTCCAACGCCAGGCAAAGCAATACTTCAGTTTTCTCTCCTTTCTCAGTTTCGAAAAAAGAGGGCCAAACCTCTTTCTCCAATACTTCAAAAAAACTACAGTTTTGGACAATACTTCAGTTTTAAAACCACATTATTTATTGGATCCAAACACTTTAAAGTATTCAATACTTTAGTATTTTTAGAAACCAAAGTATTATCTATATACTTTAAAAATACTTTGATGCCAAACAGAGCCTTAAACTTGTAAATATTAAAATTTAGGTATGTATCATAACTCGTCTAAGTCTGTTATTATGCATGCTTGTGTTTGCACAGGAATAATATTTCAGGTAAAAGTTGAAGCTACATCGTTGACAATATATAACAAGTAATGGTAGGTCAATTCATGTTCCTACCACATCAAGCATGATTATACACCAACGACAAAAGTTTAACAAGTTGCGGTACGAATGTCCACATTGGTACATACGCTCATATCAGTCTTAGGAGACAAACCAGAAAAGGAACATAAGTTTTAACGAGTTGTGGTACAAGCGCTGACGCTCGTACCAAAAAGGAGTTGCAACATCAAGAAGTAATAAAAGTTTTAATGATGGGTGGCGCTCGTACCCGTGCTTGTAGCAGAGGATTCGGCCGACAAAAACTACCCGGAAATAAAAGACGACGAGCGGTACAGGTGGGCATGCTCACACCCGCACTCGTGCTATGCAAAATTTTGTCCATAATAGGCCCAAGAAATAGACCCATTTTAAATGTTGTTTGCTTGCTCAATAGTGTTCAAGGTTTAATCTTGGGGAGGTTGATGAGTCGAATTTTTACTCTTTTTCCATATTTCAAATTAGATAATTCAAATAATATCTCCGACTATTCATCTAAATTTGCGGCTAATCACTAATAATTGCAAAATATCCTTTTTTTTATGTTGCCTTGCAGAAACAGAGACGCATTTATGGTGAATATGGAGAAATATGGGAAATATATTTGGATGGAGAAGGAAACAAGCAAAATGAGGCGATCGCAAATGTTTTGACGAGCTGCGGTACGAGCTCTAGTGCCGTACCAATGTTCGTACCATGCACCGCCGCCTATATGTCATCATCCGCAACTAGTTCCGTTCAAGGCTCGAAGTGAGAATCAAAGTCATTCATTCTTGAAACCCTATTTTATCATCGTGCACTATTCTTGAAAAGAGATGGGCCAACCGCTGAAAAGGAGGATCGTAACCAATGACACACCACACCAATCGCATCATAGCAATACAGTAGGTCACATTGCCACCATTTCCATTATATCAAGTTATTCTACTTGTAATCTTGATCCCATGCATCTCGGACGTTGACATCATAAGAGCATCTCCAACCACGGTTGGCAAACCCTTCCTAAACGTCCGGGCGGATAGCCCGGACAGTATTTGGGCTGAAAACGGGGACCCAACCGTGGCCCCTAAACCATCCCCAAACGTCCGGGCTGTCCGGCAAACCCCAAACCCAGCCCATATGTGGGACTAGTTTGGGGCGTCCCGGACGCATCCGGACATGTCCGCCACGTCGGACCTGGCAACGCGGGTCCACGAAATTTGATCCCAAAAAAGGACGCCAACCACTTTCATTTATCCCCTCCACCTCCACTCCTGCCAGCCACTTTCATTCCTCCCGCTGCGTCCACCCCGCAAATCCCCATCTGTAGCCTGCGACGCCGTGAGAAGAGAGAATGGAAGCGGAAGGAGTGCTCAATTTGACGGAGAAGGGCGCATTGTCCGAGTCCGTGGAGCAGAGGCAGGGCTCGGAGCTGAAGCCGGAGACCGTCGCGCGAAGGATGCGGTGCCGCAAGCAGCGGGAACGCGAGCAGGCGGATAAGGAGAAGAGGGAGAAGGCGAGCAGCCGGAGACCATTTGGGTAATTGATTCTACTTGTTTGCTTGCTAGTGTAGTTTGGCCGCCACTTTGTACTATCAAACGGAGGCAAACCCTTCACCATGGCACATTGTTGGCTTGAATTGACCGAGAAGCCGAAGTGGATCTCCCAATATGATGATCACAAGAATCCAGCTAAGAAATTGAAGAACAATGATGAATCAAGCACATCCATCCCAATTGGACATGATGAGTAAGATGGGCCATCTGAAGCTGGAACCGACGGCCTCCGAAAGAGAATGATGGGGAGGAGGTGGGAGAAGGATAGGGTGGCTCGTGACGGCGCCGCAACGAAGATGTCCGCTACCTGGACGAACATCTTCTCAAACAAAGATGAAACCATGAAGAAGTTGGAGAAAGAAAAAGGGGACAAGAAGGCCGAGAGGTATGAAGGCTTCTTGGCTTTGCAAAGGAAAAGGATGGAGTTTGATCGCCTCCGGCTCAAGGAGAGGATGGACTTGGAGAGGACGAGGTCGGAATTGGTGAAGGAGGAGGCTTGGATGAAGGTCCGAATGGAGCAAAAGAAGTTCCAAACACCCTAGTGGTGGAGCAAGAGAAAGTCCTTCTCGCAAGAATCACAGAGAAACAAAGGATCATATTCCAAGATGCTAGCCTCTTGGATGAGCCTAGTGCAAAGTGAATCCTCATGATGAAGAAGAGGATCTCCGACCGTGACCTCGGCCTAGATGGATCAGGTGGAACCGTCCCTTGAAGAAGAAGAGATCACTTCTCATTACTGTATCGGACAACTTGTTGAACGTCTTTAATTTCGTGTTGAATTCGAACCATTTTGTTTTGTAATTTGGATCCGGTATGTATCGGATCGACGTTGCATGTCATTGCATGAGTTTGGGGTGGGGATTTGGGGGACACGGTTGTAGGAGCCCAACTTTTGGGATGGTCCGGTCACTGTCTGCGGACATGTCCGGACGTGTCCGCGGACAATTTGGGGAGCGATTTTGGGGGCTCCGATTGGAGATGGACGTGTCTGCGGACAGTTTGGGGAGCGATTTTGGGGCTCTGACTGGAGATGCTCTAAGAACTCATACTTTTTTTTATTTGAAATTTCCTGCGTACATTCAAAGAGAGTACGACGTACAACGTACACCATACAGAAGCCAAGTAAAGACATACGTACGCAGAGGATACAGAGCAAAGCAACCGTCGGCAGCACCACCGTCGTCGGGGAAGAAGACCGGCGCCCACCTTCCAGCCACAGCCCGAGGGCACCTCATCTGAAGAGCGCCGCAGAAGCCGTCCGCCGCGCAGCGACGGAGTCTAGGCCGTTGAACGAGCACGGCCCAGACCCTCCCTTGCCAGCACCACCACCTTCCCGCATCCGTCTTCGACACCGACAGCCACGGCCGCAGCCAACCTCGCCCCGACCTGCAACCCCACCGCCGAGCCCTCCGCCTACACGGACCCGATGGAAACCAGCAGATCTCGAGCACCCCGTCGGGCCTCAAGCATCTGCACATTCTTGTTCGCAATAAAATCCATAATGTCTTCCATCTGCCATCTAAGTAGGCCCACAGGTTGAGGGCCAAGGCGTAGCCTCGCAGCACCATGTATGTGTAATATGATATTACGGTATGCTTTTCTTTAATTTATATATTTGTTCAAAGATTTGTTTTCAGGACCAGAATTGATCAAGGGCCAGGCTGCACACATACGAGTGACGAGAAGACTAAGTAGAACGTCGGTGACAATAAATCGAGTAACTTAATTGAGGAACTCCTGGAGGTAACACGCCGATGTCACCAAACACTAATGGGTTTGTCCGATTTTCACAAGCAACCCTTAAATACTGAGGTAACGACCGAGGTTGGACAATAGATCCGCGGTAGCAGCAGTTATAGGACCACGGTTAACTCAGGTCCCGTCGCTCGCATTTATTTTTCCTAGTCATATATCTATCATTGTACCGATGCTTTCATGTGTTAATCTCAAGCACATATACATAACTGCAGGTTAGTCCTTTGCACTAGCGTATTTTTTAAATATTGTAAAACCTGACATTAAAACTATGATCGGTTCGATAACAAAGACTATGTTTCGATAATAGCACATGCATACTCCACCTTACATAAATATTTTCAGTTCCCGGTTTGATAAACTTACGTCTCTAGTGAAGAAGAGCTATACCACAATCTTAATCCGGATCGAAGGTAGTCCATGCACAATAGCCCGTTACATGGTGTTGATTTGAAATGACTTCATGCTTTAATAAATTCATTAAAAAATCACACACTGTCGTGTCGTGATGCGCGAACACCGGGAGTACTCGATACCCCTTTTTACTTGGTTTGGCACGGGGCGCTAAAGAGGCAAAGATCAGAGTTCACGAGAAGGTTGAGATCGCCCTAATCGATCAAGCTTCGACGTGCAACTCGGGGACACAATGAGCTACCCAGGTTCAGGCCACCCGGAGACTAAAAACCCTACTCCTACATGTCTAGATTGATGAGTTCATCATGGTGTGGCTACAAGGTGGTCCTGGGTTTGGCCCGGAGAGAATCGGTTGGATGAGGAAGAATAGCAAATCCTGACTCGGAGGAGATCACCTCTCTCTTCCTCTACCTTAGCAATGGTTATTTCTAGTTGGGATATGTTCTGCCTTGGATCCAACCTCGAGGGCTGCCACATGCGGTCACGCGAGAGGCATGATATGGTTTTGGTGGGAAAGTGCACAGAGGGAAAGGGCTGCGGCAACACGTGGCTTCCTCTCAACCTTTCGTCCTCCATGGGTTGGTAGGATCACAAAAGCGCGCCTTCTTTTGGGAAGGACACAACTAGAAGCGTGCAGGTGAGCCTGACACCCCCACCACGGCTGTCCCTTGGTGACATCACCTTCGGCATGATCTTGCTCCCTTCTCTTCTTGGCGCCCAAACCTTCTCTTGATCTCACCCCTTTGCTTAGACTGGCATGTTGATCTTCTGGAGGTACGAAGGAGGCATGCATTCCATGCATGGGCCTGGAATGAGTCAACCCAACCTCGGGGTTCGTCTCTTCTCGGGTCTTGGGCTTGGCTCTCGGGTAGCATCCCAGAGGGCTTCCCGGGTTGAAGTCCTTAGTCGTCTAGGCGTTGGTGTAAATCTTGTCAGGTCACCTTGGGAAAAGGTGGCTGGCCCACTTGACAGGTTGTCATAGCTTGGTCCTGTCCATCTTTGAGGTGGGCCCACTGGTGAAGGACCCACTTTAGCAGGAATAGGGTAACCCATGTTTCACTGTTGCGACACACATATGTTGCTCAAGTATTTTTGTAAAATAATTCGAAATTGTTAGGAAAAGCGCGCGCTCCCGGACGCATGCGCTGTGTTGCCTCCACGCACAGCACATGGAGGTCCCTGGCGCATGCGAGATCTCCCGTGCAGGCCGCTCCCTGCGCACCACGTGGCGGCCAGCCGTAGGTCGCTCGCTCGCCGCTTCTCTTTTAGCTGGTTCGGTACCTGCAGTTCTGTACATGGTTAGCTGTTTCCTTTTTTCTTTTCTCTTTTAATTCGCTCTTTCGAACGGAGTTTCCAAATCACGATCCGTTTTCGGGGATGGGTGTTCGTGTTGAGATGTTCAAAACTAAATCCCATATTAATATGTTTCGACAAACTTTTTTGTGCACTGCCCGGAGCGTGCAGATTGCACTGCCTTTCTTTTTTCTTCTGGAGCACAGTGCAATGTCTTCTCTTTTTAGAGTGCATTGCGTCGGATGAGGGACGCAGATGAGGCAGTGCACTGCCTTCTCTCGGCCTTCTCTTTTTGCGATGCACTGCGTCGGATGGGGCAGTGCACTGCCTTCTCTTTTTTGTGGTGCACTGCATCGGATGAGGCCGTGCACTGTCTTCTATTTTTTGCGGTGCACTGCGTCGGATGGGTAGTGCACTGCCTTCTCTTTTGCGATGCACTGCGTCGGATGGGCTGTACATTGCCTTATTTTTTGTGGTGTACTGCGTCGGATTGGGCAGTGCAATGCCTTCTCGGATGGGGCAGTGCACTGCCTTCTCTTTTGCGGCGCACTACGTCGGATTGGGCAGTGCACTGCCTTTTTTTTTGCGGTGCACTGCGTCGGATGGGGCAGTGCACTGCCTTCTTTTTTGCGGTGTACTGTGTCGGTGGGGGCAGTGCACAAAATGGTTCGTGAAAATATTTTATACTTTTTTGATGCAATTTGGTAGTTTTTGTAGTACGAAGGTTGAAAAGAAAAGAAAAAAAACTAACTACGTACTAACCTAAACAGGCGGAGCAGGCAGCTGGATCGATTGAGCTAGCTCGCTCGCTAGCTACTAGCTGCCTCGCTCTGCAGCAGCAGGATAGGCGGCAGACCCGCGCCCGTCGCGTACGAGCATGGCGCGTTCCGCGCGCGCATGCTGCCTGTAGGCCACGTGGAAGGCAGGGAGGGGCTCTCGCGCTTGGCTGGTTCGCGCGTCAGTTTCCTCGCGTGCGCGCGCTCACGCTAGTTGTCCTCAAAATAATTTGATAATTTAGTAAGTTTCATGAAATAAGAAGGAAAAGCCATGGTTATGTTTCAATACGTATTTCTTCATTTTCACCGAGGCTCAAGAGCACACATATTAGTTGATGAATATTTACATGCGTAAGTTACGAAGCAATATCTATGTACGTGTAGCATCCCAAATTTTCTAAAAAATTTGAATGCTGAAGTATTAAATAAGTTGTTCGAATTGCATTTATCTAGTTGAATTTTCCAAAAATCTGGAACTTCAGGACTTTTTTAAAATTTCTCAGCCATGCTCACAAAATTATAAAGAGTGGATTAATATGACTATCTGAGTTATAAACTTGGTTGGGAATTTTTTCTACAAATCCAACTTGTATTTGTTCGATTTGAGTTGAATTCTATTTAAAATATTTGTTGAACCATATATTTTTTAAGAGAGTAAATAATAATACTTCCCCAAATATGGAGTATTAATAGTTTATTATGTCTCATTTAACTATTGAAGTATATGTTTGAATTTTTAAAATTTTAAAATATTTTTCCAACACTTGTTTCTATTTCCAAAACTGAGAAAATAAAATACCATTTTCAAATATAAGAAACATGTGTGGAAAATATTTTATTTGGTCTTACTTGAATCTTAAAAGGTTCACGAATCATTATTTAGATCTTGACTAACTTGTAGGATTTAGTAAAGAGATATATGCATGGTTGGTCAGTGAACTTGGCAGAGATGAGTACTTTGGTCACTGAAGTTGCAAAATGTTGCCCGCTGGTCACTCAACTTGGCAGAGATGAGTAAACTGGTCACAAACCAGCTTTATTGGCTAACCGACGTTGACTTGGCAGGTTGACTATGGTTTGACCATATGAGGCGGATGGAAGTTGAGCATAAACAACCCCGAAGAGTTTAGCTGTGTAAATGAAAGAGTTCAGCTGTTCAAGAAGAGGAACAACAACAAAAGATTTGATGCAAATTCTTCATCAAATCAGATGGTCAAACCATAGTCAACCTGCCAGGTCAGCGTCGGTTAGCCAACAAAGCTGGTTTGTGACCTGTTTACTCATCTCTGCCAAGTTGAGTGACCAGCGGGCACATTTTGCAACTTCAGTGACCAAAGTACTCATCTCCGCCAAGTTCAGTGACCAACCATGCATATATCTCTTTAGTAAACCCTATAAATCAATTTGACAGATTTACTAATGGCCTATATGTAATTTTTATAAATCAACTGATTTAAAAAAAAACCTAGGGGGAAACTATTTCTCCTAATGCCATTTTAAGTATTTTTTTACTAAAAGTTTCTTTAAATTTTTGGATTTTTGGCAATTATATAAGCAATGATTTGCTCTAACTTTTAATTAGAAAAGGATTTTTAAAAAGTTTGAAAATCCTTTTAGGCTGATTTTAGGCCCGGAGAAATTTCCCTTCCATCCTTCTCTTTCTCTTTTATCCTTTTGTTTCTCTTCAACAAAGTCCACCCGAGCTAGCCCACTCCATTTCATTCTCTTTTTCTTCTCTTCTCCTTCTATTTACCTGACGTGGGCCTACCTATCAGGTGCCCCACCATGAGGATACCTGGTGCACGCAAGGACTAGGGCCCAACTGGCGACCTAGTAGGAGACAACGCTCAAGGCCCAAGAAGGGGGCCCAAAGAAGACAGAGTGCGCCACAAGGAAGGCGAAGCTTATGTCGGTAGAAACTTACCTTACCTGTAAACCTAATCGGTTGCGAACTCCCGAGACCCAGCCTCCAATATAAAGGTTGGGAGGGCCGCTGATCTAGGGTACGCTCGATTCCATCACCAAAACCCTAGCGAGATCAATATCTCACCGGGATCGCCATTGTAACACCACCAACATCAATAACAGACAAGCTAGAAGTAGGGTATTATCCTCCGGGAGACTGAACCAAGGTAAATCGCCTCGCTTGTCAGCCGTCGTTTCCACCAGCACTACAATTTTTCTCCCTCTCAATCAACCTGGGGTACCCGACCCTGGGACTTGCCGTGGCCACCCCACGTCAACTGGCGCCGTCTGTGGACTAGGCCGTTTGCTTTTTCGACTTGCGGCGGGTGCCTGGGTGGAAGAGCTACCCTCTGTCTTATGGAGTCTGCGAACCACACCAAACAGATCAACACAATACACTCCATTCTTCATGGTCTACGGTGACGAAGCAGTCATGCCCCATGATTTGCGGTTCGACGCACCTTGTCGTTGTATCGGTATCGTTGATAGGAGACGGGGGGGTCCTCTAGCCGAGGGTGAATCGTGGGGTAGAAGGTGGACGTCATCGAGGTTGGGATCGAACAAGGCAGTTTACCCAGCTTCGGATCTCGCAGCGGTGGCGAGACCCTACGTGCTGCTATAACTCACTATAATAGCAATAGCCTTGATCGGGTTACAATGAGTGTGAGAGTATGATGAGCGTATCAAAGTATGCCCTAAAGGCGTCCCGAGGTCCAGCTTATATAGGCGGCCGGACCTAGGGTTACAAGGGACAAACGTGTCTGGCAAGACTACACAGTCCTAAGCCTATCCGGCAAGTCACCGCCTTCCGTCTTGATCTTGGTGGCGTCATGGGCTTCAGTCTTGGGCCTCTGTCTTGCCATCCTTCGTCCGCCTTGTATGCCGGCTATCTGGGCCGCCCGGCAGGCCAATGCCTTCACCACCACTGTGGGCCACCCTGGACTAGCCGGATTGATCCATGTCAGAGATACCCCCAGTAGGTATATCCCCAACATTAGCCCCCGGAAGGGTTGAAGTTCTCCAGGCGCCGTCTTCTTTCGTCTGTGATGTCCGCCTTGTTTTTGACTTGATAGGCGACTGAAGAGCTTGAAGCATTCCGAAGTTGAAGTAGGCGGCGGTCCGTCTAAAATAGCCGGACCTGATGCCGCCAACATGGGAGAGACGGCCTGACAGTTTGTCAGGAATCTTCCAGGCAAGGTCTCGTCACATTGACCAATCCTGTCAAATGTTGACGGATGATGTCACGTGGTCCACGATAGTTTGAACATGCGCGTGTGTCATGATTGTTTACCCACTACTCACGGGAATCGAGGTGACGACAGCCAGCGCCATCACCACGACGTGCGAGACATGGGCACGTGGCGGAGATCGTGTCTCCGTCCGCTCCGCGCACGAATCGCAACGCAGGGTGATAAATACCCCATTGCACTACGGGATGAATTTACTTCCCCCTATTCGCATTCACCGCAGCACTTCTCCTCCTCGAGCACTTCTCCACTCTCACCCCAACTCCGGCGTGCACACTGAGAGCGGTGCAGCGCCCAGCAGATGGCAAGCATGGACGAGCAGATGTCAGTAGCGGCGGCGGTGACTCCAGCGGCGGCTTCGGCGGCCGTGGCCGGATCTGGATCTGCGTCGGTGGCGGCAGTGGTGATTCCAACGGGCACCGCGCCGGCGGCCTCTCCTTCCCCTGCCACGGACACGGGCGGGGTGTCTTCATCTTCTCCAGCATCGGTGGCACCAACAGCGGCCGTGCCCACCTTCTTCCCTCTCCCGTCCATGTCGACGGAGGAGACCACGCTGACGGCGGACCAGGAGGTTCCCGCCGATGAGGCCACGACTGAGGAGGAAGAGGTGGCAGAGCTCGGCTCCCGATACTGGTTGTCGTCGTGCATGACGACAGACTACTTGCAAGAGCTAGAGGAAGGCGGCTTCCTACCGCCCAAGACGGACTGTTCTTCGCGGGTACCAGGCGATGAAGCTGTCCCCGACCCCCAAGATGGCGAACGAGTCATCTTGGCGTCCCACTGTCTTCGCGTTATGACCCTGCCTCTTTCCGCTTTCTTCCTTGTAGTGCTTAGCTTTGATGGCTACGTGTTGGTGAACCCCAAGAGGAAGGTTATGATGTAGACAGCAGAAGTTTTCCCTTGAGAAATCTACCCAAGGTTATCAATCCAGTAGGACTTGACGATCTATCGGAAGGTTGTTGATGTTGACTCCCCCTGGCGCTAGGGAGCTTGCACCAACGTGGAATCTGCACAGACACAAACCAGAACTTTGCCCAACACGAAACAGAGAGGTTGTCAATCTCTCCGGTCTTGCAGAAACAAAGAGTTAAACGTATGGTGTGGAAAACAGCAGGAAACACAGCAAGTAACAGGAAACAGATGATTGCAGCAGGTTGTGTAAACAGTATGAGGAAATTGGACCAGGGTCCACAGTTCACTAGTGGTGTCTCTCTCAGAACAGATAACTAGCATGTTGGGTAAACAAATTACAGCTGGGCAATTGACAAATAGAGAGGGCATAACAATGCAATACATGCCAAGATGTCTACTATGAAATCTAGTTGGGCATTACAACAAAGTACATAGACCGTTATTCCAACCGCATCTATGCCTAAATAATCCACCTTCAAGGCAGCATCCGCATCCTATTCAGTATTAAGTTGCTAACAACAGATTATTGCATGAAGTAAAGTGTGTAATGTAATCAATACAAGTGCCCTTGGACACTGCACCAATGTTTTATCCCTAGTAGCAACAGCACATCTACCATCTTAGACCTTTCTGTCACTGATCCAGATATCTAGAGACTGAACCCACTATCGAGCATAAATACCCCCTCTTGGAGTCACAAGCATCTACTTGGCCAAAGCATCTACTAGCAACGGAGAGCATGCAAGATCAAGAGCACATAGATAAACAACTTGAATAAACATGGTATCAATATTCATCGGATCCCAGCAAACACAACATCTAGCATTACAATAAGATGATCTTGATCATGTTAGGCAGCTCACAAGATCTAAACATGGAGGCACAAGGTAGAGAGACAACCATCTAGCTACTGCTATGGACCCGTAGTCCAGGGGTGGACTACTCACGCATCACTCCGGAGGCAGGCATGGTGATGTAGAGCCCTCCGGTGATGATCTCCCCTCCGGCAGGGTGCCGGGAAGAGCTTCAGAACTCCTCCGATCTGAGATTGACGATGACGGCCGCGACGGAACTTTTCGTGGAATATGATCGACCGTAATAGGGTTTTCGCGTCGCGGAGAATATATAGGCGAAGAGGCGGCGTCGGTGGCCGAGGGGGGCCACCACGCCATAGGGGGGCGCGGGCCCACCCTGGGCCGCGCCCTAGTGTGGCGTGGCCCCCTGGTGGGTCTGCTCCGACTCCCCTTTGGACTCCGTGATCTCCTCGTGATATTATTGACGATGTCTTTTGTTTCGTCCAATTCCGAGAATATTTCCTTAATAGATTTTCTGAAACCAAAAACAGCAGAAAACAGGGAACTGGCACTGTGGCATCTTGTTAATAGGTTAGTCCCAGAAAATGCATAAAAATGATATAAAGTGTAACCAAAACATGTAGCAATTGATATAATACAGCATGGAACATCAAAAATTATAGATACGTTTGAGACGTATCAAGCATCCCCAAGCTTAGTTCCTGCTCGTCCTCGAGTAGGTAAACGATAAAAACAGATAATTTTTGAAGTGACATGCTACCAACACAATCTTTGATCAAATAACAATGTAATGCACATGATCTGAATGAAGTGATCCAAGCCAATGGTCTATAGTTTGCAAGCAAGTAAATAAAGAGTAAACATAAGTGATCACACAAGTGCAAACTTTCATGAATAATACTATAAAACATTTAGAGATATAATAGTCTAACATAATAGTTAGTTCACAGCAGCAATAATTCTCAACATGAAAGTGTTTGTATCAACACAAAGGAAGATAATAGCTTCAGCATTTGCTTCAACTTTCAACATGTATATCATATAGATAATGTCAATGCAAAGAATATGATCAACCAAACACAAAGTTATGTAAAAACTGTTATACTGGAGTTGACAATGATGTTTGCTTAAGTAGACAGAAAGAAGTGGGAAAACTGACTCAACATAAAAGTAAAAGAATGGCCCTTCGCAGAGGGAAGCAGGGATTAACATCATGTGCTAGAGCTGTAGTTCCCGAAGGCATATAGAGAGCATAAAATATTGTTTTGTAAGGTAATGGTGTATACAGGTGTCAACAAATCAAATAGCAGGTACTTGTCATCTTCCATGGCTAACTAACTTTTAGAGCGGTTCCGAGAGTTTTTAGGACTGCACTTGTAACAAGCACTTATTGGTGACACTCCTCCCAACCATTTACTTTCCACAAACCATGGCTAACCGAATCCTCGGGTGCCCACCAACATTCACCATGGAGGAGTGTCTATTTATTTATAGGGTGGACTAACCAGCTCTTTAATGCAAAATAAAAGGTGGAGAAGCAGATGAAGCTGCCAATCCTTGTAAATTAATTAGCATGGAAGATGACAAATCTCACTACTACGTCCTTATGAGCTTTTCAAGTAGTGACACAAAAAGGAAATGTAACAGTTTTGAGTAGTTAGTAGATAGCACATGAAGAAATTTACTTGGAATGGTGAAAACACCACATAATAGGTAGGTATGGTGGACACAGGTGGCATGGATTTGGCTCAAGGTTTTGGATGTACAAGAAGCATTCCCTCTTAGTACAGAGTTTAGGCTAGCAAGGTTATTATAAGCAAACATCATTATCAACTGGAATAGCAAGAGTGTACATAAAACACAAGGTTTGACGAACCATAGACTCCCACTGTCTTCCTTGTTAACACATAGCCTTCATCCAAAAATTATCTAGACTACTATGGACTTCCAATTATGCAACAGATTATTATAGCAGAAAATCCTTATAGTAGTTCTTCATTAATAGCCATTACTTACATGATGCACAAGCTTAAACATTAATTACTTGACAGCTCAAAACAATTGGCAAGCATCAAATTACTCAAGACAACGATCTAAAAAGATTCATGTAAGCATTTTATACCACTACCACATGCATAGCATTTTTCTGGTCCAACCAAACACCAATCAACTTATTTGACAACTCTCCAAACAGATATAAGTGAAGCAAGAGAGTACTTTCTTCAAAAGAAACTGAAAGCTCTAACAAGAGATACATGAAAAACTGAGAGCTAAAGCAATAACAGCAACTAGACAGGAATACTCAACAAGTATAAGTGAAGCACAAGAGTATTCTAATGAAAAAGTGGAGCGTGTCTCTCTCCCAAACATGAATACTAGGATCCAACAAGTATAGCACAGCAAACAAAACAAAACAAACTGAAAACAAAAACACACTGACGCTCCAAGGAAGAGTACACTAGCATGAAGCAATAAAAATATAGCACCATTAGAGATGACCTGATAATTTGTAGATGAAGAAGGGGATGCCTTGGGCATCCCCAAGCTTAGATGCTTGAGTCTTCTTGAAATATGCTGGGGAGGTAAGCCTCCCCAAGCTTAAGCTCTTCACTCTTCTTGATCATGTAATATCATTCTCCTCTATCAACACTTGAAAACTTCCTTCACACCAAAACTTAACAGCTTTTCTCATTAGCAGGTTAGTGCACTAAAAGATAATACTTCAAAGTTCTAGCAAAGACAAAACTCACAAGCCAACTATTTTAAACATTAGCCACTGTTACTAGGCTCAAGTGGGCACTTTTACACGAAAAGAAACCACTTAAAAACTTGTAAAAGAGAGAATGCAAAATAAAAGACAGAATCTGTCAAACCAGAACAGTCTGTAATGACGAATTTTTTCGAGGCACTTACGATGCTCAGATGAAGAACTTTTGAAATAATGAAAGTTGCGTAACATCATCAGGAACATGCACAAAAAGTTTCAGCATTTTTCGATTTTTTCTGATTTTCTACTGAATTAAACGGTGACGAACAGCAATCTGTCCCAATGCAGTCCCGAAAATAAAACCAACTTTGCATTAGTAACTCTCCTTGGCACAACAAAACAGCAAATAAAAGATACAAAGGAGTTGCTACAGAGGTAAACAAGCATCCTTGACTAATACTGAAAATAAAAGATAATGGGTTGCCTCCCAAAAGCGCTTTCTTTTAATGCCTTTTAGCTAGGCTAGAAGATTTTAATGATGCTCTCATAAGAATAAGAGTTGAAAAACAAAAGAGAGCATCAAGAGGCAAATATCAAACACATTTAAGTCTAACCCACTTCCTATGCAAAGGAATCTTGTAACAAAATAAATTATTGAAGCATAAAGCAACTAGCATAGAAAGATGAAACAAATATAGCTTCAAAACTTTCAACATAAAGAGAGGTGTTTTAGTGACTTGAAAACTTTTACAACCATATTTTCCTCTCTCATAATAACTTTCAGTAGCATCATGAACAAACTCAACAATATAACTATCACATAAAGCATGCTTTTCATGATCTACAAACACATAATTTTTATTAAGCTCTAAAACAGTGGGGTTATCAAACCCACTTTTGACAATAATAGTATAATAAATATCATTAGCCAATATAGGACCATCATCAAGAGCATTATCATATATAACATTAGGGAGCACATTTTTACTTTCTGCAATTTCCTTTTCTTGAGTCAAGGAGCTTGTTACTTCAAATTTATCAAAAGGAGATATTTCAATAGAATCATGACATTCAACAATATAGCATTTTTCCTCCTTATGTGGGCATGGAGGGTAATCATATAATGTAAGAGTTAAAGAGTTACTATCATTAGAAGGTAGATCCTCCTTTTGTCTTCACTCTCCTCCTCTTTTTCATCCAATGAGATCACAGTTTCAGCAATTTCTTCTCCCACAGGTTCTGAAAGGTAGCAAGTTGTTCTGGAGAATAAGTTTTCTCAAGAAATTCAGTGATATAAGGATTATCATTGTAATATTCAAGGCATAACCAAGTATAGCAAATTCTCAGTTCTAAAGGAGCATCATCATTTGAATATAACCAGCAATTTCATAGGCACCCTTAAAAACAAAAATTCTTCAATTCGTCAAGATTACCAAAGTCATAATTTCCTTTAGCATAAGCAGCCAAGTTTCATTATCATTATAATCACATTGGAAAGGGAGGTGTTTATGCCTTCTACAACATAAAGATTCATTAAAGCAGTAGGATTCATCATAAGTAGAGCACAAGTTTTAGCAAAATAATTCAATCTACTTATTTGTTCCCATAAATATTTCCCTTTTTGAGACAAGCGGTATTCCTTATAGTAATTATTTGTTCCTCCGTGAACCCACCGTGCCAATAATATTTAGTATCAAAGAGAGAAGCCATTGATAGCAAGTAAACAACTAGACATAATAACAAACCGAAATAAACTAGATGCAAGAAACTAATTTTTTTTTGTTTTTGATTTTTAACAGCAAGCAAAACAAAACTAAAACAAGACAAAAACAAAGTAAAGAGATTGGAACTGAGAGACTCCCCTTTCCAATAGCCTCCAAGTCCCCGGCAACGGCGCCAGAAAACAGCTGGTGCCTGGTTGACGGGAGAGCATTTGAGGACGATGATGATGGTGATGATGAGTACTTCCCCGGCAACGGCGCCAGAAAACAGCTTGATGGCTATGTAACAGCCCGAAGTTTGAGAACCTAAAAACCCGTGTAAAATTTTTGCTTTCATGTTCATTGCATCATGGCATCATGCATCATGTTGTTGTCACTAGGGAATTGTTGTTGTTGCTAGGGAATTGTGGGTGTTGCTAGGGAATTGTTGTGGTTTGGCACCACTTCAAACAAAAGTCCATTTTTTGCTTCAACAAATTTCAAAACCGTGGAAGCACTAAAACTTGCAAAACACAAATACTTGACATCTCCTATTTGTCAAGGAAGTTCCAAGAGCACCAAAACAATATTTTGCACTTGCTCCAAATTTTTAAAGGAGCGACACTTTTGAATTTAGCAAAATGCCTTTTCCACCCTCTCTAAACAAATGTTGTCCAAAACATTTTATTTTGGGGTGCCAATTTTTGTGGAGCTTCCTCATGGTATAAAAAGGCCACCCAAATTATTTCGTAATTTTTGAAAATGTCTTGGTGCCTCAATTAAATCAGAGAAACGCTACTGGTTTTAAAAGAAACAGAAAAGGGCTTCTTTGTAATTTGAGGAGCTCCTATCTGTGATGGTAAAAAGTTCGCGAGGGGGTTTTCGCAAAAACACTTTCTTCTTCGTGCTGTAGCGACCGCAGCTGCAGCTGCCGCCGGACCAACTCGCCACCGAGCTCGCCGTGGGGCCTCCCGCGCCCTCCTGCCGCACGTGAGGAGAAGAGGAGCACCCCGAGGCCCACTGCCCCTGCCCTACCCACTTGTTCCCCTGCTCCTCGCTCCCCCTTTCTCCCCCGACCTAGCGCCATGGACGCCGAACTCCGCCGCCGTCTCGCCGCCGATTGAAGAGCTCCCGGGTAAATCGAAGCGGGCCACTAGCTCCGCCGTGCCGTGGTGCTCCTCCACGCTGAAGGAATCGACCGGAAGCGCCACCATTCCACCGCGCCGTCCACGACTTCACCGCCGCCGTTCACGGGCCGCCGGGAGCGATTTCCTGCCGCCGCCGCTTCCTCAACCTCGCCGTCGTCTCTCAGTTGCTCCAGGGTGAGCTACTGATCCTCCCCATGCCCTCCGTTCCTCCCCTAACCCCCTGTGTCGCCGGCGCCCGTAGGTCGCCGTGCTCGCCGCCGTGCGTTTCCGCCGCTCGGAAAATCCGAGTTCTTACCGAATCAGAATATCCGAGTTTAACCAGTACAGAAATGGTTTAGGTCCTTAGCCAATTCTTCAAGCATCTGGGATGATCGGATAATCCGATTCTTGCTTAGCTCGGAATTTCTGATTTTCATCAGTACCGCTTCTGCTCAGTCCTTAGCGATTTTTGGAGACCTCTACTTCGATCGGATTTTCCGATTCAAATAAATTCGGATAATCCGATTATGCACAGTACCAAAATATTCCTGTTCAAAATTATTTCCTTCTTCTATTCTGGTTTTAAATAGTTGTTTTGTGTTGGATTAAACCTATAACTAGGACATACTTAGAAGAGGAAACAAAATAATGAAAAGAACATATTTAATTTGGTAAGTTATAAAATTAATAACTTTTGTTTGGATAATCAGAAAAGTGTGTTTGCTATACCAAAATGCCCGGAAGGTTGTGAACTATCTAAAATCAGCATCGTCATGCATATTTGATTACAAATAAAATACTGCACTTCTAGTAATATTAGAATCATTAAGTTAGATATGGGGTGTCTTCCTATCCCGTCGAAGTATTTACTCCCGCACCCCATTTAATTTGCTAGAGAGCTATTAATAATAAGTGGGTGCATTAAAATGTCATATCATCATTTATGTATGCGTTGCACAATTGCCATGTGTTGATTGTTTATTCTGCTTTTCCGGTGTTGTTTGCTCTCCGGTAGATCACGAGTTCGGAGTTGAGCCTCATTACTCCGACGAGCAGTCTGACTACTCCGCTCAACAAGGCAAGCGTAATCCCCCCTCTGAGCATGTCATATCCTATTTTCCGCAAATATTTTCTCCACTATAATATTGCATGCGGTTCCAAATGTCAATTTGCTTGGATTAGAGTATCCTATAGTTGCATTAAGATTCCGATGCCAATTACCTGTTTCCCCTCCTATTATCCATAGGATTGTACTGTTGGTCTGAAATAATTAACTATGCAGTGTTGATGCTTAGCCATGCTTAGTTAAAATGCTTAGCAGTCCGGTGGATGTTTCATGGTTGGAAACAGGTGATGAGATGTACAGATGATGGTGGAGAATTTGTGGTGACAGGTAATAAGATGCTTAAAGGTGGGGATGAGAGGCCACTTTGGTATGGTGGTGTTTTGTCTCAGTCTCGCCGCCTAGGTGCGAGTTCTTTACCTCTTGAACCAAGAATGAGCGCGCTTCCATTCGGTGGGGTATATGGAGCCCTCGTCGACCGACTAACTTGAGCGGGACTAGCCAGGGTCCTCTAGTTTGAGCTTCCATTTGCGCGTGCGTGATGATGGTGGTATGAACTGGGATGAGGATGGTGGTGTCTAGGAAAATGAGTGGCCACGGGGCAGGGTGTTGATGATCCGCTGCTCCGTCCTCACTGATGATCCTGGGTTAGTCTTTAACAAGGTAAAGGTTGTAACCGTTCCTACTCAACCGGCTTTCCCCGGAAGAGAGCTACGTGTAGGCAATGAGCCGGGCGGTACCGAAGGTAAACACAGTGCACCCCTGCAGGGTTAAATCTTTTCGAAAAGTCGTGTCCACGGTTACGGACAACTTGGGAAAGGACGATAAGACCATAGAATAACTTTAACGGAATGATTAAAAACTGGGTACTAGAGGTACCACTCACGAATGCAAGGTGAGCTTCCTCGAGGGTGATTCGGGGAGGTGCCTTTGATGAACAGGTACAATGGTTGATGTTGAGTAAGGTGATGAAAGGAAGAGTTACTTCTTACCCCTTTTGAAAATACTCTGAATAGTCGATGCCTTTGAGTTATGTTCTCATAAATAAAATCCGATTTATGCAAAATAGCCATATGACTTTGAAAGCCTCATCGAGCTAAAGCTCCATATATAATCTTGCGAGTTCATCGAACTCAACGTCGTTTGTTTTGTTTCAGAGGAGGACTTCACCGACCTCGAAGGTGGGTTCTTTGTGGACATCGATGAGTAGTCTGG
The DNA here is from genome assembly GCA_947311845.1 of Poa pratensis. NCBI lineage: Eukaryota > Viridiplantae > Streptophyta > Magnoliopsida > Poales > Poaceae > Poa > Poa pratensis. The sequence goes on from CAMZMU010000077.1 coordinate 16,293,613, forward strand.
GGTTCCTAGGTGGCAGCTTGGGACATCCCGGAACAGCTGGCGCTGGATGTTTATTTGTAGGCCTCTTAGGCCATAATCTGGATCTTGTTGTTTAGAATAACTTAATTTGCTTCCGCTTGTTGTAATGTTGGGTCTGTGACCTCTGGTTGTCATTTGCTATCTTTCTCTATTATAAGAGTTGAACTATATGATTTGTGTCGTAGAGTCTGTGATGTGCCAGTTGTTCCACAAGTCTTGATCTCTCTATTATGCTTTGATAGTGTGTCTGGTGGTATCGGATAATCGGGGACACAGTATCACTGTATAGCAGTCGGGTCGGGGCACCACAAGTTGGTATCAGAGCAGTACTGCCTGTAGGAAACCCTTCTACTGGTCGATGTTGAGTCTAGTGTTTGTGAAAATATTTTAACCTAAAAATGAGTTGTGAAAACCATCTTAGGATTCTTTTTACTCCTTATCTGGTTACCCTCTAATCTCGGAGCAATCTTCTCGATTTGAGTTTAAAGGTTTTACTCCTCGTCTGTTACTTCAAAATGATTAGAAACGGGTTGGGTTCGACCTTTAGTGTTATGTGTCACATTGCTCCCGCTGCGTTGTCAATCCCAAATCAACTCAGATGTTTCTACCGAATCTAATTTTGATCCTTTTTTGGGTTTTAACCCACGGACTTGAACATAAGGTCCCGGATTGTGTCAACTAGAGTGTGTTAAGTTGTGATTTCTTAACTCTCACTAGTAGCACATGATGCTGATCTTTGACCCAAGTTCTATCTTGTTGATTCCTTGTTAGTTTTTGCACAATATTATCGTCCCTAGTCTGTGTACTTGAGTAGACGCTAATGCTATTGTTCGACCATTCGGAGAAAGATACTAACTGTGTCATTGTCAAATCTCCAGAATGGCTCGAGGAGGCCGTGGAGGCCGTGGTGGTCGCGGTAACCACAATGATGATGAGGATGATCTGCCGCCACCACCCTCGATGGCTGAGGTCTTGATGGCCATTGAGGAGAACCGTGGGCGCAATGAGCGCTTGCTTGAGCAGTTGGTGCAGCAGAATGCACGGAGGAACGAGTGCAACACTCTCACTGAGTTTCTGCGCTCGCAGCCACCCACTTTTGCTGATGCTAAGGAGCCACTGGAAGCTGATGATTGGCTTCGTGCTTTGGAGCGCAAGTTCTCCGCGCTTCATGTCCCAGTGGCGAGCAAGTCAACTTTGCCACCTATCTCTTGGTTGGTGCTGCTGGCTGTTGGTGGGAAAGCCATGTGGCTTGTTTCCAGCCAACCATGTCTTCACTGGGCTGATTTCCACACTGCCTTCCGTGCGGAGTACATTCCCCAGCCTATCATGGACTTGAAGAGGAGGGAGTTCCTGGATTTGCAACAGGGACGGATGGACCTCCGCACTTATGGTCGTGAGTTCAACCATCTCTCTCGTTACGCCCCAAGGGACGTGACCAATGATGCTGACAAGCAAGAGCTGTTCCGCAAGGGTCTTTCGCCGCAGCTCCGCTATGAGTTGTTGCCCTTCAGGTTCCAGACCTATCAGGAGCTGTTCAACCAGGCTTTCACTCTCGAGCAAGGAAGAAAGGAACTTGAGGCTTCCAAGAGGCCCGCACAGGGGACCACCAGAGTTCCTCGGGTTCTGAGAGCAAGAAGCGCAGGGTGTTTGTCCCTACAGCGCTGTGTCGCGTGCTCCATTCATGCCAAGAGCCGCAGGATACAGGCCACCCCTCCGCGCCCCACTACTTCGACACTTGGGGTAGGCGGGAGTGGGTACCGTCCTATGCTACCTGCTCCACCTGGAGTCACTTGCTACACCTGTGGCCAGGCTGGCCACTACTCCAGGGAGTGCCCCCAGAAGGCACCTCTCGCGATAACTCCTGCACGAGCCCCTGCCACTCCAGCTGGCAAGGCTGGACCTATTGTGCGTGGTCGCCTGAACCACATCTCTGCTGAAGAAGCTGAAGAGGACCCCGGCGTTCTCATGGGTGAGTTACGAATCAACAATTCAGCTACAGTTTTGTTTGACTCTGGAGCATCGCATTCATTCATATCCATAGCTTTTGCAAAAGACCACAAAATACCGTTTGAGAAAATGAGACGTCCCTTGGAGATCTCCACTCCTGGCTCCAAATGGCAAACCGATGGGGTTACTCCTGAGTTCAGATTACTATCGGTTACTACTCTTTTCCTTTCGCTTTGGTAGCTCTGAGGTCAATGGCATTGATGTCATATGGGCATGAACTGGCTAGCCAAATACCAGGCTAATCTCGACTGTGCTGCCAAGACCGTCACCGTGACCAATTCTTCTGGTGAAGTGTGAAGTATTGGTCTGCACTGTCAAGACCTCCGTCCTCCATCATACCCAACTCACCTGAGATTCTCCTTTGCTTTATGGAAGGCGAATCCCCTCCTGAAATCCAGGACATACACGTGGTGTGTGACTTCCCGGATGTGTTCCCGGAAGAATTGCCTGGCATGCCTCCTGACCGAAGTGTGGAGTTTGTCATAGATCTACTTCCCGGTACTGCTCCAATTTCCAAGAAGCCCTACCGTATGCCGGTGGAAGAGTTGGCTCTGTTGAAAGAGCAAATTGATCAGTGTTAGCAAAGGAGTTCATCCAGCCTAGCAGTTCACCTTGGGGTTGTCCGGTACTCTTTGTCAAGAAGAGGGATTCTACCGTGCCTCGTCTAGTCTCTGACTATCGACCGTTGAATGCGGTGACAATCAAGAACAAGTATCCTATTCCTCGCATCAATGATCTGTTGGATCAGTTAGCTGGTGCAACGGTATTCTCCAAGATGGATCTGAGGTCAGGCTACCATCAGATAAAAATCAGAAAGGAGGATATTCCAAAGACGGCATTTGTTACTCGCTATGGCTCATATGAGTATACCGTCATGTCCTTTGGTCTCACAAATGCTCCAGCTACTTTCATGAGGCTCATGAACTCCATCTTCATGGATTATCTTGACAAGTTTGTCGTCATTTACATTGATGACATCCTTATCTATTCTAAAACCGATGAAGAGCATGATGAACACCTTCGGTTGGTTCTGACACGGCTTCGAGAACACCGTCTTATGCCAAGTTCTCCAAGTGTGAGTTTTGGTTGGATAAACTTGTCTTCCTTGGTCATGTGATATCCGCAAATGGTGTGGAAGTCATTCCTGACAAGATTCAGTCCATTCTGGATTGGAAAACTCCAATGTCAGTCAAGGACATTCGAAGCTTTCTCGGATTGGCGGGTTACTACCGCCGATTCATCGAAGGTTTCTCCAAGATAGCCAAGGCCCTGACTGACCTTCTCAAGAAGGATAAAAGTTTGTATGGTCGGCCGAAGCTGAAGAGAGCTTCAAAACACTGAAAGCCAAACTCACGTCCGCTCCTGTGCTTGTCCTGCCGGACACGAGCAAGGATTTCGTCGTCTTCTGTGACGCCTCTCTACAAGGTTTGGGCTGTGTGCTAATGCAAGATGGCCATGTGGTGGCATATGCTTCTCGCCAACTTAAGCCGCATGAGCACAACTACCCAACTCATGATCTAGAACTTGCCGCTGTGGTTATGCTTTGAAGCAATGGAGACCATACTGTTTGGTAACCGTTGCGAGATTTCTCGGATCACAAGAGTCTGAAGTACCTCTTCACCCAGCCGGATTTAAATCTCAGGCAAAGGCGTTGGTTGGAGTTAATCAAGGACTATGATGTGAGTCTGAACTATCAACCCGGCAAAGCAAACGTCGTGGCTGACGCGCTAAGTCGGAAGTCCTATTGCAACAATCTGATGATTGAAAAGGCCCAACCTGCTCTTCATGAAGAGTTCGCCCGTTTGAACCTGGAAATTGTTCCCTCCGGCTACCTTGCAAATCTGGAGATCAAAGCTACTCTTGTAGACCAGATTAAGGATGCTCAAAGCTGGATGAGGGTATTCTGAACATCAAGAAGAACATTGCTAGTGGCAAGGCCAAATGTTTCTCGGAAGATGAATCCGGGTTGTTTATTTTGGTGACCGCTTGGTAGTGCCAAAGAACCGGAATTTGAGGGAGCTCATTCTCCAAGAAGCTCATGAATCACCTCTCTCTATTCATCCCGGTAGTACCAAATGTACCAAGACCTTCGGCCACAATTCTGGTGGACTCGTATGAAAGAGAAATTGCCAAGTATGTTGCTGAATGCGACACATGTCGACGGGTAAAGGCTGAACATCAAAGACCTGCCGGCACTCTCCGCCCTATTGCAGTTCCCGAGTGGAAATGGGATGAAATTGGTATGGACTTCATCACCGGGTTTCCCAATCTCAAAAGGGCAACAATGCAATCTGGGTAATCATTGATCGTCTTTCCAAGGTTGCTCACTTCCTACCAGTCCGTGATATACGGGCAAGTCAACTTGCTGACTTATATTTGGCTCGTATTGTTCCATTGCATGGGGTCCCTCTGAGGATCATATCGGACCGTGGAAGTATCTTTGTATCCAAGTTTTGGCAGAGTTTCCAAACTGCTATGGGGTCCCGTCTCAACTTCAGTACCGCCTACCATCCTCAAACTGATGGTCAGACCGAAAGAGTGAACCAAGTGTTGGAAGACATGCTTAGGGCATGTGTGATCTCTTTTGGCAAGGGTTGGGAAAAGTATTCCTTTCGCGGAGTTCTCCTACAACAATAGCTATCAAGCTAGTCTGGGCATGGCTCCATTCGAGGCTCTATATGGAAGAAAATGCCGTACTCCTCTAAATTGGTCCGAGACCGGGAGAGAGCACTCTTTGGTCCGGATGTTATCAATGAAGCCGAGGAGAAGGTTAGAATCATACGGGAGAATCTGAAGATTGCTCAGTCTAGGCAAAAGAGCTACTATGATAAGCACCATCAGGAGATTCACTATGAAATTGGTGATAAAGCTTATCTCCGTGTCTCTCCCCTTCGTGGCGTTTGCCGCTTCGGTATCAAAGGGAAATTAGCACCTCGCTACGTTGGCCCTTTCACCGTTCTGGCCAAGCGAGGATATCTTTCTTATCAATTGGAGTTACCGATCAAATTCCCAAATGTACATGACGTGTTTCATGTCTCTCAACTTCGCCGGTGTTTCAAAGATCCTATCCATGGGGTCAATCATGAGGAGTTGGATCTTCAGGAAGATCTCACCTATCGCGAGCATCCTATCCGTGTTCTGGATGAAGCCGAAAGAAAGACCCGCAAAAGAGTACCAAGTTCCTCAAAGTGCAGTGGTCTCACCATTCCGAGGAAGAAGCAACTTGGGAGCGAGAGTCTAGTCTACGTGAGGAGTATCCCGACTTCTTTCCGCAACCTTAGAATCTCGGGACTAGATTCCTGTAAGGGGGGTAGATTTGTAACAGACCGAAGTTTGAGAACCTAAAAACCGTGTAAAATTTTCGCTTTTGTGTTCATTGCATCATGCATCATGTTGTTGTTACTAGGGAATTGTGCTAGGGAATTGTTGTTGTTGCTAGGGAATTGTGGGTGTTGCTAGGGAATTGTTGTGGTTTGGCACCACTTCAAACAAAAGTCCATTTTTTGCTTCAACAAATTTCAAAACCGTGGAAGCACTAAAACTTGCAAAACACAAATACTTGACATCTCCTATTTGTCAAGGAAGTTCCAAGAGCACCAAAACAATATTTTGCACTTGCTCCAAATTGTTAAAGGAGTAACACTTTTGAATTTAGCAAAATGCCTTTTCCACCCTCCCTAAACAAATGTTGTCCAAAACATTTTATTTTGGGGCGCCAATTTTTGTGGAGCTTCCTCATGGTATAAAAAGGCCACCCAAATTATTTCGTAATTTTTGAAAATGTTTTGGTGCCTCAATTAAATCAGAGAAACGCTACTGGTTTTAAAAGAAACAGAAAATGGCTTCTTTGTAATTTGAGGAGGACCTATCTGTGATGGTAAAAAGGTTCGCGAGGGGGTTTTCGCAAAAACCCTTTCTTCTTCGTGCTGTAGCGACCGCAGCCGCAACTGCCGCCGGACCAACTCACCGCCGAGCTCGCCGTGGGGCCTCCCGCGCCCTCCTGCCGCACGTGAGGAGAAGAGGAGCACCCCGAGGCCCACTGCCCCTGCCCTACCCACTTGTTCCCCTGCTCCTCGCTCCCCCTTTCTCCCCTGACCTAGCGCCATGGACGCCGAACTCCGCCGCCGTCTCGCCGCCGATTGAAGAGCTCCCGGGTAAATCGAAGCAGGCTACTAGCTCCGCCGTGCCGTGGTGCTCCTCCACGCCGAAGGAATCGACCAGAAGCGCCACCATTCCACCACGCCGTCCACGACTTCGCCGCCGCCGTTCACGGGCCGCCGGGAGCGATTTGCTGTCGTCGCCGCTTCCTCAACCTCGCCGTCGTCTCCCAGTTGCTCCAGGGTGAGCTACTGATCCTCCCCATGCCCACTGTTCCTCCCCTAACCCCCTGTGTCGCCGGCGCCCGCAGGTCGCCGTGCTCGCCGCCGTGCGTTTCCGCCGCTCGGAAAATCCGAGTTCTTACCGAATCGGAATATCCGAGTTTAACCAGTACAGAAATGGTTTAGGTCCTTAGCCAATTCTTCAAGCATCTGGGATGATCGGATAATCCGATTCTTGCTTAGCTCGGAATTTCCAATTTTCATCAGTACCGCTTCTGCTCAGTCCTTAGCGATTTTTGGAGACCTCTGCTTCGATCGGATTTTCCGATTCAAATAAATTCGGATATCCGATTATGCACAGTACCAAAATATTCCTGTTCAAAATTATTTCCTTCTTCTATTCTGGTTTTAAATAGTTGTTTTGTGTTGGATTAAACCTATAACTAGGACATACTTAGAAGAGGAAACAAAATAATGAAAAGAACATATTTAATTTGGTAAGTTATAAAATTAATAACTTTTGTTTGGATAATCAGAAAAGTGTGTTTGCTATACCAAAATGCCCGGAAGGTTGTGAACTATCTAAAATCAGCATCGTCATGCATATTTGATCACAAATAAAATACTGCACTTCTAGTAATATTAGAACTAGCTCGTGGCCCGCGCATTTGCGCGGCTAGATTTACTACATGTCATATTTGATATAAAATTATTTTGTGAGTTGTTGATCATCTATTCAACTCTACAATCCTTTTGTACTACAAAACTATTGTTTAGCTCAATACACTGCTACATTATTGTTATTTTACAATTCTAGATATACATAGAAAATATCGTGCTTATAGAATCTTGGTGTTGTGGACCAATCTCCAGTTTTCTCTTCAATTCATCATCCTTGGTTGTATTGTAGTCTTCCTTTTTTGATCACTTCAGTATCTTGCCTCTACGTCCTTATACTCATGCTCATGGTAATATATATTTCTTTTGTTGCTTGTCTTTCTAAGCCAATTCAATTATCACTACTGTCATTGCTTCCTCGAAAAAGAAAAAAAAATACTGTCATTGGAAAAATGCTAACACGTTATGGGTTACTGAAGGTTCTCGTAGCTTGTCATTTCTTATGGTACCCACGTTTTTAATTGACTATATATAGTTACCTCCAGCCATTATTTTTGTATCCATAAAACTGTTATACTGCCTTAATCTTTATTATATATGCCAGCTTGAACATATAAACTACACTGAGGCAGATACCACGTGTGCCTTTGTACATGGTTTTGTAGACGTATATATTTTGTCGTGCTTGCTCTACTTGTTCTATTTATGTCGGCCTATTTTGCACTCGATTCCATGCTTGTGCAACCAACATGCGCGCATGTTCATAATGTTATTTTGACGCTGAAGGTTATATAAATGCATATTAATTTCTATATGAACTGTTCTGAAATTTGGCACTTTATGGATTTCACATGAAGTTTGTTCCAGAATTTATGCATGCGGACCTCGACGGTCCAAATATTATAGACCATGGTGACTTAAATTCATGCAGTGTGGATTTTCAGCATGGATGTACCTAAACACATATGAACCATTGATGCAAACTGTGAGTTGATAAATTCTCTCTTTTTCATGCAAAATCTATGTAAAAGTTCAACATGTTGGCCTACTTAAAAATGTGTACCTACTGGATGATCTTAATCAAGTGGATTCTATAAGCAAAAGTTCAACACGTTGGCCTACTTAAAAATCTGTACTTAATGGCATATCCCATCTACGTAATCAAGACACATGCATATATCTACAAACAAATATATATAGGCTAGTAGCTGCTAGTTGATACGATCATGTATAAACGCTTTTAATCAAACGTACCTTTTTTAGAAAAAAAGCACCTTGTTGCAGAATCTAAACACCATGATTTAGTCGCGCACGGTATTGTACGACGATGTGCTCCTTGTCATCTTCCACCTTATGCCGGCAAAGTTCACGAAAATAATCAAATTTGTTATATGAAAATTATTTTTACTCTTAACCCGTCTTTTAATTACATCGAAAAGTATTTGATTAAGCTTTTATTAACTGCAATTGGAATTCATATAAAACATTTTTTTCTTAATTTACTTTTATTCCAAAATGTAAAGATAAGAAAATTGATTGACATATTTTTTGGATCTTACCTCGTAGCCTACCGTGCTCCATGTGCATTTGTTCGACGCGATCTGCATGCATGACCAAATAGTCTCTCTTTTATGTGAGACACCAACATTAATAATTTATTTTTATTCCGAAATGTAAAGATAAGAAAAGTGCTTGATTCTTTTCTGTTTACCTCCTATCTAACTATGCTTTATGTGAAATTGTTCGACAACATCTTCCCAGTTAGTCGCTCTTCTAGGCGATGCATCACCCTTGTTGCTCCTTGTGGTCGCCATCGATCCAGATCGTTCATGTCGTTCCGATATCGTCGCTCGTAGCCAGATCATATCACCATAAACTGTAGGCTCGATTCTCTCATGCTTTGTCGTTTAAGAGGTTCCTGTCAACCACACCGATAAACTCCTGAGATCTACGACTTCTCTATGATAAACTCTATTGCACACGTTCGTGCTGCCGCTGGCTGAGCCGTTATAGGATAAACTCGTCATCGCCGGAGAGAAATAGCGCGATCTGTCTCTTCTCTTTTTGTGAAGACGATCGGTTTCCTTATTTGTTGAAGGTCGACATGCATGGTGTTCTTGCCTGTTGATGACTTACGTTCTTGTCTGTTCTTCTCTGATGCGCGCTCTGCTTGTTCCATCAACAATTCCTTGGAACAGTACAGCATGTACAGCAGTATACCTCGATGAAGGAATTTACACTGTTGACAGACCTTTTATCAGAGATCCAAACATATTCACAACACATATCTCAATTTTAGACAACGCAGCACACAGCAACCTAGGTCATCCTCTACCTTGCTTGTACGGCATCATCCAATAATCACCGATGGCCCTTTTTCTCTCATGCTGATACAACTCCTCAAGCGTATTGGCCTGGCTGTATCGGCCGGCCGGCAACACGGCGACGCCGCCTAGGGTTAGATATTTTGGGTGATCATTCTGACACAAAGGAAACAGATAGTAGTGCGGCCGCCGAGATGTTCATGCAGGTTGAAGCTGTTAGACATGGCGCCGGCCGGCTGGCTTCATGCTCTTACCAAGCGGCACCTCGACGGCCTGCCCTGGCGGCCTGGCCTTGCCCAAACACCGCGACGCTGCCTAGGGTTAGATAGGAAACAAATCGAGACCAAGGTCGGCGGCCGTGTGAAAGGCGATAGGAAGACCAACCGGTATTTATTAGCTTTGTTTTTGGCTGCGCGGAGTAGTTCCTATTGCGCACGTTGCACGATCAATCAGAACCATTGAGATTATGTATGTTTTGCGTGACAAATCTTTACCGTTGATTGTTTGTTGTTTTAATAATATAATAGATAGATCATTAAGTTAGATATGGGGTGTCTTCCTATCCCGTCGAAGTATTTACTCCCGCACCCCATTTAAATTGCTAGAGAGCTATTAATAATAAGTCGGTGCATTAAAATGTCATATCATCATTTCTGTATGCGTTGCACAATTGTCATGTGTTGATTGTTGTTTCTGCTTTTCCGGTGTTGTTTGCTCTCCGGTAGATCATGAGTTCGGAGTTGAGACTCATTACTCCGACGAGCAGTTTGACTACTCCGCTCAACAAGGCAAGCGTAATCCCCCTCTAAGCATGTCTTATCCTATTTTCCGCAAATATTTTCTCCACTATAATATTGCATGCGCGGTTCCAAATATCAATTTGCTTGGATTAGAGTATCCTATAGTTGCATTAAGATTCCGATGCCAATTACCTGTTTCCCCTCCTATTATCCATAGGATTGTACTGTTGGTCTGAAATAATTAACTATGCAGTGTTGATGCTTAGCCATGCTTAGTTAAAATGCTTAGCAGTCCGGTGGATGTTTCATGGTTGGAAACAGGTGATGAGATGTACAGATGATGGTGGAGAATTTGTGGTGACTGGTAATAAGATGCTTAAAGGTGGGGATGAGAGGCCACTTCGGTATGGTGGTGTTTTGTCTCACTCTCGCCGCCTAGGTGCGAGTTCTTTACCTCTTGAACCAAGAATGAGCGCGCTTCCATTCGGTGGAGTATATGGAGCCCTCGTCGACCGACTAACTTGAGCGGGACTAGCCAGGGTCCTCTAGTTTGAGCTTCCATTTGCGCATGCGTGATGATGGTGGTATGAACTGGGATGAGGATGGTGGTGTCTAGGAAAATGAGTGGCCACGGGGCAGGGTGTTGATGATCCGCTGCTCCGTCCTCACTAATGATCCTGGGTTAGTCTTTAACAAGGTAAAGGTTGTAACCGTTCCCACTCAGCCGGCTTTCCCCGAAGAGAGCTACGTGTAGGCAATGAGCCGGGTGGTACCGAAGGTAAACACAGTGCACCCCTGCAGGGTTTAATCTTTTCGAAAAGCCGTGTCCACGGTTACGGACAACTTGGGAAAGGACGATAAGACCATAGAATAACTTTAACGAATGATTAAAAACTGGGTACTAGAGGTACCACTCACGAATGCAAGGTGAGCTTCCTCGAGGGTGATTCGGGGAGGTGACTTTGATGAACAGGTACAATGGTTGATGTTGAGTAAGGTGATGAAAGGAAGAGTTACTTCTTACCCCTTTTTTAAAATACTCTGAATAGTCGATGCCTTTGAGTTATGTTCTCATAAATAAAATCAGCTTTATGCAAAACAGCCATATGACTTTGAAAGCCTCATCGAGCTAAAACTCCATATATAATCTTGCGAGTACGTCGAACTCAACGTCGTTTGTTTTGTTTCAGAGGAGGACTTCACCGACCTCGAAGGTGGGTTCTTTGTGGACGTCGACGAGTAGTCTGGGGTTCCCAGGTGGCAGCTTGGGACATCCCGGAACAGCTGGCGCTGGATGTTTATTTGTAGGCCTCTTAGGCCATAATCTGGATCTTGTTGTTTAGAACAACTTAATTTGCTTCCGCTTGTTGTAATGTTGGGTCTGTGACGTCTGGTTGTCATTTGCTATCTTTCTCTATTATATGAGTTGAACTATATGATTTATGTCGTAGAGTCTGTGATGTGCCAGTTGTTTCACAAGTCTTGATCTCTCTATTATGCTTTGATAGTGTGTCTGGTGGTATCGGATAACCGGGGACACAGTATCACTGTATAACAGTCGGGTCGGGGCGCCACAGGCTACGTGTTGGTGAACCCCAAGAGGAAGTTATGATGTAGACAACAGAAGTTTTCCCTTGAGAAATCTACCCAAGGTTATCAATCCAGTAGGACTTGACGATCTATCGGAAGGTTGTTGATGTTGACTCCCCTGGTGCTAGGGAGCTTGCACCAACGTGGAATCTGCACAGACACAAACCAGAACTTTGCCCAACACGAAACAGAGAGGTTGTCAATCTCTCCGGTCTTGCAGAAACAAAGAGTTAAATGTATGGTGTGGAAAACAGCAGGAAACACAGCTAGTAACAGGAAACAGATGATTGCAGCAGGTTGTGTAAACAGTATGAGGAAATTGGACCAGCGTCCACAGTTCACTAGTGGTGTCTCTCTCAGAACAGATAACTAGCATGTTGGGTAAACAAACTATAGCTGGGCAATTGACAAATAGAGAGGGCATAACAATGCAATACATGCCAAGATGTCTACTATGAAATCTAGTTGGGCATTACAACAAAGTACATAGACCATTATTCCAACCGCATCTATGCCTAAATAATCCACCTTCAAGGCAGCATCCGCATCCTATTCAGTATTAAGTTGCTAACAACAGATTATTGCATGAAGTAAAGTGTGTAATGTAATCAATACAAGTGCCCTTGGACACTGCACCAATGTTTTATCCCTAGTAGCAACAGCACATCTACCATCTTAGACCTTTCTGTCACTGATCCAGATATCTAGAGACTGAACCCACTATCTAGCATAAATACCCCCTCTTGGAGTCACAAGCATCTACTTGGCCAAAGCATCTACTAGCAACGGAGAGCAGCAAGATCAAGAGCACATAGATAAAACAACTTGAATAAACATGGTATCAATATTCATCGGATCCCAGCAAACACAACATCTAGCATTACAATAAGATGATCTTGATCATGTTAGGCAGCTCACAAGATCTAAACATGGAGGCACAAGGTAGAGAGACAACCATCTAGCTACTGCTATGGACCCGTAGTCCAGGGGTGGACTACTCACGCATCACTTCGGAGGCAGGCATGGTGATGTAGCCCTCGGTGATGATCTCCCCTCCGGCAGGGTGCCGGGAAGAGCTTCAGAACTCCTCCGATCTGAGATTGACGATGACGGCCACGACAGAACTTTTCGTGGAATATGATCGACCGTAATAGGGTTTTCGCGTCGCGGAGAATAATAGGCGAAGAGGCGGCGTCGGTGGCCGAGGGGGGCCACCACACCATAGGGGGGCGTGGGCCCACCCTGGACCGCGCCCTAGTGTGGCGTGGCCCCCTGGTGGGTCTGCTCTGACTCCCCTTTGGACTCCGTGATCTCCTCGTGATATTATGACGATGTCTTTTGTTTCGTCCAATTCCGAGAATATTTCCTTAATAGATTTTCTGAAACCAAAAACAGCAGAAAACAGGGAACTGACACTGTGGCATCTTGTTAATAGGTTAGTCCCAGAAAATGCATAAAAATGATATAAGTGTAACCAAAACATGTAGCAATTGATATAATATCAGCATGGAACATCAAAAATTATAGATACGTTTGAGACGTATCAAGCTTCTATGGGCTACAGCTGCACAACATAGCGCCGAACAGTATTTTAGTACTATCCGGCTTTCAAGCGTTGTGCGAGGGATACTTAGGCATAGCCGCCAACATAGACCTCTTCAAATACTACTCTTGTGCCACCGGCAAACCATAGCGGAAGCGTTACCTTCAACTGTCGGCAACCTGACTGGTATCCAAAGATTCCCTACATCGAGTCGGTGAAGAATTGGACCAGTACTTTCTTTTATTGCAAGGACATCCCGATACCCGGCAACACGGGGGATTCCTCCATTTGTCAATGGTCCCCTACCCAAAAGGCTTGCTGGACAGCGAATGTGTCGCTCAGCAGCTTCGAGCGATCTCCGCCTTGCCGTTAGGCGGATTGAGTTTTTGACCAAGACAATGGATGCTCCACGACTTGACGGAGTTGACACTGTCCTCTGCTGGTTGTCGTGGAAGATCATGCCTCTCCGCCATCGCCCGCTGAAGATGTGCGAGTACAAGGAGGACAACGCCAACAACAGCACCCTTGGCGAGGATGTGCTGCTGTACCGGCTGAAGACCTCATCAAGCCTCTACCTGTGAAGGCGACCAAAGGCATCGCCATGTTCACGCACGACAATCTAGCCCCTGAGGTAAGCCGGAGCTTCTCTATCTTTAGTCGACTATTTTTGTCAACTAATTGCTGGATTGATGGTGCTTTGTTTCTTAGCTGAAGACCTTGACGGACGCCGACTTGGCTCCCAACTGGTACGATGCCGGAACCGGCAAGTCCAAGAAGCGCAAAGTTGGTAGGCCTTCCTCCACCAAGGACTTGGAGAAGAGGAAGAGGGTGGCCGCCCCACTGACGCGGAGGATGAGACCTTGGGGGAGAATGTCCCCCTGAAACGGTAAGCAAGCTTATATTTTGCTAACTTTACCATTTGTTGTTTTATCATGTGTTTGCCGACATGCCTTTTACTCCCTTTCTTGCAGAGCGAAACCCGCCATGCCCAAGCTTCGCGCCAATCTGAAGATAGCTGCCGGCCGAGGCAAGCCGCCAAGGGCTTCTCCGGCCGCCGCACCGGCTAAGCCTGCCGCCAGCGTTCCCGTAGTCCTCTGTCCGGAACATACGTGGTGGAGACCATGGTGACGAGGTTATGCTCTGTGGTACCCCAGCTTAAGGGTACCTGGTGCACGTGATGATCAAAGAAGCCCAAGGATTAATCGAAGCCCATGAAGGAAGGCCTAAAACAAAGAGTGTTTTCCAAGTTAGATCATGTTCAACAGGCAGAAACGACCCCGCGAGTAGGTCACGATTCGTAAACCTCGGAGACGCAGATCGTGCAGCGGTCACTCGGAATATAAACCCAGCCTTTATGGCAGTCGATGCGGAAGGAGTTCCCATACCTACTGAGCCAGCCGGGGCACTGATGACGCTAGACACCTACCTCAGAACAATCGAACCTCCTGCAGGAGACCCAAAGAGGGATCAGCACCTCCAACTGTACAAACAACTGGCAATAGCACACAAGCCATACAGCATCCACAAGCAACTCCAAGGAGATACAGATCAGGACTGTCGTAGTCGAAGCCCTCGGGGAAGGAGCAGTCGAAAAAGCTCACGTCGTCATCGTTCCAGTAGGAGCCACTCGAAGAGGTCACAGCAACAGCTCAGACTCGGAAGCAAAATCGGGCCATGTGGAGCGCTATGCTTCACTCGACGGATCCGGGAGGCGCGTATGCCCAAGAAATTTTCGCTAGCTACCACGCCTAAGTTCAACTGCAAACAAGAGCCATCAGGTTGGCTAGAAGATTCAAGGCTGGCAGTCGGATGTCAGCGCGGCACCACAACTACAGCTATGCAGTACATACAACTTATGATGGAAGGAACGGCTCGCGATTGGCTCAAATCGCTACACAATCATACTACGATTCGTGGGAACACTTCAAGGGTGATTTCATCAAATACTTCGAGCCTCTATGTGAGCGCCCCAAAACCTTCGAGGAGCTCCGAACCTGCAAGCAAAAGTCAGATGAATCTCTGAGATCGTACATACGGTGGTGGACCACCATCCGTAACTCAGTAGGCAACGTATCAGAAGATAGGGTAATCGACGCCTTCAAAAACGGACTCTGGAGGGAAGACTTCAAAGAAACACTTGGTCGAGAAGACCCAAAGACAATGGCTGCACTCATGGTACTCGCAACAAAGTGGGCAGACGAGAAGACTCCGTACGAGGCACTCGACCCTAGCATCACATGAAAATCACGAGGGTGGCAGTCGAGACCGCAGAGATAGCTACAGAGATATCGAAGGCGCAAACGCAAGAATCGTTATCACACGAGATGACCATCCAAACTTCATCACAGCAGGCTTTGTCCAGTCAAGGGACAGTCGCGACCAAACTGACAGACGACCCGATGATCATCGTGATAATCGAGATCATCATACGGACGACCGCCGAGGTAATCGAGACCACCGTACAGACGCTCGACGTGACAGTCGAGAATACAGACGCGACGACCGCGATAGCTACAGAAGGCCAGAGTGGCGCAGGTGAGCAGACAAAGATCCTGAGCGCTCAATCGAAGAAAAGATGGACGATTATTGCAGGTTCCATCTTTACAAAGGGATGATGGTAAGCTTCGCTCTAACCACTCGCTGAGAAATTGCAGGGAATTTGATCAACTTGCGATTGAACATATACTGCGACTGCAAAGAGATGGGCGTGCACCTCCTCAACTAGTACAGATTCCATCGACTACATCACAAGCACAGCCTGTTCAGGCATATCCAGCACCGCAACAAGTACAACAAGCACATGTATATTCCATACCACCGCAAACAGCCTACTCAGGTGTATACTGCACCAACACCAGCTCAACCGACACCAGTATACATGGTGCCAACACAACCCGTTACGGGACACAAATGGCAGCAGCTGTCATGGGGTAGATAACACGGCAGATGCTACTTTGGGGTAGCTTGAGTTGATGGGCAAGGCGACACTAGCGTCTGGGAGATTGTTTAGCATTGCAGGGACAGAGGATTTACCCAGGTTTGGCCTCTCCATTGGAGATAAAGACCTACTTCTTGCTATCTTGTTATTGATCTCGATCTCGATAACCGGCTACAACAACAGAGCCGGATCTCGATCTAGGTTACAAGGTTGTGGTGTCTCTCTCAAAGGTTCTCTCGCCTAAGCTTGGATCGTAAAGTTCCTCTCGCAACTAGGGCTCAGGGACCGGTTTATATAACTACCGGGTCTCCTGGCACTTTACAATACGAACCCGGGCTCTACCCAGACTCGGAATCCTATTTCTAGCTCTTCTAGCCTTCGTATCCTCCAAGTCACGTACCGCCTCTGGTCTTCTAGAAACTTCCCTTCCTGAACCGGGTTACCGCCAAAGCCTCTGGCCCAGCAACATAACCCGGCCCATGTTGATGGTTAGCTGGCCTGGCCGGGCCTCCTGCCTGGCGGGTCATGCTTCCCTCTTCATGAGCCTACCGGGTTATCATCCCCCCATCAGTAGTCCCCAGATTAACCTGGTTGCCAGGTTGGCATGCTCGGCTTCTTATTCTTGAATATTGCTTCTTGAGCAGAGCTGATATCCTGGCCAGCCGGGTTAATCACCTGAAACATAAGATAACAGATAACAAATTTAACAATTAGAACATGCCTCTTTTCTCCTTTGCTTGGCCATTTCTTTGGCGGTTCACGCCGTAACCCGGTTATCCCTTGCCGGGTTCCGACGCCCGGGTTTCACTTTCAACACTTAGCGAAAACTATCACCCAACTATAACTCCATCCTTATCCATCTTAATCACGATCTTATCATTTAATACTCCGTAATTATCTCATTCCGTTTGTCGTTGACTTTTAGTCAAAGATCCTTATCTCTTCACTTTTTACCACAACACCCCTAGGGTTTTCACTGCGCCTATAAATAGGAAACCAAGAGACACCACGGTCATTTTTCCCCATCCAGTTCATCTTCTTCCTCACGCGCGCACTGTAGCAACCGCGGATCCAATCTCAAATCGAGCCTCCCCATCTCCTTCAAGAAGATCCACAGGTACGATTACTCCACCTATCCATGCTCCGCACTTGATTCCAACTTGAATCTCATCTAGATTTGCTTTGCATTTCCCTCTCCACGCATCTACATCAGAACTAGGGTTTCACACCTCCATTGTTGTGCTCAGAGAACCCCAAAGCTTCTCAGCCATGGTGAAGGACAAAGCCAAGGCCGGAGCTCCCGTGCGGCGAAGAAACTCGCAAAGAAGCCTCACAGCGCCCACCCGGTGCATCTGGCTCCGCCACCCCCGCTGCTACTCAGGTCAACTGGACCAAATCCACGGTGACGACCTTGATGCTTCAGGAATATGTGAACTGCGGCGAGCTCCCTCCAAAGGACGAGATCCAATGGCGCGCTGCTGAGAAGAAATCCGCCCCAGCCCCAAGGAAGGTGAAGTGGTGTTTTCCTCGACCACGTTCAGCGCGGCCTTCGCCCCCCCGGTTTCCCTGTTTTTTCGCCGGGTCTTGAAGTACTACGGCCTTAGGCCTCAAGACATCGCGCCCAACTCCATGTTGAACATCAGTAACTATGTGGTGTTCTGTGAAGATTACTTACAAATGGCTCCAAGCCTCGAGTTGTTCCTCGAGTTCTTCTACTGCAACACCCTCTCGCAAGGATCAAGTACTTCCATTGGGGAGTTGCAATCCAGCGCCGAAGGGAATGCGATTTCCCGGCTCTCCTTCTA
Organism: Poa pratensis; assembly: GCA_947311845.1. Classification (NCBI taxonomy): domain Eukaryota; kingdom Viridiplantae; phylum Streptophyta; class Magnoliopsida; order Poales; family Poaceae; genus Poa; species Poa pratensis. The sequence continues at coordinate 16,311,515 of CAMZMU010000077.1, forward strand.
GCCAGCCATCCCAAGGGGTGGCAAAACACATATTTTACTGCCAAGACACTTCACCAGAATCTGATGATGCCCGTTACCGGCTTTCCGGAACTCGGGCTTAACATATGATGCCAAAATGAATAGTTATGCTGATGACGCCGAGCGGGTCAAGCTCGAGCCCATTCTTCGCCGGGCCAGAGCTTTACTCGCCCATGGCCTCAAAGGCACAGATCTGTCAAGTGCTGGATCGGTTGTTCATCCAGCCACTCAGCATCAGGACCCGGCTAATTTGCCAGTACACTGGTGAAACTACAGACA